>NC_051170.1:17710811-18210811 GCF_013339725.1 Rhipicephalus microplus
CCTTGGTGTCAATCATCTGTGGCACATACCCGCATACTATAGTGTAACGTACCCGACAGCGGGTATGTGTCACAGCCTGACGTGAAGCGTTTTTCGACGTACGTGGCGGGATTGTGTTAATATTCATCTCCTGACCAGCGTGTCATACTCGTCAAACCATATTACCCTCTCATACTAATTTTGGTTCACGCCAAGTTAAGGGGATGTATAATAAAGTTTTCTGTCGGGCTGGCTGGTGCATAGCTGAGGGGATGATCGCGACAGCATGCAGACGTAAGCGGCTAGATAGATAGATAGATAGATAGATACCAGAAGTTTTTTTTTGAGTAGGCAAAAATGCTTTGAATTCAGGAAGGTTTTATCACTGATTCACAACTCCTGCACACTTGATTTGCATAACGTATGCATTCAAAACACAAAGGTATTTTCCTAATCATTTTCATGCTTGAGGCCTTGCACTCAGATGAACTTTCCTTTATTTTTTGGACAATTGTTTACGCCGTAACGTTAGTGTACACTTCAGTGAAAAGTAGTTGGCGATAGTTAGGAGTAATTTTCTTGAAATTTCCCGCTTGCAACAATTTATAGCAATTATACATTACCGATCCACAAAATCATTCATTCGTTGCTCAGTATGGCAGGAAAATTTTTAACTGCTCTAATTGTATTGCTGCAAATTTATTTAATTTCAAGTCTTTTTGTACAGGGCTAGTGAAGTGAGGGAACCGGTGAAAACTAGTCCCAATGACGGTTCCATGAAGTAAGCGCCAGCTTCTGAACTCTGGCGTATTGAATGGGCTTAAAACTTAAGCACGGTGGGGCTTCTGAGTTTAGCAGGTGACTTTTACCTGAGGGATAGACTTGCACCTTGACGTACGCCGAGCCAGAAAAGTTTCTCCGAATTACCATATACGGGTTCTGCTAGGACATGCGTTTGATTTCCGGCCATGGTGGCCACCTTAACACGCGAGTGAAATGCAAGGATCACCCATGTGCCTAAATCTGCGTGCACGTTAAAGAACCTCGGGTGGTCGACAATAATGTATAGTATGGCATGCCACAGAATCACATTACCATGTTTGCACGTTAAGGCACTGATGCAGTTATTATTATTATTATTATTATTATTATTATTATTATTATTATTATTATTATTATTATTATTATTATTATTATTATTATTATTATTATTATTATTATTATTATTATTATTGACATCTTCTGCCATACAAGCAACGGATCAAGACGTGTTACGGTGGCTGGATGAAGTACTAATTTTATAAAGCGACATTTTCAGATTACACGAATCCGAACGAAACTCGGCAGGGAGAGGAATATGGAAGACTGCGATGACAAACTCCGCAAAAACAGAAGGCGTGTTCTCGAGCCTGCATTTCAATAAGTGGGGATCTATTCTCAAGTGGACTCCCGTTCCAGCCTTGAAGAAAAACTCCACTTGTCGAAGCGTCGGTTCCATGGCACACGCCAACTGTTTTCGATGTACGAAGTGATGCGAGATCTTCGCGACACAGCATATCGCAGTGTTCTGCTCCTCTTTGTGTGGAGAACGCGCTAAACTCGTTATTCAGCTTATTTCAAAAGTATTTGCTATTCATCGTCACTGCGGCGCGCAGTGACGTCACTGCCGTTACGTCACTGCCGTTACGTCACTGCCGCACAACGTAACGCCTCCTCCTTGTCGGGCCGCATAGCGACCCAATGGCCGGACCAGTGCAAAGAGAGCACGGTACAGATGAATGTGTCCTTGATCATTCGTTACCAAACAAGCCTCCGAAAATCGTCCTTGCGAAGCGATATGTGTTCACCGTGTTTTTGTTTCCTTGTTCACCGTTGCGTCTTGTTTCGCTCGTTTGCTTCTCACAAGCAAAGCGCCGTGTCTTGCGGACTGCCGGTCTGTGTCCTCGCAGCCTTTCGAGAATGTTGCATGCGTTTTCTTCCACGTCGCACGAGGTTGCACACTGCTCGCGAACACTACCCTCTCTCTTCCTCCTCTCGCGTTTTCCTTGAACGCGAGCCTGTCACTGCATGCGGGCTGTAATAAACATTCAGTCGCGCACCGGTGGCTCTCACGCGCACCTCCGTCCTTGTTTAGCATACTTGCACGCCGTTCTACACCGTCCATTTCGTATTCCGAGTAGGAAGCAGTCACTTTACTTATACGAACGTGACTTGCAAATCGAGCAATGTTACCGCATAAATAAGCGCGTAGCCAACACTTCGGTGTCCTACAGTCTAAGAAAAAAAAATTGCAGGCTTGCGCGAAACACAACCGCACAGTCACAGCGAAAGTTGAAAAAGCTGTCTTTCAAGAAATCATCACAGACTCTTTTGCGGCAATACAAGTAAACATGAAACGTACCCACTACCAGGAATCATCGCAACTTCCAAGAAGTAGAGAAGCACCCAGCACGGCATTATTCAACATTCTACGGATTATGTGTGTCTTTTTTTCTTTCTCTTCTGTTTTTCTTTTTGTCCTCTTTGTCACTTCACACATTTCAGGGTAGCAGACCGGTCTTGCATCTGTTTAACTTTACTCAGATGGTATCCGCTACACATCTGTAAAGCGTTTTGTGCACTTCGTTGAGACTGTGACTCATGACGATGAAGAATTATGGTTTAGTCCTTTGTAATGCGTTAGAAACATTCAACGACCCACTCATCATGAAGTTCAGCTCGTTGTACGTTTGGCTGTTATTTCACTTTTTACGACACTATAATTCATACCTTAAAACTATTCCTTGCCGGACGCGACACCAATATAGAAGACTGTAGGCTTGGACGTGTTGGTACAATGTGATTATGAGTGCAAACCATGCACAAGCGACAGAAGGGGACAGATGAGAGGACGCAGAGAGCTGAAGACATAACTGCGCTCTGTGTCTTTCTTCCCTCCTGTCAGTTAGCGCTAATTTGCACTGATAACCTGTATAGTATATTTTTCGCGAAGAAGTTTCAAGCACCAGCTGTGGTAGAATACTCGAGTGAAGTGCCACTTGTAGGACCAGGTTTGTGATCGCACTAGTTTCTAGAATAATCTTTTTCATTTTATTCTATTTTGCGCGATAGTGGTCGTGGACCTCGGCGGCGGTGGCGGACAACCTCCCACTGCTGTTGTGATCTGATAACAGCTTTCTCAGCAAAGAGTGCATGCAACTCTTTCCGGTGCGTTTTCACTAGCCACGTGTATCACTCTTTCAGAGAGGACACGTAAGCTTTCCTCTTAGTCCCACTACAGTCCGATGAAAGTACTGAGTCCCATACGAAGCAAGTCACGACCACAAAAAAAAAAAAAAAAGCTCAAAGGATTCTGTTTTGTTTTTCATGGAGCATATACTGATTTTATGGATTGAACATCATTCGTGGTTGTTATGCTTCTCAGTAAGGCTGAGAAGCCTTACTTTTCCTTGACGGGAGCACTTAAAGTGACATCACTGGCCGTGCATGCACATTTGCGGTGTCACTTCATGAACTGATTTATCAAGTGAAGCTTTAGTTGCTACGAATGTTTTGAGTTTCTCTTAAAAACGAGCTGCTTCAGCTGCTCCATAATTTTCTTGGCAAATACAAATGGGGAAGGCAAACAATGAGCCTACCCGTATGTACTGACACGTTGTGCATGGTTTGAAGGTTTTGGGGGACGTCTATGCCGTAATGACTGAAATATAATGCAAGTTTTTCCCGCATTTTGATACTCAAAGTCCCCTCTCGCTTTACAATTGTGGCAGCGTCACAATAGAGTAAATATTGTATGCCCTTTTCATCCTTGTCATAAGCAATAGTTTATTTTACTATGCGTTTTATGCTTTGAACACTGTACTGCCCTCGATAATTGGTGGAATAAGTTTAGCTTTTTTAAGAAACGTCTATTTGGCTGCAGCTAACTTTTCCAGAAAGCTTCTGTTACTCACATTGTGAGGATCTTGACACTTGTTCTGTGGATCGTCGATGGCATTCCTGTAATGCTTATAAGCCGCAGAGTTGCACTTATTGCGTTACATGTAATCGATTACTAGAAATCAATCACATTTTTTTGGTAAAAGTGTGATGTAATCTAATATTTTTTTTCAGAACTATGACATTCTGCATATTCAAATGATTTTTTTTGTAATTGATTATCAGTAAACAACTCTTGTTTTCTTCCTAAACCAAGTTGTAACTATAGCCTTCTATAGCAGTTCTAATCCCTCAATACCATCAATAACTTTGTATTGACACACCTACACATTGGACTGAATCACAGGATTAGACGAGATGTCCCCATCGAACCTTTCTTTTTATTCTCCTTTTGCTTGGCCTTACCTGCCACGCCTTCGGCCAGCGCAAGCAGCGGCAAGGTGGGACGTGGTACGTTTCACAGAGTACATGGACACTAGCGCCGAAGCACTGAGCAACCACTAGCTTATGCGCAAGGTGTTAGTCCCCTGCAACACTGCCCTTCTCTCCAATACAAGCACTGAGAGAGCGTTCAATGTAGCTGATAATAATAATTACTGGGCCTCATAAGGAAAACTCTAGCGAAATTTCGATATTCACCGCTTTCAATGAAACTTTGAAGTGTGTTCTCGTCAGTACCATTGGGAAATACGCCAAATTATACAGCCTTAGTTATTTAGTTGTTTTTTTTTGTTTAGAAAGGGTATTTTAAATATGGGCAACCACCTCTGGAACCGCACTTGTGAACGCGGGCCACATTGTGTATGTGTTGCGAGCGCCTACGGTTTTTTTTTTTTTTCGGAAGCCCGCATTGCCCAGCAAACGAATGCAGGACGTACTTCTTCCTACGAGGCGACAACAACGCGAGCACAGTTCAGTTTGATCAGCTGCTACAGCGTGTCGTTGGCGCCGGGTTTCACACGTCGATTCGGGGCACACCAGACGCTTCATGCACCGCTGTGTGGAAATCAGAAGACGATGCTTCGGAGCTCAGATAATCGCTGCAGTCACCGGTGAACTTGTCGCGGGTAGGTTCATATGAGCTGGCGCAGCTTTATTCTGCGTCGGATGACATCGTCAACTTGACTTTTGCGTGTCACAAGAGGCATGTGAGCTATCCTAACACCCTAGCCCACCGTGGCGCTGTGAAGCGGATTCAGTGACGACATCCAATATCCACCATGGAGGATGGTGCAGCTCCAGTTTCGGTTTCTGTTTGAACTCGTATTTCATCGCTCAATTAAAATTATTGGTGAGTGTTTAGGCAAAATGAACCATCCTACCTGTTGAAGGACGGCTGATACTTTCTTTAAAGCGGCACTATCTCAGTGTGGTAGGTATGCGCCGGAGTTGTCCTTTAATGTCCGAAAACCAGGATATAATGATTACGTGGAAGGCTAGGGTTAGCAGGTCAACACTTAACGAGAAAACGTGGAGTAACCAGCGACGACGACATTTAAAAACAACTCCTGTTGAAAGTTAACAACGTGTAGCATTATATCACAGGAAGCCTCCCAGTCTTCACGCTAGCTACGGTAGGAATGAAATTCTTGTATTGTTTTACAGCAATAAAGTTTTGAAGCCAAGTTCCGCAAAAGTGATCAATTGCATTCATTTAATTGCTCGATATTTTTGTCGTTGTAATTGACAAACGCAATTCATCACAGTTTAAAGAAAAGAATTGCAATTGTAACTGGTTAGATATTTTTGTAACGTGTAAGATTCTGAATGAAGTTGGCACTATGGTTCGCGAATTCATTTATCCAAGAATATGGGCTTAAACAGAGACTGCAATTTTCTTCCTGGTGCTACGGCTGCTAACAGGGCTCTTCAGTTTCACCCAGTTACATTGCATCGTTTGCTATTCTATGAATAGTTCAGCACTACAATGCCATCGCCGATGACATTGCCGATGGCGCTTCGCCGATGATATTGCATTGCTGAGTAACTCAGGGGACGAATTGCAACTCATGATTACAGGGTTAGACAAGGAGAGCAGAAAGGTGGGTCTTAAAATGAATCTGCAGAAAACGAAAGTCATGTACAACAACCTCGAAAAAGAGCAGCACTTTGAGATAGGTAATAGTGCACTTCGAGTTGTAAAAGACTATGTCTGCCTAGGGCAGGTAATCACCGTGGAGCCGAACCAAGAGATTGAAGTAACTAGAAGAATAAGAATGGGCTGGAGCACATTTGGCAAGCACTCTCAAATTATGACAGGTAGATTGCCACTATCCCTCAAGAGGAAGGTATATAACAGCTGTATCTTGCCGGTACTTAGCTACGGAGCAGAAACCTGGAGACTTACAAAGAGGGTTCAGCTTAAATTGAGGACGACGCAGAGAGCAATGGAAAGAAAAATGGTAGGTGTAACCTTAAGAGACAAGAAGAGAGCAGAGTGGATTAGGGAACAAACAGGGGTTAAGGATATCATAGCTGAAATCAAGAAGAAGAAATGGACATGGGCAGGGCATGTAGCGCGTAGACCGGATAACCGCTGGTCGTTAAGGGTAACTAACTGGATTCCCAGAGAAGGAAAGCGGGTTAGGGGGAGACAGAAGGTTAGTTGGGCATATGAGATTAAGAAGTCTGCGGGTATAAATTGGCAGCGAGCACAGGACCGGGTTAACTGGCGGAACATGGGAGAGGCTTTTGTCCTGCAGTGGACGTAGTCAGGCTGATGAAAATGATGATGACAGTGCCATCGAAGTATAAACAGCTGCCGCAAAGATGCTTTCTAGGAGACTTGATGAGGCAACGGAGCTAGGAGGTTGACAGTGTCTGTATATACATACACAGTTAAAGAAAACACGTTATATAGAATTTAAAGCATTGGTCTACATCGTGTGAGTGTCACCAGACGCGTCTTGCTTCACAAGCAAGCACATTGAAAGGGAGCGCTTATTGGGAAGAGTTACTCTGCGTGAGCTCTTCCCAATAAGCACCTCTGCACACTAAACATCATTTTGTGAAACATTATGCTGAAGGATGCAGAACGGAGTTATAGGAGAGTGAACTGGACAACACAGTGTTTTTTTCTAGCATTTTATTCAAAATAGATATCGTAATCTCATACACACAGATACCATACACACAATAAAAATAATGAAATATCGTTCGCTCATTGGTATGAAATGGCTTACGAAATTATCATTGATCAGCCTTTTTTTTTAATCTATAGGGTAGGTACAAACGCACGCACACGAGATACGCATATCACGCATAACAAGATATTGCGATGATACAAAATATGATATTTACAAGCGAACACTACGAACAAACACATCTGATGAAACATTTGGTGCTTTGGCTTATCGCACACAACTAGGATTCCAGATAACGCTGACAACAGGCTGCAGTTAACACTCCAAGCATCCAGCGTTGTGAAAGCTAAAATGTACTAAGCTGTGGAACCCCCTGCTATTAAACACGGGCTTGCCCCCGAACACTCGCCTACGATGATCTGAACCTAATAAAAACAAAGAAGGTGAACTACCATGGCCACAAGTACCCACAGCTTCATTAGTTAAAAATTTCACATTTCAGAATGCCTGTTGTGAGCTCTTGGTTACCTCACATCTAATGATTACATAATCAATTAGCCTTGCTGGTGCGTTTTCCTGACTTTCAAACAGTTCAGCAACTTTCCAGAGCTCTATGCTGTTTTCCAACGAAGAGCTGTCAACCCATAACCTGAGCCCATGAAAAAAAAAATTGACCATCTACATTTGAATTAAAAGCTGACGCAGTAAAATAATTAAAGACTACATAATATGTTACCGAAGTTGTGCTACTGAATCGTCGAAATAAATATTGTGTTTAAATTCAGATTATGTTGCAGCCAGATGAACATTTCGAACGACAGCAAGATGAACAGATACCTAATATAGGCGCTACGGGCATGTCACATGCTTTAATGGATATTTCTGTAATCGAATAGCTGTATATTGGTTTAACAAAAATATAAGGCTGTAAATGAAAAATTATCGAACACGCAGCCAGTGCAACAGTAAGGGTGTCACTGTTTATAAACAATAAGAGTAAGCATACAAGCCACATACCTGCAAAGGTTTACCTCCTGAGCTGTGCTATAAAATTAAGGTGTCTCACAAAAGAAATATTTGCACACTGCCTTTCACCACCTTGTTGTCTTTTTCTTTCGGTTACGTATGGCACAACGCTTCCAATGCAACAGACCTACTACTGTCATACCGTGACCATTTTCATTCCAACACCTTCTCGACCTGGTCCAAACTAAGTCACTTTTTCGCCAACAAAACTAAGATCGAACGTATCTTATCAAGTCTCTAATCACCATTTGCACAAGTATCTCCCGAAAGTTCTCTCGCGGCTGTCACGAAATGTTTTTCTGCAGACACAGCTCAGGTAGCCTAGCGCCGTGACAGGGTGCAGAAACACCCAAGCGGTGTCCTTGCAACGCCGGTGAAAAAAAGCGAGCGCTTCCACGTCCAGCAGAAATTGAACCACCACGAAGCCCAGAGGGAACACCAGTTCGCGTTTTCCGGACCACGACACTCCTTCTTCTCACGTCCGATGGAAGGCGATGGCGAAAAGCATCGACGCCAGAGCGGTGGCCGATGAGAGCGGACCCGTGGAGGCCGAAGACTCGACGAAGTTGTCGAGCGGTCGCAATGGCTTGCCAGGACGCTTCTCTGGGACCCGCTTGGGCGTCGGCTTTTGCTTGGGAGCTGGCGTCGTGGGTGCTGATTGCCTGCGCCGGGCAACAAGAAAGCCAATTCGTGAGCGTGACGTAGAATAGGCCAGTCGGTACGGATTCATTGCGGGCAACAGCGTGATTAAAACGGAGTAAGACGAGAGGTGAAGAAAGAAAAAGAACAACGCTTCGCTGTGACCACCTTCGTACGTGCTAATCTTGTCGCTGGCCAGAGGCCCACAGCGGACGATTATAATAGCCGAATGTGTCTTTCTCATTTATTTACAATAAAAATTTAGAATATTACAATAGAAACACACGCGAAGTCGAAAAAAAATAATATGGGCGCTGTCTCACAACCATGCAGGATATGGAAAGTCTTCTGAAGAAGTCATAATCCCCGACGTACCCGAAGTGCGTTAGCACACGTCTCCTCAACCAATATTATTTCGAATATATATGTTAACCATTTGCTTGTTAATCCTTGAAGCTACAGCTTCAAATTTACGCCATAAGTTTTGCTAGGACGACTAAATAAATACGGCAATTCACATGCAGTCAGGTTCTCTTGGACGATTGAACCAATTTCGCGCCACCTTTGTTTTCGTGTAAACGCGAAAGAATGAACAGTACTCCAGCTTAATTTGCTGCAACAAACCCAATTACGCCAATACGCTCCTTTCTTTAAAAAACAGCGGAGTTAATCTCTCTTTTTCTTTGAGTTTCGCTCACTATAGGAGGTCGGGTATTTCAATGTCCAGAAAAATACTGCAGGAGGCATAAGTATTTCATCGAGAAATTTTCGCCATTTGAAATTCTCATACATTGCGCTAAAAAAAGTATAGTGGCTGCCTTGTCAGATAGCACGAGCAAACTTCATTCCTCTTTTTTATATTATTAACACTAAACACAACAGGCAGGCTTACATATTCATTTTAAGCGCATTACTTTGTATGCGTCCGTTTTCCTCCTTTCTCTTTTTCTCTGTCACTCAACTTTTGTCATACCTTTCTTCGCGTTAGACGCGACTTCAGTCAACTATCCAGCTTTGAAGGGGCTTCCGCGATCGTTTTAGAAATCCATGTGCTAATGCTCAACACGACTGAGCGTACGAGGTGTGTTTATATTCAGTAATGAACGCGGAAGACGACAATGCCTAATGCACAAGGTCAGGCCATAGAAAAGTCAGGCTACTGTTTTGCAATGCTGACTGCGTACTTTGTAAATGAGCAAAAAAAAAAAAAGCAAAGGCGTTGGGAGAAGTAACATGATAATGCGGCAACAAAGGAACGCGCCGTTACATCCGCAATCATACACACAATGTCATTTCAAACTTTTGAAAACATTCACTTCAAGCTCTAGTGCGGCAACGTTGGAACGTTGAGAGTTTTTTTTTTTTTTTGTCTTATGAAATATTTCCCACGACAGGCTAATTTTTTTAGCATCAAGGCTGCGTAGAAGGACGCACAATTTTTCAGAAAGCGACCGCAATTAGCAAATTTACGCTGTAGCAGGACGACTATAAGTGTTTCTAAGCAAGATGCATAATGACTGGCTAATTAAGGTCACGCACAGTGGTGAGACTAGTGATATCTTTTTTTTCTTGGTTCACAAAGCATCTCTCCGCACGCTGGTCTGCCATTGTCCCGGAACCGAGCACACCACACGCTACAAAGCTTTCCATAACCGCTTTATTTCCTTGTTTAGCCAATGTCAGAGATCCGTTCTTCAAATAAGCATCGAAAAGAGCGCGCCTGCTTTCTTAAAAAGCGTTCGCTACCAGTCGTTCATCTCAATCTGAGCATCGAATGCTATGTAGCGTGTTGAAAGACTCGATGGCTAGCCAAGTCACTTCGGAAGGCGGCTATTAACATTTCTTTATCCTTGGATAGCCGCTACCGAACAAAATCTTCAATTGCTATACAATACAATCCGGTCAAAATTACAAGGATCCACAAACGTGGGTCTTATTCGCTTCTTGCTGCGGGAAGCGACCAAAATTATTATATGATTTGGGTAACACCCTCACAAAAACTGCAGAGAAGTATGCGCAAGGTTCCCAGTATACGTGACAATGGACAAACCCGTATGCCGTGGTAATAAGCTTGCGATCCTGAATTTCTTAGACGCCTCTTGCAACGAGCGCTGTACCTCGTCAAAACATTTGCTTCGAAATTGCAAGATATGATATTAAGACGTCTTTCTGATGCGCAACCACTCATAGAAATTTTAGTTAAGCGTGAGAACTCCCGAAAAAACAATTTCCCAAAGAACAGGTGACGTGTAGACTGCCCATTGGTCAACGTCACGAAATATTGTGAATGACAAGAGCTAGATCTGCCCAAAGATGACTAACGCGTTTTCACATTGGGAAATACTTTTGTGACTCGCAGGTACAGGTGGGTTAGGCGCGTTAAATATCAACTCCTTCTCTGTCAGCCATTTATAAACAATATCACAAATACGCAGAAGCTGCTTGTTCCGAGACAACGCATTTGCATTCTGATTCTGGCCTATGCACAGAAGTGAATATGAGAAAACACGAGCAAAAGCTATCCGCTGTTCCTAAATTATTTTGCACTTCGTTTGCCCGTCTTGAGACGATGAAACAGTTAACGCGCAGCGAAACATTTAAAAAAGCCTTGAGAACAACTAGTATTCTGTGACGAGCCTTGGCCGAGATTCTTCAAAGGTGTTTATATGAATACAATTTGCTAGTAGAAGTGCTTGATTATAGTTGTTTCCAAATGATGGCGAAAACAGCTATAGAATGGTCGTCGCCCTTCGCACAAAGGGTGGGCGTCTGTTGTCATTTCACAGCTCCCTATACATGATGGTTGCCGCAGTAAGCTTCAGATCTGATACGGTGGCACATGCTCACCTTTCCAAAAAGTTTGAAAGTGAGCTATCGTAAAAACGTATATCACTTTAGCCGAACGAAGGATCGTTTCCAGACACCGTTTCAAGTGTCTTTCAGCTCGGTTAACTCAGACTCTGATGAAATTATGCTGATTCAGTTTGTTTTACATAGCTACGTACCACAATAACGTAGCATTTTCTCCTCAATATCAACCCTAAATAAAATAGCCTGCCTGTGTGCATTACCTCGATCAGCCACACTTCAAGTTTGAAGATTACTATCGATAAACCCCAGCTATCAAATAGCCCAATCTAGCTCGTTTGCTGTTTTCTGCCCGTGCCTTACGTAATGTTCTCATCACATCACCTGAAAACCAGAATAAATTTATCGCATTATTAAATGGTACAAGAATTTCTAAACTGCCCACTGAGGATACCCTTATAGAGATCTTATTAACCTTAATATATTATTCAGGTAAAGTAACTTTCATGTTCAATTCAGGAGTTTAGGGTGTGTTGGTGCTACAAAGGGCCCAATAAGTTGATTTATGCTTTCTCACCAACGTAGGAAATTACGATTTCTCCACCAATTTCTTATCATTCGTTTTAAGTTCCAATATCGGCTGCAACCAAACGCAATATATGTACGCTTGAAAGATACCGTGATTTAAAAGTATACACTCACTTCTTGATAAGGTATGGCTCCCAGAGGTGGCATTTCTTGGATCTGGGTCCGTACGCAACGCTGTAGTCATTCGGCTTGAGTATGACGTACGCCTTGTTCTCTTTGGTGTACTTGGGCCACTCCATGTCACTCTTTGGGATCTTTGGTTTTCTGCATCACAGAGACAAGGAAGAAGATCAGTTTTGGAACTCGCCGCAAAACAGTGACGTGTGCCACAAAGAAATATAACAAAGTTCAGACTTTTCATAAAATAATAGCGTTCAGGAGAGCAACATAACATAGGAAGCTGCGTTTTCTTGGAACCATTTCACCTGGTGCAAACATGGTGGCGCAAAGTGCCATGAATTCTTTAGTTGTACTCGTTTATGTGGTTCTGGTTTATTAACAGTCGCATACGTATAATAAAGTAGGCTGCATTAGACTTCGCTAGCCCAATACACAGTTAGAAAGGCTCTACTTCCCACTTCTCTGGAAGTTCATATCCAGATTGCACAAAAAAAAAAAACACACACACACAAGGCATACATTACCCATTCTGTATCACGTGACATGCTCAAACGCACATCTTAGCTTTGCAGAGTAATATCTTACTTCATCTCGTTCCCGCATCAGCCATTCATTCATGTGTCTTGCCATTCGTTCGATGGCGTTTGCTCCAGTCATTCAACTGCCTTCCACATTGTTCGAGTGAAGATATTAAAAGCGCTAATATGTGGGGTGCAATGTTTCAAAAGCTCAAGCGAAGTGAGTATATTTCTGAAGCGAGCTCTATACCGACCTCGTCGGCTACTCATGCAACACAGAAACAGCTTAGGCAGCCCGTACTCACTACAATATCTGTTTTTCCGAGCCGTCGGGCAGTGACACGAAAGCCATTACAACGCTCGATGCCTACCTATTTACGGTGGGTACAAGGATAATAATACATATTGCTGGTCATTGACACAAAACACCCGGGTACGCCAGAAATACACGAGAAGCCGACGTCAACGTTCCCAATCTATCCCACTTTAACACGAAGAATCATCATCAACGCTCAATTGCAGTGTCCGAGAATATGCGCTTTGACGAAAGGCCTCACTACACTTTGTTTCAACGAAGCAGATTGAAGAGTTTGCTCAGTTTCACTTGTGTTACGACAACAAACACGGTGGTTTTATGGAGTGAACTTGTCCGCTTTCGGTGAATCAGCATTCTGTCACGTTACGTCATTCGGTGACGTATTTCATAGCATTCCAATGGAGCGTATGCGTTGGGAAACCACGTAACAATGCAATTCAGAGGAACCAATGACGTATTCGAAGAATTGCTGTGAATTGCAGGACCCCCCCCCCCCCCCCAATAAAAAAAGCAACGAAAAAAACTAGACAGACAAGGCCCGCAATCATGCTCAAGGAAACCCTATGAAATGTCTATGCGCCTTGCTTTGGGATACCCCTAACGAGAACAAGGCTGATGCAACCACGAGCGCGGCATTCAGCGGTTATTCCAAGGCGAGCTGCACGCACTGCCCTGAGAAAAGGTACGAATTAAGGAGAGGGGCCATAGAGCAATTAGTGAATGGGTCGGCAAGTGAGACGGTCGACGTAGGCGCGCGAAGCTATGGAACCCCCCTTGCAAGCGAATTTCCAACATGCGAAGGCGAGCAAGTTCGTCGCATTGAGGGGGTGCGAGTGCAGCCGTTCACCTTCGTTGGCTGCAGCGAGGCCCAACCACAGTAGACAGACCAGCTGGGGCCACCGAAAACCAGCGCTGGTTATAAACCATGCATGTTTCCGGTTCTTTAATTAACGCTTTCTTGCTACAATGTTTCCATACCCAGCTGATGGGATTTCCAATTGCGCTTTTGCACCACATTAAACACTGGTCCCGGTTAACAAACCGCCGAGCCCGGTAACCTGAGAAGCCGTTTCCGAAGTTTTTTTTTTATACAATGAGGTATAGAAAAATCAGACCATTGGCAAGTTCACTGCTGCTGCTTCCTCTAATTCATGCGTGTATATAAAAACGGTATACTTCAGCTGTGTTGTTTTCGTGGCACAAACATTACGTGTAACACTCAATTGTATTTCACAATTTAAATTGTTGAGAGCGCGCGAAATGTAAATACATGAAGCTCCTATTTATGAAAGCTGGTGCACAAACTAGTTATTTCTGTATTAGTTTGTTTAGCTATGAAAGCTGGTTTAAGTAATGCTTCAATTCTCGAAATTCGTTCGCGGATTGACAAATGACTTAGTGGAGGACAAATGCTGACCATTGAAATTTGTTTCAACCGGTAACAGTGGTGCGCAAAGAGGGGGCCGCTGATGAAATGCGTGGCTCCTGCTCGCCAGTTCGACTCACCCAGTCCAGGAGAATTCAGCCAGTGCTTTGATGAGCTCGTCAGAAAACGTCAGTTCCTCGGGTGTCGACAGAGGCTTTCTTCGCAACAGTTCACCGAAGGAGTCATTCTGATTTTGCAGTGTTTGGTTGTCCACTCTCAAAGTACCCAAGAAAAATGGAAAGTCGTCGTTGTGGGTCACGGTCACCCAATCTCCCCAGAAGCTGTAGGATGGCCTGTGGTTGAACACATAACGAAAGAGGGACACATTTTCCCTTAGAGCTGCCAGCGCGAACAAGTCCTCAGCGCAGATGAAGAACAGGTCCGTAATTACTGCAGACAATGCTTTGAGGACCTCCACTTCAGAAAGTTCCGGGGCACTGCTGAAGTATGCATTCTCGAACTGCAAGCTATTGGACGAACTGATACTGAAAAAGTTGCGTAGAAAGACCCTGAGTAAAGTACGGCCATCGATGGCGCCTTTGAGCCCCTTTAACTTGGCGAACATGGCACTAACAATCACTGCGCCATCGTCCGGCGTGGTGCCGAAAAAGATGTCTTTCACATGAATCTTGGCCTTATCGAGATCAATAGGGCTGTGAGGAAGAAACGAGTCGCCGTAGCCAGGAAGAATAGTGATGTACCGATAGGTCATGCTACTCTCAACGTCGTGAACCAGTTGCTGAGCGTCTACCTTCCGAAGGCAGTCCAAAGAAGCATCAATCTTCTCTTTGCCAGTGAGATAGAAATTTGTACAATTCATTGCCGCAGAGATTGCTTGAAAGTTTTCATGCTGGTCAACTTTATCAGCAAAGGCGAGGGTGGACGGAGTGCCACTTAGGAGCACAGCCCGCTGAAAAAGACCTCGACTCAACTCGGATATCGCGTGGTACGAAACAGAGACAGCGCCAGCGCTCTGTCCTGCCAGGGTAACCGCACCGGGATCACCACCGAACGCGCGCAAGTTATTATGCACCCAACGAAGAGCCTCCAGCTGGTCGTACAAACCCATGTTACCTTCTGCTCCAGGCACTGAAGCATTGAGGAAACCTAGCGGGCCAAGCCTGTAGTTCAAGCTCACGAAAATGACGTCGGCACGTGCGGCGAACTCAAGTCCGTCGTAGAGAAACAGAGAACTTGATCCCCAAGAGAAAAGACCTCCATAGATGTATACAAACACTGGAAGGGCATTCTTGCAAGAACTAGTGGTGGTGGCGTTTTCGCTTTTGCCGTCACAGTCACCCCTGGGTCGCCACACGTTAAGCCTGAGGCAATCTTCGACAGTGTTCGACGCGTCAATCTTGACACCCTCCGTGACAACGAAGTCCGTTTGAACGCAGCCTGGGTTCATGGTGTCCGCTCGGAACACGCCGCTCCACGGAGCCGCGGGCAGCGGTTTCATAAATCTTCGCTCACCGACCGGAGGTTGACCGTAAGGAATGCCCAGATAGGCATCGACGTCTCGGCCGTTGGCGCGCAGTCTTTTGCCCACAATGTCACCGGCCGTGGTTCGGACCACGGGTGCATCTTCAACCACGCCTTCTGCCGATGATGCGACGTAGATAGCCAACATGAGGAGCAAGCCCACCTTTAGCGCCATGTGATGTCTTCTTGATGCGATGTGCACAGATGATTTTCTTCTCAGGCCCGAAACCTACCTCCGGCCTTAAAGGAGAGGGAGCAGACAGGCGCACGAGCCTGTTTTTATAAAAAGAACACGCAAACGATAGGGAGAGCTATCGGAGACGGGCACGCAAGCTTCAATGTCAACTCTCGGCGGCGACGGCGACCGTCAGGTCGCAACGATCCGCAGCGAGAAGGTCACAGTGAATTAGAATAGCAAAGTCCGCACCCACAGGAGCGTCACTTCACACGGAGAGCAGGTTTTAGCCGTGTTTCATACAGAAAGGTACCCGCCCCACGTGGCGGTATATATATAAGCAACTCTCTCTCTCGCCCGCTATCTCACTCCCTCTCCTGTGCCGAAGGCTTGGGAATGTTGTGATGCCCCTTCAGCGCAGTCTCCAGTGGCCCTTCGTCGCAGCCAGCCTGCCCGTTGCCCCTCCGTCAAGGATGAACGTAGTCAGTGGCCAGCTGCGTGCCACTAGAAGGACAGGGGATGAAACTGCTGGCCTTCAACCAAAGAACAAGTCACGTCGAATGATTGCTTCAATTCCGTGCAGAGATTTATAGAAGTCGTCCCTTTAACGTTTTGCAATTTCACAACCTGCACTTTAATAATAGAATACGAAAAAGAAATCAGAACAAAGATAACGGAAGGGAGGGGAGAGGTGGGGGGATGTGAAGACGGATTCGTACAATAGATAAGCCCCTAGGATTTCTTTTTACACATATCTACTATGAAGCAACGTTCTCGCAAGCACGCACACACACACACACACACACACACACACACACACACACACACACACACACACACACACACACACACACACACACACACACACACACACACACACACACACACACACACACACACACACACACACACAAAAAGCACTGTGAGCGCGCAAATGGGTTGTGTTACAGCTTCGAATTCTTCGACTCTTCGGTGGCATGTTGCAATTTGGAAATTCAGAAAGTAAGCTCTGTCACGCTGCGTTCACGGTAAAAGCAGTTTCAGACGAAAGTTTCGTAAGAAACTGTGCTCCGTCCGAAGACTTGATCGCAACTAAGTGCGAACGCTCATGGCTTGTGTTATAAAAGTATATTCTCCGCTCGGTTATTTCCCGTGCGGAGAATAATAAAAAACCTGACTGTTTAGTGAAGAAGCTTGGTGAAACGAAGATCATCGTTACACCCGTACGAGTTGAGTCTAGGTGGGATATCTTGTGCCAATCTATTGCACGTACATCGCGAAGCGCCGTCAACAATCACCAAAGTTAAGGATGTCTGTACACACACAAAAATGTATAAGTAAGACATTAGGTTATACTTAGCGCAATGAAACAGAAGAACGAGAAGGGAGGGCACAACACGTGGCGAACATGTTCTGTCCTCTCTTCCCGTTCTTTTGTTTCATTGAGCCCAATATTAGTCAATGTCTTACTAACAAAGCCGGGTTTTTCCACTTGTGCAGAAATTTTATAGATTGCCGTTTTGAAACTCACCTATCTGTCTGTATTTGTAAAGCAATGCCCTTTTTTTAGGTTGAATTCATACGCGGAGCGGAGTCATTCTCGCTTATTGAACTGTCGCTAGCTGCAGTATTGATTGATTCACTGACTGACTGACTGACTCATTGATTGATTTATTGACTCTTCAAAATCCTTTGCACAAACTTCGTGTGTGTCTTTATCGATGTACCAGTGTGAATATTAGGTGTAAAGTTATGACTCATCTTTCAATATTCATATGCGTGACACACTTCGGGGGAAGCCCCGCCGGTCTAATAGCGGCGTGCCGCAGACTCGCAGGCTTCCGCTTTACGTTTAGGCCTGCGACGCCTGACAGGCCTCCAATTGGTACATTTTGAATTTATTTGCAGGCCGGTTGATCTGTGCAGGGTTGCACGTGTGGGGATGATTGGGTCTCACTGACGCACGCATAAAGCAAACACCGATCTCCCTTAAAAAAAAAAAACGACAAGCACTCATTTGCAGCAAGTGCAATTGGCAGGAGTTAACAAAATCTAAGAGGACAAACACAAATATGCGCGATGAAAATGACAACTTCTAAACAAACTATGCTCTAAAGTAACCCTAACAGTACAAATATACACTACGCGGTACGTTAATAAAATAATTGGACATGATGAAAACTAAGAGAGATACAAAGAAGTATTATCGAAAGGTCGGACTTTCGAATCAGAGCTCCTGCTGTGGTGCAGGGCATACTAAAACATCCTTTACAAGCTGGGTGTAATAAAATAACGGTTTGAAAAAAATCAGAATAAAAAGTTCCACACGGACAAGACTACCTCGTGGTACAGGTAGGGGAGTAGATGGCGCACCGCTGAAACTCTCGCCAGCTTATTAGGCGACGGGGGTTCCCGGTGTTGCAGCCTTCTCAATACGTTCCGCGGGACCGTCCGTGCTCGCTGCTTGCGCCAGACTCGTGACATCGACGATCACGCTTTTCGCTGGTTGAACGTCAACTACCGAAGCAGTCAAATTCTCTTCGGGGCGTACGCATTTTCCTAGAGGTCATTTTCCTCGAACACATACGTGCCCCCCTTCGCTACAGGTGTAGAGAAGATGTGACGGCAACGTTGCCAATTCTTCAGTTATCGGGGAGTTGCTCGGAGTATTTTAAGCTGGACGGTTGTGACGCCCGCGACCTCCGACGTCAGCGTAGCTCTCGCCGACTCGTTCGTACTCCACGGCCTCCTGACGCCGTGCTCTCGCTGTGTGGTGCCCCGTCCTCTAACTGCTTCGACCGGCTCCTAAATTTCATATTTCCTTCTTTTAAATACGATAGTCTTTCTTGGGGTACTTCGACGCAAAAACGTTAGTCTGTCTGTCTATCTGTCTGTACCTTTACCCTTTTGTCCGCCGCAACGATACCCTAACAGCGCCATGCGATACCCCAAACGGCCAACCCCATCCGCAGCGCCCACCAATAATTGCTCAAGTTTCAGCGTTCTTACTTGAGTGATTGTCAATTAAACAAACGTCGTCGAAAGACGATAATCTTGCGTGTGGAGAGAGTAAACAAAACGCTTATTTGATGTTCTGCGTGAGAAAATCAGTGAATTGTATTCTGGAAGCGCTGCGTTAGAGAGTCTCGATCCGTGCAGAAGGCGAACGAACGCACTGAGGATTAGATGTATCCGGCTGAGCCCTTTAGATTGGGCGGTGGCTCCCGCCACCTAGCACGTTAGACACGAACGCCATCTGGCGGAAGGCGTGAGCGCCCGCGGTGAAAGGTGCGCGCCTGTCTCAGAAGCGATAAGGAGTAGAACGCAAAACGACGGACAGGTGCCACCACCGCGTCGTCTTAGCAAAGCGTTGGAAACACTTGCCTTTTGTAGCGTTAGCTACACTGGCCTCGCTGGGCCGATTTCGCGTGACACTGGTCTGCGCATGCGCAGTGATATCCCGCCGCCGCCACGCGCAGCTCACCGCCGGTGTGCGCGCAATTCGATGCGCTACGTGGACGCTCAGTGGTGTCACGCACCGGAGCCGGCACCTCCCTCGCAATCGGCCGTGGCCGCGCGCGACTCGCCGCCGCCGGTGTGCGCTTTCCGGAGGAGTGCCGTCATAGCCTTGGTAGACATATGGACGCCGACGCGCGCGCCTTCCCTGTGCAGTCGCCATCTGTCACTGCGCTGGAGCCGCTTGATAGCACCTCTGACTGGCGTTTCCCACTGTGGTATAGCCATGGAGAAGGAGAGTGCAAATGCTGCTGAACGGTGCAGTAGAGCGGAGAAGCTTAACTTATCAAATCCCGAAGTAGTTGCCCGGCAAAATAAATATACATGTGCCACATAACACCTATACCGTGTGTGTGTCATTGGAACAGCTGTAAGCATGATATCTGGAAAGCTAAGAATAATCAGCTGAACCTTTGCTAACGCTACGTATATCCTGGCATAGCTGAGCTAAGCCACTGCCATTTTTTGAGCGTCGCGTTACACTGTCAGCGCAGCGTGATAAATGCCACGGTTTTTAGAATTACTTGTGTGTGCCTTGTCTGGTGTAAAGGCATATATATGCCTCACTATCCTCATTCCCACTATCCTCATTCCCTAACGCCAATCTTCGCAAGGACTGATACTTTTCGGTACTCCTTCTTCCCACAAACAATACATGATTGGAATAAACTAACCGAAGCATTTCCTCAACGCCCTTGACCATTTGTGTAAATACTCTTCTTCCATGACTTCCTTGAATGGTATTATCACCTTGTTGTTCAACTGTTACTTTTTTTTAAAGCCATAACCCCTCTGTCTTATAGCAAAGAAATTGTGTAAAAAACGCTTTGCAACCTTGTTTCATTCTGTTATTTAGCGTTTCATGTATGCTCACCCTGCTTGGACTTTTTGTCTGCAGTATTCTATAAATAAATAAATAAATAAATAAACATATAAAACATCGACGTGTTGTTATGGTGCCTCAGATATGCGTCTTTCCTTCATGTGTTCGTCCGATTGCATGCGCAACGACACATACCATAGGGTTAGTGTCATACAAAGTGCACTTCAATATAGCTTCGACATACAGTCGTCGAAGGCTAATGCATAAGAGACATCGAGCGCCATTTTTTAAATGAAAATTTGCATTTCCTAGCGAACTTCAGTGACTTTGACCGTATCTACCTGTCTGTCTACGCGTCTATCTAGCCGCCTATACGACGTTTAGCTCTCCTGGCCATGGGATCTATACCAAAACTGGTGTGACACAAAATGACTGTACGACGAGCATAAGTGACTAGCCATAACATGAAAATCATGACATGTATGTCATGAATGTCATGATTTAAATGTCAAGCTCTTGCTGTTGTTGCGGTGGTCTAGTTCACATGACATATTGCAAAACTGGTATGGTAGGACGTGACGGCATGATGGACACAAGTGAAAGGCCCTAACGTGGAAATGCCCACGAATACACGCCACGCTGATTGTACGCTCACAGTCGTTTCGCTCACTTCACATATACCAAGTACGGTATTACGGGATGTGAATGGATGACCAATGTATGTGACTGGTGCAAGCACGATAATCATGACATGCGCGTCACGTAAGAATATGACTACATGCCACGCTCATAATGCGCTCGCGGCCATTTGGCTAGCTTCAGATATGTCAAATTTGCTGTTACGGGACGTGAATGAGCGGCGAAGCTAAATGACACGTCCAAGCGTGACAGTCGTGATATGCGTGCCATTTAAATCACGACTACACGCTATGCTCATAGCGTGCTCACGGACGTTTTGTTAGCTTCACATATAACAAATTTGGTATTACGTGACGTGAATGGACGACGAACACGAAGGCCAGGCACCGATCTTAAAGTGAAAAATCAACCTTCCTCATTCGTTCTTCGCGTATGATCAATTCCCTCTGTACGTGTGATCATGTCAATATATTTTTCACACATTGATCGTATTTCGGTCACAAATATTTTTTTTGCAGTCGTGGTACGAGTATGTCAGCAAAAACACCATGAAGTTTTGCTTTCGTTATTGTCATTCCACATCCGAATAGCCATTGCTCAGGCCTCACCTCAGGTTTTTCGAATTAATCTTTCGCCTTTTTCGTTGAAGAACATGGGGGGGGGGGGGGGATATAAGTTAAAGCGAATTCGGGAGGTCAATGTAACGTGCGTCTATTCCGCTACTCTACGCACAGAAAAAGATTTAGGAGATAAGCAGAAGAAAAAATGGGAACACGAAGACTACCGGCTTCATCCGGTAGTGCATATTGACGTCGTCAAAGCTAATTTCTAAATGAGCACAGGTCTGTTTTGAGATTCTGAATATACTTGCCACGGCGCTGAGCACCGTATGGGCTAATGCATGTGACGTCGGTACAAACACAAGCTTTCTTGAAGTGGTTATAAAGCCAGCAATCAATACTTTTTCCAGGAATGGTAGATGCAAATTAATAAATTATAAGTTAAGTTGGGTAACTATGAAATATTTCAGTAACAGTTTGATGTATTCAGCACACGCCGTCATGAAAACATGTTCTTGAAAAGGCTGCAACTTCATTCTCAGTTTCTCGAGTGCTGGCTTGGATGCAGCTGTGCAGTTTGTGTGCCTATAACACGTTTGCGTCAGGGAAGTCTAATAAGGAAAAGTTAAAATTTCAACATAGGGGGGAACGCATATTCTTTAATGCTTGGGCAAAAAAATAAACCCCTCTGTGGAGGTTTGTGTCCCAACTGCATTAGTTAGCCAGATGAAGGTACGCTGGCAAGTCAACAAACAAATTGCGCCTAAAGTGTCTTTGAATCGAAACCCATCTTTAGTGCAGTGGCATTTTTCTTTCCATACCTTCCCCCCCCCCCCCCCCGCTTTTTTTGTCCATAGCAAAGTCGTTGCTGTGTCAATATAATATAGCTTTGCGAATGCGTGTCGTTCTGAACATTTCTCCACGCATTTTTTATAATTTTTTGCGTTTTTATTTGGTCAAGATGCGCGTGTTATTGAAAGGCACTACATGCTTTCACGTTTCCAAGGCACATCGAAGAACGATTGAATGCGGTGTTTGGGAAAAAATATGTTTTCCTTCTACACACCTTCATAGCACGCACTGTTGACGGGCTGCGCAATGGGTAATTCATGACTGGCTGTCACAGCGTGCTACAGTGACGCAGCCTATCATTAGCCACAGTCGAAGGAGCACGCCCTCTCAATAAAGAGCCGGGTCGTTGGAATCAGTGGAGAGAGCTCGCCTGTTTCAATCGCAGCAAACAGTGACAAGGTCTACTGGCAAGAGGAAATCGCCGTCTTCCTTCTTTTGTTTACAATGTCCGAGAGTAAACAATCAGGTACAAAGAGACTGCGAGTCGAATCACGCAGGTAACTACTCTAGTCTGATCGTGTTGAAAGATCACACCTAACTGCTTACCCTGTTTTGGCAAAACTCGCCAGAGTGTCCACCAGGTCGTTTGAGAACTGGAGCTCTTTCGAGAGTGCGGATTCGTCCGCCTTGCTCGTTCTGCTGGTAAGCTTGTCCGTGGTGGCCAGGAAGAAGGGCAGCTCGTCCATGTGAGTGGCCGTCACCCACTCTTGCCACATGCTGCGCACCGGCCGGTGCGTGAACTCGTAGCGCAGCAGCGTGACGTTGCTGTCGAGCGCCGACGAGGCGTACAGGTCAGTGCCGCAATCGAACGCGCCCTCGGTGAGGGGCAACGAGAGGTTTTTCTCGATCTCCCACTGCTCATGGGGGGCGCCGCTTTCGTCGAAGTAGAGGCGCGAATACTTGGCGCTCGTCGCGAAGTCAACGTTGAAGAAAGTTTTCACTGTCAGCCTGAACACCGTGGGACCATCCAGCTTTCCATTCAGCCACTTGAGCTGGTCCAGCATGGCATATACCAGGTACGCCCCGTCGTCTTGCGTGGTGCCGAGAAAAATTTCTTTGACGTTGAACGGAATGTTCAGGTCCAGCGGGTTCCGGTGTAGGAATGAGTCTCCGTAGCCTGGTAAGATCGTGACAAACTTAAAGGGAAGAGCCTTCGTCGTCTCTAGTACGAGTTTATGTGCGTCCCACTTGCGCATGCAGCGAACGATCTCGTCCCTCTGGGCCTCCACCGGCAGCTTTGCGTCTGCGCAGCCAAGGTGATAGCTCAAAGTGCGGAAGTTTTGGTGCTGGTCGGCGTGGTCCGAATAGGATAGGGCCTGTGGTGTGCCGCTGAATAGAGCCGCCCGCTTAAAGAGCCCTCGGCTGAGCTCGGATATAATGTGATAGCTAACGGACATGCCTCCGGCACTGTGTCCGGCTAAGGTGATGGCATCGGGGTCCCCACCGAAGTGCTTGATGTTCTTGTGAATCCAGCGAAGTGCTTCGACCTGGTCGTACATGCCCATGTTACCTGGAGCTTCCGGTGTTGATGCGTTGAGGAAACCGAACAGGCTGACTCGATAGTTGAAGTTGACGTACACGACTTGCGCGCGTGCCGCGAAGTCAAGGCCATCATAGACGTCCAGGGCGCTCGAGCCCCAAACAAAGAGTCCTCCGTAGACGAAAGTGAAGACTGGCAAGAGATCATCGCATGACCCCGCGTTCGTGTTGCATTCAGGTCGTGGAACCCAAACGTTCAGATAGAGACAGTCTTCGGAAGTGTCCTCGATGTTGATGTTGACACTTCCTGGCAATTCGAAACTTGTCTGCACGCACGCCTTCGGCTTTTTCACAGCCTGAAGGGTTTCCGTCCAAGGTGCAACGGGTTCGGGCAGCAAAAAACGACGCTCACCTGTTGGGGGCTTAGCGAATGGAATACCCAGGTAGGCATCCACGACAACGCCGTCCTGACCTAGAAGTCTGACACCAGCGACGGGACCCGAATCCGTGTGCACCACCGGCGCCCTAGATTCAGAATTCACGCTGTTCGCCCCGGCACAGCACGGCAAGAGAGTCAAGCCGAGGATAGCAAAAGTAGCAGTGGCAACCAGCGCGACGATACTAGGACATCGTTGACCACTGGCTTGGTGTCCCGCCGTCCTCTTCATCAGCATCCGTGGAATCTGAGCGGCAACCGTCTGCATGTCCGTTGCTGTCCGTTCGCGGAAAGGCTTTGTTCTAGGGAGCACCGCAAGCTGCGCTCTTCGACCAAAGTGCCAATAGGATTCCGCAATTATTAGTGAAGCCGAACGCCCGACGTCACGGAACGACTTTCTTCCGACCCTACTTTCTTCTTCATTTATATTTGCCGTTCATTAATCGCTCGGGAAACCACGAGTTAGCGCGCGCGCGATTCTCCCCCGTGAGAGGAGGAAAGATAGTACGAGCACCCTTTTTGCTTTTCGTCGATGTTTCGGTTTCTTGGCGCGCCACCATGCGGCCGGCGCGTCGAGCTCGCCACGGTTCGTTTAGGCCATATCTTGCGAGCGGGAATTTCTCTTCAGTTTTCCCTTTCTTTCCTAAGCTGCTTAACAGACACCATTAAGGTCGCTCGGCGAGGTCGGCATGATCGCATGTCCACACGCGGAAACCATGCGATAGTGAGCCCCTTTAGCGCGCGTTGCGGTGGACGCTTGGCCCGCATAATCGTCGAGTGTCTCGGCAGGACGACTGTATAGCGAGCAAGCTGTAGAAGTCTCAATGCCCGTGTATATCTGCGCAATCGCAATGCGTGATCCAGTGCAAGAGCAGCGGCAACGCCGCGAGTCATGGAGAGAGGAATGACACCGATTTTCTACAACCACTCTTCATTGTCTTTCCAGTTCCCTCAGCAAGCGTCACACTTCACGCCTCGAGCGAGCACGCACAGCCAAGGCAAAGAAACGTTTCAGCTTGATTCAAAAATTGAATTAACAGGTTTCATTCGTATAAGTGCTGGAACTTCCTGTACTCTTTTTTTTTTCTATATAGCCGCTTGGAACGGCTGCTCGATGCCCAAGGCGTCTACCTCAAAAGCGCCCAAATTGGGATCAAGGACACGTGATACACGCGATACGCGCCTTTCTTCTCGCCAGGTCATGAGCCGGTGTGAGGGCAAGTGTTATTGCTTTCCGCGCTGCTTACGTGTGCACCTAGCGTAAACAAGGAACACAGACGGAGCACGTTCCGGAAGGATGGTGGCAGGTATATTTAGGACGCACGCACGAACGCGGGATTTCTCACTTTCGAAACGGTCTCGCAGGGTATTCCCGAGCGGCGGCGCGTTTGCCGTGCATATTCTTGTATTAGATCTAAATGAAAGCGCACAAACACAGCAGGCTAGTTTGTGAGGGAGAGATCACGCGTCATTATACGAGGTTTTCGTGGAAAACGAGTGCGGCCGTAGCATAAGCGATTAAGTCGTATAAGTGGCCACTGGAGGCTCAGTCCGGTTTGTGGTATTCCGACTTGTGAACGTTGATGCAGCGTTGCTAAACATAATCCGGTGTTCTCCCACCAAACTGTGGGCACTGGCATGGTGTCAGCTTTTGCGAATAAAACCCGAAGGTCGCAGAAGCCAAGAGAGAGAGACACAGAGAGAGAGAGAGAGAGAGAAATAAAAGGAAGAGACAGGGAGGTTAACCTAGAAGAACTCGTTTGCTACCCTGTACGGGGGTGGGGAAAAGGGTCGGAAAGATGATAGAGATATATAAAATAAATTAGAAATTAAATTCACATGCGCACACGTTCAGGGAGTTCCGATCACAGTCGTTCGGACAGGCCGGTTGAACGCAAAAAGCGCAGGAGCGCCTTCACAGCCTTCTTCTGCGACATTAAGTCCTGTCGGCAGCGCAAGATTCTTTTTTCCGAAAGAGTCTGGTTGTTCAGTTCGTCTAGTGCATTGCAGAGTGACTGTCTCGGCGAGCAGTATTGTGGCATTCGCACAGAATGTACCAAGTTGTTTCGTCATTGCCGGAATGGTCACATGCAGCAGTGTCAGCCATTCCTATGCGGAACGCGTACGCATTGGTAAATGCAACGCCCAACCATAATCTGCACAGCATAGTAGCGTCTCGTCGGCGTAGTTCCCAAGGAATTCGAAGACTGAGAGTTGGGTTGAAGGTACATAACCGTGCATTGATGAAAAGTCATTCGTTCCATTGTGAAGTGGTGCGATTGCGAGCAAGCATCCGGAGTTTCCGTGCAGCATCAGTTCTGGAGAGCAGAATTGATATTTGATCGCTTTCAGTATGGGCAGAACGGGCAGCTCAATCAGCCTGTTCATTGCCAATTATTTCACAATGACTTGGAAGCCGTCGAAAAGCTATTTCATGTCCTTTCTCAATGAGTTGGTGAGTCTTTTCTGCAATTTCGAATACCAGCTGCTCGTACGGGCCGTGGCGTAAAGGTGATAGCATGGATTGCAGTGCCGCCTTTGAGTCACTGAAAATTGTCCATTTTTGTGACTGTTGATCGTTGAAGAATCGCAATGCGGCACGAAAGCTGTGAGCTCAGCTCCCGTTGATGTCGTAAGGTGGGAGGTCTTGAATTTTCTTGTCGTGTCTTTTATTGGTATAACAAGTGATGCCGCTGAACTCTTCTGTAAAACAGAGCCGTCAATGTATACGTGTATGCAGCCTTGATACGTCTCGTATAACAGGAGCAGAGCAAGCTGCCTAAGGGCGGGTGACGACATAACTGGTTTTTTTTTCTGGATGCCAGACATAGTTAGCCTGATGTTAGCCTGAGTCGGGCACCAAGGAGGAATGGAAGGCCTGGCGGCGGGTGTGAATCATGTGGAAGCATGTTGGCGGGTGTGAAGCCAAGCTTGCTAATATTCTACATAACGAAGAGAATGTCTTAACAAAACTGACGGCATCTCGACAGGCATCCTCTACAAGCAGAGAAACTATAGCCTGGTCTGTTTGAAAGCTCATATTTTTAAGCTTATCACCATTTTCGTATTCATATTGAACGCTACACGAAGTTATAGCTTCCTGGTTCCGCTGCTTGCGCCACAGCTTTTCATTGCGCAACCGACTCTGATAATGAACATTTTTTTTTGTATCTCAGTTGTCGGACCAACTTGTTTGCCAAGAGTACCGTTAGTATGAAGATTCTTATTAAGGCCTACTATGCGATGTGACGGTGTGACCCAGTAAAGTCCGCGTTTCTACACTGAAAGCTACGTGCATGCCAAATAGCAGAAACCAGCAGTGTCCAATCGCGCAAAGCACTCAAACACATTCTTCACAGTAGCCGCATACGGACAAACGTACCATCCTAGAATGAGCGAAAAAAAAATGTACGCATCTTATCCCAGTGAATCACGACGAGTGGGCGAAGCACTAGGGGTTTCTCTTAGCGTAAACCCCCCCATTACATCGCACACTCGTGCATGTGAATGTGTGTCGACGCGTTTGTGCACTACATTAAATTCATTTCTGCTGTCGAGCCGCCGCTCTACGTGCCCTCAACTCAGGAGTAGCCGCTTGTTGTCGCCGTTGCGCTTTGTCCTTCCCAGGCGAGAGCGCTTTCACAATGGTGTTCATCCAAGGCAGAAGAAACAAGTGTGTGGTCTGAAACGTGTTTATTCGTCATCTTCATCAGCGTGATCACCATCGTCATGACGTAAAGTGTATACCTTGTATGTGTTGTGCCGTGATGGTAGAACGAGATTGTGTGGTCTGGATACGCTTACACTTCATCGTCAGACGACGGACAAGTCTCGACCCTAAGGTGAATCACCTCTAAAGCTCCGTGGAATACACCAGGATGCGACTTTCATCCCAATATTACGCACAGAACCATACGGAAGTAAGTTGTCATACTTCGAACCACGGTTGGCCATCTTCGAACATTTTTACACTACTGCGGGAGTTCTGAAAAGCCTGTTTCTCGGGACAGGTCTTTTGCGGACTTTCTTTCTTTAGCTCGTACGGGACAGATAGTAAGGACGGACTTGGGTGATGAAATATCTGCACTGCAAGAACAGTGCAGGCACCAAGCAGAAGTGCGAAGGCGGCCTCCACAAGTGCAATGCATTCGGCTTTGTTCCTCACAGTGGTGCGACTAACGTGTACAAACAAGAATTTCTATCTATGGCATGGCAAGGTTCTGCTTGGACAAATATGAGTCCATTCGTCGAAACGTTGGCTTCAGGTTCGACAATTTTTCATCACTTCAATCATCCGTCTCATCTTGAATTTTGGGCCCACTCGGAGTTCTGCGGTTGAGTAGCGTAGAATGAAGTTCTTTTGTTGCCATGGGCATATAAAAGTGCTCATTAGCATGCCGCCTATGCAGTTTAAGGACACGTTGAGGAGCCTACGCACTCGTCATGCAAGTTACTCGATGCCGTCTACCGCGCATGCTAATTGCAACGTCGCGACCCCTCTGATAAACATCTAAGTTTATACAAGCGGCTCTCTGTCCCGCTGCCTAATCACGTGATTAGGCCGCGAGAAGGCAGCCTCGGGCCATTGTCCTCGGTTGTGGCACTACGCACACGTCAAAGCCCCCCGCAGCCGTTAATCCGAAGGCCGTGCACCCAAAGCGTCGCATGGTGAAAGGTAGCGGTAATGAGTTCTTTTTTTTTTTTTACGATAGCGGGGACGAAAATGAATGCTACGACCGTGCTCTTTTCACGCGAACTAACACCCGCAAGCGCTTTGGTCCTGTTGGGCGCGCCTGTATTTCTTTTTTTCAAATGGGAGTACTCGATGTCATCGATGTGAAGGTAGCGTTCCACAAAATACCCGCTTGCACACATCCGTGACCTATTATATCATGGCTACTTTGCAGAGCACTAAAAGAGTCGCACGTTACCGCAGGTACGTGGCACACATGATTTCAATAATAAAAGGTTAGCTTTGAAAGCGTCCGCGGTACACCACGCACTCCTCGTTAAATGACCCAATCACTTGCGTAAAGTATCGTTCAAACATTCATTCACTTACTTATTTGGGGCATTTTCGTTCTCAGCGCTAAGTACTTAAGTCTGGTAAGAAATTACTTTTACTGTTGCTCTTTTTCGGTGAGAGCTCCATTGCCACACTTTGTTTGAAGCTAAACGCTATTTCTTTTTTGAAGGGTCGCGCCTCCCACGTCTCTTCGAAAGAATATAATGTTATCCAAAAGAGTTAATATACATCCTAAAAGGGAGTCATGTGTGTGACAAATAAGGCTCAGCAGAGAAAGTAACTGGTAATCTTTCTTTCTTAGAATGCTACTTTGGCGTCATTGCACTCAGAAACCATAGAAAACATGGAAATGACAACTTAGATAGATATGTGGGGTTTAACATTTCAAAACTACCATATATTAAAGGGCTCCGAAAATTTTCGAATTTTCGAAAATTTTCGATGTTCTTTAACGTGCACCCAAATCTGACCACACGGGCCTTCAGCATTTTCGCCTCCGTCGAAAATGCAGCCACCACAGCCGGGATTCGATCCCGCGACCTGCGGGTCAGTTGCCGAGAACCTTTGCCACTAGACCACCATGGCCGGACTGGAAATGGCCACTACATGTTCAGCGGCGGTACAATGGTATTCCAGAAGTTTAAAAAGTTTATAGAAGGTTCGTAAAACAAGAAAAATAAACAAAAGTAGATCATGCAGAAACGTGAGAGCTCAATTATTTAAAGACAGCTATGTGCAGTAGTGATTGACTGAATAGGAACGGAGGCTACAGAAAGCATGCGCCTGGGTGTGAAAATGCCAGATTTCGTTTAGTAAGTGTTCCACTCACTAATATCAAAAAGCAATTTTAATTTTATCAGATGAAACGCCATTTATATGACCCAAATGGGAACCGTCTCCACTTGCAAAAGCCTATATTTCTCAACACGTCGCAACTGCACTTTCTTATTAGGTCGCCATGCCTAGGTTGTTTAGGCAAATATGTCAACTTCGTTGATCCTTCCTGTACTGGTATCTCTCACAAAGTAAATCTTTTAACACTTTAAACTAGAACATACGCGTCCGAATAGAGATTTTTCATCAACAACTGTACACTGAAATCCGGGGCGTAGCCAGAGGGAAGAGAGGGGGGGGGGGGCAATCTGGGCCCGTGATTTCCTCCCCGAAATTGTTTTCGCCATGGCATAAAAAGCAAAAAATGACCAAGTTTGCCACCCCTCCCCCGTTCTTGTAATAAAATTTCTAGCTACGCCCCTGACAGAAATTATTTACCAGGAGCTCTTCGAGAAAAGCCATGTTGAGACTTTTTTCCTGCAATTGATGTGCGATTTACGACATGATTTAACCCAGCTGATCCGCCTATAATTTGGAGTATGAATCGCGAATGCATATTTGTTCACATTTAAAATGACCGACAGCCCACGGTATAAACTGCGGGTGTAGCGAAACCATCGCTCACCTTATCTTTGTGTGCACCCACTTTAGTGACCAAAGAGCAGCCCTCTCAGCCGCGCTAGGCCTCCTGGACAACAGCGCTTTGACAAAAGCCGAAATTCTAGGACACTGGCCTACCCAGAAGTCAGAGAGAGCCGCTACACACGTTGTGACAGTGCATTGACTACGCTGATGTGTTGCTTTAGAACAGTGACATAGGCACGACTTTCTAGCGTATATAGTTACTGACTATCTCCTTCTCGTTTCGCACCCCCCTTCCTCTTCCCCGGTAGATCCAACCAGAGATTTGCCCTGGTTTTTCACCGTCTTTCTTCTGCCTTTTCTCCTCTCTCTTGAAGTAAGGTGTATAATCCCCACGCCTACAATAGTGCCAAGAAGGCTGAAGTGTGTCAAAAACAATAATTAATTCGCAAAACACCCCGTCCTGCATGGAAACAGCGCACAAACGGGTCTGTGTCAAAAAAGACACATGCGCTATTCGGAGAGTGCGAAACGTCAGAAAAGATGGCTTCGTGTGGTACGTGGCAGCATGCCCACTTTAGGGCTGAGGCTGGAGTTAACAGCGCTTACGAACGAAGACAGCGTTGTCAGGACGTGCGCTAACCAACCGGAGAATCAGTGCGTGACGCAGACAATGTTTGTCATTCTTCGTATCGGCCTTGTTCCTGGCTTAGGGAGACCGAAACAGCCGCCAAACGACGGCGATCGACTCTCTCGCATGTTCGGCTTGTTCGTCCGTATTGCTGATTCTCAACCTTCAGTCTGTGTTTCGGTATACAAAATTTACGGCCCACGTAGCTTGGCCGTCGGTGTAGCTTGTTCGTACGGCGTGTGACCTTCGGTTTCATCAGCTCTCAGTCCGACAGTGCGCCAGGCGCAAGGTTCTGGCGAAATGTAAGTAATACACTTTAATCGTAGTGTGAGGTCGAGACATTACTTTTCTTTGATGGAAGACCGTGCAGTTCAATACGACCTTCGATCCTCTGCTGCTCTAGAAGTGCATATGAGAAGCTATATTACTTATGTAAGCCGCTGCCTTCGCACGTTGTTTCCCAAGGTCGGTAAGTTATGGTGTATTAGAAGGTCGAAAGTGGAACGCGAGTACAGCAGTGACGCACAGAACCACAATGAGCGTTAGGATCTTTTTTATAAGTCCCTTTATATATATATATATATATATATATATATATATATATATATATATATATATATATATATATATATATATATATATATAACCTGCTCACAGCTGGTTATTTTTTCACCCACTTTTCTTGCTTCTTATTTACATTCTATTGGTTCTAATAACTTCCCCTGTACATTCCTTGGCATTACTGTCTGTTAGATCTCATTAATATTGTGTCAAAACACGGAAAAACGAGCCCTTAGGTTTACACTTCTTTCCCTTATATATATATATATATATATATATATATATATATATATATATATATATATATATAATATATATATATATATATATATATATATATATATATATATATATACGCGTGCCATCACTGAACAGTACGGGCACGCATATTGCAAAAGCACACATTTTTTTTTTCTGAGACATGATCACTCAAGAGACAGGCTCCTCGTAGATTCGCCGGGCAGATCGATATCAGCACCGACCTTTTCTGTTTTTTCGTTCTCCGTGCTATCAGCAGCTGATTAACAAGCGCAGTGCCGCTTAGGGACTCGCGTGCACTCGGGACATATTTCACAGCGCCCCACGAGGAAAATACTGACACTCCTGATATGACAGCTCTTTGTAACGAAGATCTTCGCCGCGCGAAAAGTATGCAATGCCTTCATTCGGGAAGATTGCTGATTTTTGAAAACTTTCCGTCCTTCTTACTTCGAAATCAAGTCCGCCACGACGCTTTTCTCTTTTTCCCTCACTCTTCACGGCACTCTGTCGACACGTAATTAAGCCTGAATTTCGTACCATTATCTAATGAAGCACCTTTCGTGGCATTTTTTCGCTTCTGCTTTTCAAGATATCGAACATATATATAAAATATATTGAAGCAAGGACATCACAATATTCGCTCAGTTTTTCGTGTGTGTCGTAATGTTTTGCAAAAAAGGGCTTTAGAAGAAGAAGAACCGGAAAGAAAATACGTTATCATCTGATAAGATTGTACTCTTTTTTTGTTGTTCATGGTGTTGTTGTTGATTTGACTTGAATTTCACAGCATCCTAATGTAATATTGTAAATACATATGAAATTTGTATGTACTGTCAACTCGGTGTGCATTGTATACTGAGATGACAGTTGAACGTAAAGATGGCATGATAATCATTACCTTGCAAGTTCGAGAGAGAACCGATAAACTTGGGCAAGCTTGTGTCTAAAACTTCTGCCAACGTCAAGGCGTATATATACCGACCGCAGCACGAGAAAATGAATGTCAAGAGCAGCTTCCGCACGCTTTCCGTGGGGTTTCTCCTTCCTTGACCTTCCTGCCCATATCGTACTAATCTTAGACTCCCACCGTCCGTGCCACGAACGCGTGCCCCAGTCCACGTTCAAGTCTAAGGCCGATCGTATCGAGTACGGGTGATCGTCGCTAAATAACGAACCCCCATTACGCATAAGCCTGCGGAGCCGCTTTTTCCCAGTGAAAGCGCTGCCAGCCAGAGATAGCGATCGAGGGTCACTGCTATCGCGAGCGTGCGCTGCCGGTCATTGATCCAGCACGCTCGTTTCGTTTTCGCCGAGCTCGCTTTATCATGCGTCAACATCGCTCGAGACGCGCACAGCCTGGCAGTGAAAGTGCCGATAGTTATGTAACCGCAAATGAGGGGCTGCATAAGCGTCGGCAACTTTGCTTGTTTTATTGCAAACGATCCGCTGATCTATATCAGCGCGCCTCACTGTTGTTATACGCTGACTCGCTTGGCGCGAGAGGCGTGAATGAATGCGTGCTATGCTTGTTTGCCCGAGATGCATATCGCAACTGGGAGGGAAGGGGGTTTCCGATTCAGTCGAATTAGCACCTTTGTTGCGCATTAAACCGACTGTTGTGAGTGATTGCATCACGTATATTGACGTCTGAGCAGAGCCGCGAAGTACGAACACTATATGACGGATATTTCAGCCGTATAGCTCATGGATGCGGGCTTCGATCTGGCCGCTGCTGACACATTTATGCGAACGATCAAAACACCCGAAAACTTTTTACACTTAAATATAAATGCCCGCTAAAAACTTACCGGCTGTCAGTATAATTCACATTCCTCTCACTTAGCGTGCCTCACGATGAGACCATCGCAGCGGCACATAGAACCCCAGAATTTTATGTATAGGCATTCAGTGAGATCGCTGACAAAAGTTTTCGTCTGGGCGCTGTTTCACAATTGCACCAGTTGAACATGCTGGAGAACCGCTATGCTCTTTCTCAAAGAGCGAACTTGAGCAGACGAGCTTTGAAAACTTCGCGATTCTCGAAGGGCATGTGGCAACTGGAAGGCAGGTCAGCGACTCAGTTGTCTTTTTTATTTAGAGAGACATATTTGTCATCAAGTGGTGACACGCCCTACTAACAACGTATGAGGCACTCAGGAGTGCTGGTTATTTACGTCAAGCCAACTCTGCCTGCTGCAACACCAACAACACCTTAAATCTTCAAAGCATGAGTTTGCAACGAACCTCGCACATAATTCTTCACGGAGAGAGCGTGGTGGTCGCGAAAAGGCAGCCTTGCAAGTGTAAGTATAGGTTTGCAGAAAAGAAACGTAATGAAAAAAAAATACCACGATGACAGCAACTGAGACAAGCCAGCTTGTTCGACGTCGGCACCACATTGTCGTCCAAAAGTTTCACACGATAGCTCGTCTTCGCCACGGGAAAAGTGATACGGGAAACCCCCGCTGAGCCAAAGGTGTGGAGTGCCAAGCGAAGTTGGGCACCCAACACGAAGACGCGCACCCGGACTCGATAAATGCGACAGATGCGAGAACATTAGCATAAGCTACGTCCCACGGGAAATATTAGCGAGTAAGGGCACTCGACGAGTAAATAAAAACGAGGAATAAAACAAGACCACGGGACGTGGAGCGACGTCTTTCTCCGCCGAGGCAGCCATGTGGCCATGGTGTCGGTCTACAGCTTTGGGCGGGGTCATGGTTCAATTTTCCACCGACGTAGCAGCATTTCGATTGGGGCGAAATGCAATATACAAAAACAAAGTTCGTGGTCGTTAAAGGAGCCCACCCGCTTCCACCATTAAAAAAAAGCAATTTGATGCATTTTTGTGTCCCTGGCTTCCCACGTATATGAATCTCTTTAAAGAGAAATGTCAGCTCTCCATAGAAGTCATTATGCTCCCGTAGGAGAGTCCTCGGACACCCAAAAGAGAGCTGAGGTGTCTCTTCAGGGAGACCCATATACGTGCAAAGTGAGGGCTCACCGAATGAAGTGCACATCTTGCAACGCCGTCTGCTTCATGGCGGCACATCACGTATATAGCGCCACTTCAACAACTTGTGGGGCAGCTTCATATCACTGAACTAATTGTTATAGTAGATTCTGGCCAAGCACTTTCAGTGCCTTCAGCGACTCCTTACAGGAAAAACAGATTTTCGCTGGCACATGTATATATACAACCACTCGCTTGACACGCACTCAAGTCAATAACATCTAGCCAATACCGCCCTTCATAAATGCAATATACGCACGTTTCAGGGCATGTAAACTTGCACTGCATGCTTGCGCAAAAATCCTAAAAAGCAATAACCGCCATGAGCCCACCTTGCACTATTTTATCACTTTTTTTTCTGCTTCTACTGGCTACAACGATTTTAAATACGAAGCAAAGAAAAAAGCCGTAATTTCGTGACCGGTACCAGAATAATGCAGGCACAAATGCACAAATATATACTTTCTTGACGCTTCAAGGCAACGTGTCGTGTCATGCGAGGTCACACTTCTGACAGCGCGAATAATCATTATTCGTGCTTATATGTAATTTTGCCTTAGATTCGTCCTGCCATTTTCTCCGTGGTATAGCTGCACTAAAAAAAAGTACCTCAATGCACGGCGAGTGCATAGCATCGAAAACTATTTTTCATCTAAGAAACTGCTATACCTGAAGTAAGGTAAATCTACATGAAACGAATAACCACCATCTACTTCTCTTCTTTCGATACTGACGTCTGGGATACACACGAAAAAATTTTGTAGACATACTCCTTTAAAATAATTTTGAAACTTTACAGAACATTCTGGATGACATGAAGCCACCAAATATGCTGGATTCCCACAGTTCGTGCCAGATGTGTAAGCTGATTTCGCACTAGCGAAAACACATTTTGGTTTAATTGTGTGCTTTTTAAAATCAATCAATTTAAAGTTATAGGACAGTAATTTGCTATATGCATTCATTGGCTTTGCTTGTATCATTTTCTATAAAATTTCATTGTGTTATTTTGTGAAATATAAAATATACACATTCAATTCCACCATTGCGACGCAAATCACTCACCCAGACCTGCAGAAATCACCGACCACTTGAACGAGCTCGTCAGAGAAGCGGTACTCGTCCTGTGTCGGCGGCTTTCGGTACACCGCCAACAGGTCCCGACTCACAGTTTCGTTCACCGCTTTCCGGTCCGAACGGAGCGTGCCCAGAAAGAACACAATGTCGTCATTGTGCGTAGCGCCGACGCTAGGGTGCCAGGGGCTCCATGAAGGCCGGTGATCGAAAAGGAAACGGTACACGGTGACATTGTTTCTCTCTGCCAGCTCGGAGAACGCGTCCGCCGGACATTCGAATCCTCCGTCGTCGAGACTGTTCTTGATCCCTCTGAGCGCTGCCAACGGGTTTTCCACATCGTCCTCATCAATGTACGCATTCGCGAGGGCCCGGCTCTCGGTGAGCTTAATGTTGAACAGTGCCTTGATGGACAGCACGAGAGCCGTCAGACCATCGACGTCGCCGACTTCAAAGCCGTACTGCGCAGCGAAAACTTCCAGAAAGAGGGCCCCTTCATCCCGAGTGTTGCCTAAGAGTATGTCTTTCACGTTAAGTTTAATGCGATCATTTGCTACCGGACTATCTGGAAGGAAATCGTCGCCGTAGCTGGGCAACACCGTAACGTATCGGTACGCCAGCGACGCCATGGCGTCATCCACGAGCTTGTGAGCATCCACATGCCGCAGGCACTCGATCATGCCCTCCTTTTGCAGGTACCATGGCCGGTTATGGTCAACGCAGCCTTGCGACTGGCTGACCCGCCTAAAGTTGGCGCTCTGGTCTATAGTGTCGGCATAGGCGAGCGAAGACGGCGAACCACTCAGCATGACGGCGCGATGGAACAATCCCTTGCTCATGGGGGAAATCATGTGGTAGCCGATAGAGATTGCCCCGGCGCTCTGGCCAGCCAGCGTCACCGCGTTAGGGTCACCGCCGAAAAACTCGACGTTGCCCCTGACCCACCTGAGCGCTTCCACCTGATCGTACAGACCCATGTTGCCCGGGGCGTCCGGAATCGAAGCGTTCAGGAAACCGAAGATGTTGACTCGGTAGTTGAGCGTCACGACGACGACATTGGCTCGGGCGGCGAGGAACACGCCGTCGAAAATGAACGCCGAGGCTGTGCCCCAACCGAAGAATCCGCCGTACAAGTACACCAGAACCGGAAGCAGCTTCTTGCACGGGCTCTTGGACTTCGTGAGGCAGGTTCTCTCTGGCGTCCACAAGTTGAGGTACAGGCAGTCTTCAACGGTCCCGGACATGTTGAACGCCGCTCCCCTCATGAGCGGCAGGTCCGTCTGCACGCATCCCGGGTTGAACTCGGTGGCGTTGAAGACGTCGTACCACGGTTTTGCCGGCAGAGGTTTTCGGAACCGCATAGCGCCGATCGGGGGCTGAGCGTACGGAATACCGAGGTAGGCATCGATGAGCTTGCCCCGCTCCTTGAGGCGGATTCCGGTGACCGCGCCCTGACGGGTGTACACCAGTGGTGCCGGATCGTGGGCCCGAACCGCGGTGAGCAGGCCCAACAGGCAAGACATGGCGACCGTTACCTTTGCCATTTTTCGCTGAAAGTGCGGATGAACGGTTGTCGATGGCGTTCTTCGGCCTCCGGAGCGAAAAAAACAAACAAACAAACGGAGAATTGCCGCGACTAGTTGCGGAGAGAGAGCGGGCCAAGGTTCCCAGCACTTGCTCTCACCGCGTGCTGCGAGCGTGCGTTTACACTCGCAGAGCAGCAAGGCACGAGCACAACTTCCCTTCCCCTAAATCAGAGAGCTATGCAGCCTTCGTAAGCAGGCTATTCTGTTTATTTATAACCAACAACAACGCACTTCCAAACACCACAACGCTGGAGTCGTTAGGTTATAACCTAATGACGTCAGCGTTGCGGCGGTTTGGAAGGCCATAGCCATGCATCAACCATTCCTGGCACCTCGTAAATGGTAATTTACTTCTTCCTTTCTCCATGGCCGTAAACAGTTTCGTTTCTTTACTAGACCACTTCTTTTTTTTTCTTGTTCACTACTACCGATCAGTAAAATAATATCAAGTTGAAGGCTACCGAAAGCGCCTATAAGTATGGTGCTTACTAAGCGACCTATTTATTACATAAGCACTTTGGGGGTCACATCGTCTTAGGTCGGATGTATTAGGTTGCTCAAGGCATTTCTTAGGGCAGCCTTGTATATGGACCGCTCACCGTCCAGCTTATAAACTATTTCAGGCCACTGTGTTCCACCAAACCAGTCGATCAATGCAATAATAAATAAACATAACAAATTCACAAGAGTGAGTGACATGAAATTTTAAACGCACATATATCGCCAGTTCTTTTTTTCAGCGTTCATGAGAATTACTGATGAATCTAAACGATGCAAGAGTACACAAAAACAACAATAGGTCATGTACATTTCTTCCAGTATAGTTCAATGAACAGATCAAAAGCTCAAATCGTTAGTCAAAGTAGTCGCACTGCCTTGCTGGCATCCTTGGGCATCTTAAGCCGCTGCTCTGTAAGCCCTGTAAAACTGACAGGATCATGTGAGTTACGGAACCTCAACGAAACCGTTTTAATGGCTTTGCCGCCAAAATGACGCTTGAAATGACAACGATGAAAAACGCCTAGTTGTTTCATGAAAAAAAAAAGTTGAAGCGATTTTCCGCAGCACCATTTTCTAGTGTGCCATCTATGTTTGTAATGGATAGGAAAGCAATGTAAAAAGCTTTGTAGCACCGATAATTCAATGCTACAACACACGAAAAACGAAATTTTTAAACACATGAATATTTGCACATTCCTTGCACAAATGATATCTCCGTAAAAGTCTGCGTGAATGTGGAAATGTGCCAACTTTGAACTATCCTCAATCCCAACGTGTGCAGAAAGCACATTGCCCCCTCTGCGCACAAAGAATGCAAATGACGTTAAATTTATTCGGGTTCAGTGTATACAGCGTAAAACTAATCCAACGGTTACCTTGCTTATGTGTACCGGAGCGTGAATCTTCTTTATCACAGGTTTTCATCGCTGTTCTACTCTTGCAGCAGGCGCAGTAAAAACGCCGTATGTTATACGAAAGTTGAAACGCACTTCTTGTTTTCTTGTCTCACTTGTCTAGCTCCCAGTAAAAGGGAGCTCTGAAATCAACAGGCAAATGTAAGTATGACCTTCATCGGTGCACTAATTACCTAATCAAAAAGAAGGAAGGAGGGGGGGGGGGGGGGAGGGAGGGAGGTTGGAGGTCAAACACGCTGTGGCCACCGTTCGTTGCACGCGAAGGGATCGGCATCGCAAACGAAAACAGAGAAAGTCGTGACACGGGACGTTGTGGGGGCACGTTTGTTTGTATCCCGTTATAATGCGCCCTGCCGAAGCTATTCTCAGGGCTGCCCATTCGCCCACCCTGCCGGTGTTTTCTTCACGCTGATGTGATTGGTGAGACATTCAAGGACCCAGGAACCGATTACGCGAGCTAGCTCCGAACCTTGAGCCTCCGACTAAATGGCATTCGAACGCCGAAGTCAGCTCGGCCGACAAGCTTGCCTGCTCACAATTAAGCGTGCAAGCCGTTTCCAGGGCAATAGAAAAGACGGAAGGAAGGTATACCTTCCTTCCCTCTTGAGAGGAGGCAAGACGTTGTCCACGACTATAGTCGTGAACAACGTCTTGCCTCCTGTCTTCCTCGCCACCCTCTTCACTCAGTCACCTTCAGCAAGGGAACGAGTAGTCACGATGGAGTGACCATTCACTGCAACATGGTGGTCCGGCTTACGTGCGCCAGTAAAACATGGGAGTGTCTTAGTTCCACTAAAGTAAAACCTATGTAGGAGCGAAGCATACAATGAGCGCCGGGTTTCCCACAGCAACATCTTTACTCCTAACTGCTTTACTCGCCACCGGTCCGCTAACGCACCATCATTTTGCATATGTTTCAAGAAGTGGTGTTTCAAATAGATAACTTTACCGTAGGGACCCATGTTTTGTACCTGTATTTTTAGATAAGAAACCTGAGTGCCTTAAAAAATTTTATCGGGGATTCTGAAACCACTGCCAAGCTGAACACAATATTTTATGCCCTAATGACGAACTGCATGCGCATAGTACTGCGATTTACGCAAATTTTTAGCCGCATACTCGTCTTTTCGGACGTTAAACCCCACATATCAATCAATCAATCAAGCCGCATACACGTTTATGATTAGCCACGCCCCACCGTGATGGTCTAGTGGCTATGGTACTCGGCTACTGACTCGCAGGTCACGGGATCAAATCCAGGCTGCGGTGGCTCCATTTCGGATAGAGGCGAAAACGTTGTAGGCCCGTGTGCTCAGGTTACGGTACACGTCAAAGCACCCCAAATGGTCGACGTTTTCGGAACCCTCCACTACGGCGTCTCTCATAACAATATCGTGGTTCTGGGACGTTAAACCCCACATATCAATCAATCAATTATGATGAACAATGACCGCGACGTGACACATTGACAAGCTGGAAGACTAAGGTGTTTGCCCCCTAAAATTAAAGCCAGTTCCAGGCCTGTGCAATCTGAGCAAGCAAACGCCATGGCCTGGCGAGCGCAGGCTCATGCTTTTTAACATACGAGTGCTGAATTCAATGGTCAATCTCGCGCCAAAATCAAAACCACACAAACACAGACCAAATGATGTTTGCCGAACAGTCCCTTCTCCTTTAATTCCAAACATCTTCTTCCGTGAAATAAATGTTCAGTTCATTCACTCATTATTCTTCATCTTCTTTCGTCTTTATCTAAACTTGTTTCGTCTCATTATACATCTACTCCTTCATTGTTCTTCTTCGTTTTATATTTGTTTCTTCATATCTTTCTTTATTACTCTTTCTTCTCTTTTCTCTCCTGTTAACCCTGAGATCACTCTTCCTCACCCTTCCTTACTTTTACCATCCCATCGCTTAACTATATACTATACAAGAGAGAGGCAAGAATAGGAAGATGAATGCTTGCGATTAGAAATTCGAAAACAGGAGGTTGGGCCTGAAAGAGACGTTTCGACTGGCGGTGTTGTCTTTTGCAAATATACAACCTTGAGAAAGGCAAGCCCGTTTGTCGAAACGTCGGCTTCGGCAGCAACCCTCTATACGATACAAGGTAATACACGATCCCTTGCCATCTCCGATCCTTCTCTTCTTTGTGCTCACTTAGTACCTCTCCTCCTCACCCTTCTTTCCAATTCCTTCTTGCTGTACTCTGCCACACATGGTTAAGCAATGTATACCATGCAGCTACTCGGCACATAACCGATGTTGGTGGCGCACACCGAGCGAGAGAGAGAGAGAGAAACGAGAAAAAAAGGAAGGCAGGGAGGTTAACCAGATGCTAGTATCCGGTATGCTACCCTACACTGGGGTTGGGAAATAGGGGGTTGAAAGAGAAAGGGAGAGTTAAAAAATAAATAAGAGAAAAACACCGACACACACGCACACACAAAATCAGTCCACTCAGAGGCGTTCCGACAGGCCAGTAGTTCGTAAGAAGCCCAGTAGCGCTTGCACGGCTTTCTTCTGTGACGATGAGTCATGACGATGGCGCAGTATACTTTCTTCTGACAGCGGCTGGTCATCTAACCTGTTTAGTTTATTAGAAAGGTGTTGTCTTTCCAGGTTGTATTTCGGGCAGTCACTCAGGATATGTCTCTCATAATCATATGGTAGTTTTGGGACGTTAAACCCCACATATCAATCAATCAATCAATCAATCAATTCACTACGTCATAGGAATGTGGAACACCTGCATGTCGCCTTCATGGACGTAAAGTGTCTCATTTATAAATTTTCTGCTTTCATCGCAGCCGCCGGGTTCGCTTCTGCATCTGTACTGACAACGACGCCATCCCCGAGGAAGCACCAGTTCCTTCGATTAGAGACGGATTAAGTGTATCGCGATATCAACATTTAAGCGTTTAAGGGCGACCACTAAGAGATAACGAACGTTGAAAGAACGTCGCGTAATCATAGATTTCAAACCGTGCCATTTCCAGGTAAGTTCCGATCATACAGCGACTGATTTCGCCGTTCAATTTATAACAAAACCATGACTTCACGAGCCCTCCGAAAGACCAACGTGCGCGTAAAACGGTTGTTTGAGCAGCGAGTACAGTTGAGTCACTTAAATTCAACGTGTTACGGTATAGGGTGCTCAACACGTGCCGATAAACAGGTCTACGTGATCCCCCGTGCGTACCGCTCAGGAAGCAGCGTCATTATGTATATCATATGTCCGACAAGAGCTACGGCACAGGCAAGGCGTTTTTTTTTTTTTTTTCCGAGTCGTACTTACACACACACACCCTTTACTCGTGTTAGCTACGATCGTATACATAAGCACGCGCGGGCGAAAGGCCAAGGCTTAACAGGCGTTTCCTTCCTCGAGGTTGCTGATGAGTCCGACAGCCCTGATAAACGACACGAAGCGCAGGAAGGTATGCGGGAGTCGCCTCTTGGAGGTTTTTATATGCGACACGCGAACCATTTGGCGACGAGGCCGCTTCTATTTGCTGCCGTATTCGCGCACTATCTGAAAGCTACCACTGCTGCTTCGGCGGTCAGGCGAGCCCAGTCAGTGATTAGCGTCCGCTTCCTCTCAATGCGTGCCACTCATTAGGCTGTGGTGCTTTTTTTTTTTTTGGCATCTGTTCTCACACGTGCGCCTACACCGAAGGTCAGGAAGTTTGACGGGAAGCGCGGTTCACTGTTATGAGTTGCGACCCCTTTTTTCCGTGGCTTGAGAGTTGTCGCTGTTACTCCATCGAAGATAGCAACGAAACGTGATGTTTGACGCTTAATGTGTGAAATCAGCATGCATTTTGGCACAGCCAAGCCACAGGTGAACCTGCAGTTCGATTATTGCTGAGTTTTACGACATTTTGTAAGCGACCACTATGTGACAGCCTTAGCATCACCTTATTTATCGCCCAGAGAATATATTGTATGTCTGTACAGCGACCTGCTATCGGTTGCTGATAGAGTCCGCAAAATAGAGCTTCGTTTGCTAACTTCTACACTGTCTTACTAAATAATGGCAATGCCAATTAATTGTAAAGCAAAATACACAAGACCATAGCGGCACTGGAGAGTAGCACGTTATATAATAGCTATGAAAGTATATAAAACAGCGAATTTTTCTCGGTTTGAATACAAACGCAATGGCGGAAGGAGGGGCGTTGTCAAAAAGAAAAAAAGCACGGGCACCTGGTTCGTGTACACGCCATATGTAAAGCTGCTTGCCCAGTTAATTAAGACACGAACAGGCGACGCATTACGCCATCTCCGTCACCCTACACTTGCGGGTGCGCTCTTTCTGACCCTGCAGTTCACTTACATATGCTTAAGCGAGCTTGTTTTCTTTGGTGCCTCAGGGAAGCCGGATGGACTGCAAAGACCTCGGCACGTGTTCACATGAGAGGTGTCGTTCTAGAAACGCCATCAACGTATTCCTACGGTAGCTTTTTGCGCAAAATAAAGACGAGAGACGGACAAGCGCTTGTTCGTATCTCGTGTTTATTTCGCGCCAAAAGCTACCATATAAATGAACCAAGTCGTCTAACAAGTCACTCTACTCAACGTGTTCCGTCGGCTCCCACGGTGTCAGTTCCGGAAAGCAAGAAGACTGAGGGCGCACTAACCACGACAATGGGGACGCGAAGTACATCTTGTGCAGTGGTGAGCCGGTCATTACAATCGATCTCAGTCAGCCGTGACCTCGAGGGTCACGGACGAATAGCTCGCACGAAAACATTGGAGCCTCACTGTTTTGGTAGCCTGCTGCGTGACGGCCCTGAATGGTCTTCCCTCCCGCGTTTCCAGTTGCCCGTCGACAGTGGACATAACCGGCCTGCCTATACTACGGTTGGATCCTCAGAAATGCGGCAATACATACGTCAATCGTGGACACGAGTAGCACGGCCAAAAGCCTTGCTAATCCAGACCCACTTACTCACTCTCACATATTTTGTGACTGCCCATTGTACGTGGCGCAAAGAAAAATGCTAACTTCGTTGGCAAGCATCTGACGAACGCCATTGAGTGAGAGCCACATATTGTCAGCAATGAACGACCAAGCAGGGTCGAAAACTGCTACAAAGGCTGTTTTAGACTTCATCAAAAGCACTGGACAAGATACTAGACTGTAGGGTGCTATGCTAAGTGGCTACTGTACAAACGCATCACCTATCACCTCTTCTTGTCCTCATTATCATCCTTCATCTCTCTTTCCTTCATCCTTCCTTTATCCCCTGTGTAGAGTAGCAGGCTAGAGCGAACTAGCTCAGGCCGACCTCTCTGCCTTCTAATAAATTCTCACCACTCATACTCCGAGGTGGTCGTTCCGTTCTATACGGAAGCCGCGCTATAGGCTCACGCTTACGCCTTGAGCTTGACATGGTGCCTTCGCAATAATATAGCCAGTCGGCCTGCCAGACGGATAAAACATGCTCTGTGGTATTTATGACGTTTTTATAAAAAAAGTTATATCCTTGTTACCCATGTACCTCACTAGCACAAAGTTGTCCAGTTGATACTTGTTTTCTTTGTCTTTCACAGATCTCGAAGGTGCGTGGAAACCAGCGCAATAAAATGCGTCCAGATATGCCTTAGAATATCACTAGAAATCTGCGCATAAGTTACCTCATTAAGGCGGCGTATAAGTTAAGTCATTTGGATGACTTGGCTCAGTTTTGATAAGGTCGAGCTTTGTGTAAGTAAAGCCTCGTACTGTTATCGCAGTCAACCACACAAACAAAGCTCCTGCTTCTACTGCCGTGTGAATAAGTGTATCGATTTGTGCATCTCCCATGTGCGTGTGCACTGGAGCGCACACCACAATGTTAGTTAAATGTTATTTTTTTTTCTCACTCACTGTAACACTGTGGAATGATCCTTGGTTTCCTTCAGTGACATTGTGATGGCTGCAAATTGTATTACCTATGTTTGTGTTTGCTTCGTTTTGTTTGTCTTTTTTGCCCTCGCCTTGCTTTGACCTGTACAAGGTCTGCAGTATTGAATAAAAAAAAGGAAGAAAAGGCGGCACCCATTCATGCTATAGTGCATACACGCATCAACTCAGCAGGAAGGCGCATGTTCCTTATACAGTATTGTGAGCTCAAAGCTCTTTTTAGCAACGGTCGTTAACTGCCGCATGCGCCTTGGTATGGGCGATTGCTCACGTTAGCAATGGCAAGCAGAATACGTAGTCCTGGCTCTACCACCGTGGTCATTGAGCGTGACAATGTTGTATCTACTTTGGTTTGTCGTTTTTTGCAGCCGAATTAACTTCACGTCTCGGTGGCCCTTCTAACAGCGGGCGCTCGAGGCATGAGCGTGCCGTTGAGTGAGATAGCATGCAGGACTACAGCAGCCTGCCGACGGCCTTTTAAACAGCGGTCTACCACAGATTAAAAAAAAATCTGGAACATTTATCACAATCAGAAACGAAATTAAACACTACTGTCAAAGAATTATTTCCTCGAACTACTCATTGAGTTGGTGCGCGAACAAAAAAAAAAAAAAATATGCGTGATAATAATTGAGGGTTTCAGCGTCCAAAAGCCAAGATATCAATATGAGGGGTGCCGCATAGTGGGACACACCAGCGTTTCGGCCATCTGGTGTTCTGAAGCGTGCACCTAAATCTAACTACACGGACCTGAAGCCTTTTCGCCTAAATGTAAAATGCTACCGCAGAAGTCAAGATTACACCCCATCTTTTTCGGCTCAGCCGTCGAGCTCTGGGACCACTCGCTGTGGTGGTCAAGAAATACCGTACCAAATAACAAGCAATGTGCACACATTTACAATAGACGCAATGGGTATGCCCAAAGTTTATAACAATGGACGTAAAATATTTATTTGAGTAAAAATATTTATTTTGTCGATTTAATTTAACCTATGCAATGACTGTTTTGACAACTTGCCATTTTTAAAAGCCTAGTCATATACGTACGCCATTTGCGAAGTATGAAAAACGCCGACGTATATATACGCACAGCATTCCCTTCATTTCTTTCCATTTGGTATGTCCATTCTTTAGCTCACTATTTCTTTATTTGCCTCACTCAGCAATTGCCTTCATTTTTTGTTCTTTTTTTGCACATTCCCTACAATGCACTGTCTCCCTTTTCCAGATCTCAAGCCCATCGTTACCCGGTTGGAGCAATAATATCTCTAGACCAATTACGAGCAACTGATGCATAAATATATGGGACCTGTCCATAGAAAACCTATACATGTAACATTCCCAGCGTACCTGTTACAAACAGGGCCTCAATGCCGTGCTCGCGGTCGCAGCTTAAATAGACCACTAATCAGCATTAGCCCAACTCTCGAATGTAAGCCCCCCCACTGTCAAGACAAAAAAAAAACTGTTACCTAAGCACAACCTAAAAACCGAAGGCCGCCAAGCCGGACTTGTTTTAAAACGAATGACTGAGCCCTTCATGGTCGCCATACTGACTCTCCCATAGATACAAACTTTATTATGAATCCCACGTAAGGTCATACAGGCGCAAAAGCGTGGTCATGGCGTGTATGACGTCGATTACGAAGCGAGGGTTGTTAGGCAAGCGGCTCCCGCTTTCCATTCAACCTCGTGAAAACAGGTTGGCCCCTCGCGCTGTTGGTTAGTTGGTTGTTAGCGGATAATATTATGTTAATATTCTCCGCTCACCATGCAAGAGCACGGTGAGCCAAGATTATAAATATGATTCAATTCAAATCAAAACACTAGCGGCTGCCCGGAGGCTATAGCATTGCCCCTGTGATCCTGAGGGAGTGAGTCCGATTGGGTGAGGCTCTCCGCAAGGCCGAAATTTCGAAAGCATTTGTGTACTTAGATTTTATTGTTGTCTGCCCCTTGGTGTAGTCGTATACAGTGCTCGGTTGGGGACCTGATGGTCCAAGGTTCGATTTCGGCAGCGGTGGTCGCAATTCGACGGAAGCAGTATGCAAAAAGCCCGTGTAAGATATCGATAGCAGATATCGATAGCACGTTAAACAACAACAGATGGTCGAAATTTTCGGAGCTCTCCCCTATACGGTGTATCTTATCATCATAACGTGGTTTTGAGACGTTAAACCACAGACATGTCTATTAGCCTTAACTGTGCAATAAGTAAACTCAGTACGTTCGACATTATTTTAAAAATCCTTATTTATCTGCACTTGGTGTGATGTTGCTATACGGAGAAATAAAATACATTGCTCCTGCTTGAAGGGGTGTACACAAAATAAAGGTTACCGTTTTGTGCGAAAGTGCGAAGTAATGATGGCTCCCAGTTAGCCCAGCCTTGGTCAGCGATTTCCAGCTGAGCACATAATAAAGTTTACTACATACAAATTAATGAACCATATGCTATGCATGCCCGTGCCTCTCGCTTAGCGGAATTCGCAGAACGAGGGGATCGTTTAAAATGCTACCTCCCGCATTAAAAAGAGCTTGTGTAATCAACCAGGGTGTCCAGAAGTTCGTGGCTTTTGCCTTTGCAGCTAACGCACTTTCTGGAAGACTTCTTATTCTCGACGTGCTCGTTTATTTATATTTACCCACACCTCTAAAGTGGCGGTGTCACTCAAGACCTCTGAGCGCTGTATGCCAGATGGTTTCCCCGAATGCGTTGGCATGCACCGCACCTACTGCGCTCTTTACACACTCATTACAAGGTGTTTTATCTTATAGTTCAGTTTCCTTACTAATATTTTTATTGATAGATTGATATGAGGGATTTAACGTCCCAAAACCGCTATATGATAATGAGAGACGCCTACTTTTTTTGCATGGGCGAGATTCTCCTCGTTTTCTTTCTTAAATGATTTCACATGCGATCTTAAGATTGCAAGTTAATAGTATACCCCTATGTTCTGCTTCTGCAATGGTTATGAAAAAATAAGAACAACACGTGCACAGAACTTGCGTAGCCTGGGGAGTGGCACACCGGGCCTCTGCAACCCTAACCCGCCTCTGAAAATTTTTTCTCATGACGTATACAGAGCGAAAAATTGCCATTTTAAAAAGGTTCCCCCCCCCCCCCCCCCCCGAAAAAATTTCTGGCAACGCCCTTGGTGTACAGTACACTTTTGAAGCGACACATACGCTGCATAAATGACAACGAGAAGCGAAATTATTTTTAAAGAACAATGCTGAGGCCATAGCAGGTCCTTGAGGTGCGTTTCTTGATAAAATAACGTCTCGTGTGTATAGCGCAAGCGCCTAACTAGGTCAGGGCTGTACCCAGGAGTTATTTCGGGTGGGAACTTTGGTGCATAGTGGGGTGGGTACTTATTTCGCATGAACAAAACGCATAGTTGCATCATATAGTGTAAGCACGTTTTTTTGTCGCATATACACAATGACATTTACTTACGTTGTATATAAGATATGGTCGCAGCGATAACATCAGGGGGCATAATAACTTCCCGAAGGAACCGGAAAAGCACCCATTGTTTACCTCTATTAGCTTCACCACCTTGCGGTGTAAATCTACTGCACGCGCTCTGCAGACGACGCCCTGCAGCTATTACGTTTAGAACCCCTGTATTTTAAAAAAAGAAGACATTTCACTTTGATTTGGCCTTAACGGTTGTCAGATGGAAGGAGCAGGCTAAAATGCTGATGGTCAACAAAACTCGCTCTTGAAGATGCGAATCGACGATGAAACAATCGGAAGTAAGCCAGGCTGAAGATTAAGAGGTCGCTTTCCGAAACCTCTCCCATCATCGGGAAACAGGGTTTTCCACTCTCTTCGTTTCTGTTTTACATAGTCACTTTGCTGGCTGGTTAAAGTGTACTTCCTATTCTGAAATTTCGCTTACGTATCTTTTGTCATCACGCGACGATTATTAATAAACAGTCCTCGTACTCTACCACGACTTCAGCTACAGCGCTGCTAAATGAGGTATCGCACGCGACACGGTCTCGAACACGCGCATGCACAACCGGGAGAAAAACGAAAAACTGACACGCAAAAGCACCAAACGCGCTCGAAACTTCGAGGGTGCGGGGAGTGGGGGGGGTATTGCGAATAATTGCGCAATATTCAAAGCTCCCAGACATTCAAGGCTGACACGCCACAACTCGAGCTTTGTAATGGCTCAACTCACTTAACGTCTAAGATGTTCGCGAGACGCTAAGGCGAACTGCTGGAGCCGGTCCATTAGCGATCACCTGCCAAGCGCGCTGTTATATAATCGAAGTCGTCATGAAAGGCAAGCTGTCTAGCGTTGAGGCTCCGTCGCAGTGATTCCTCTGACAGACGATCGTTACTCTCCACGCCAATACATAACCAGTTGCCGGCTTGCTCAAGAACAACTATTTGTGGCTGTTTGTACCGCGCGATCATTATTTATGGAGCGTGCTATCAGGATGGCCAGAGCCCACTTGAGCGAGTGATTGCACGTGGCATCGAGGAACGCCAAGTGCTTTTCGATGCAGTTATGCATACGAAATCGCCGCAGAGGGAGCTCACAGCGGGCGCGCGTGATTTCCTGCTCACGCTACCCGGCAGCAGCTGAGCGTTGCAACCTTTATTTGTCTGACCGCCATAGTTTCCTTCTCGTCTCGTGGATTAACCTTGATCAACTTGTACCGCCCGAGCTCTAGATGCATTTCTAGCTCTTGGATTGAAAATGAAAATGCGCGAAAATAGAGAGACTCGTGAACATCAAGTAAGCCCGAGCTGCTCATTTTATTTTTATTTTACTTGGGAGATTTTCTAGCTTACCTTTTTTTACTTATAGCAGTACGATCAAACGAGAATGGGTCCGGCGTATTTTTTTTAAACAAACGCCAAACCGTATTATTGACCCTCACCTAACGCAAAATATTCGACTTTGTTGATGTAAAACTCGCGCTTTCGATGGCACATCAAGACTATAGTTTAAAAATAAAGATAAACAGTTTTTAAGATCAATTTAGTATGATGATAATGCTAGAAAATAAAGCGTTAATCAAATTTTGATGGAGTTAAGTTCTTTTTTTAAAAGAGCTCTTTCATCTGCAAGCAGAATATACAAGCTCTAACAAATGAAAAGACGCATATTCATTCTTCTGGGCAAGAAAACAAAAACTCCCCGGTTTCCGCATGCATTAGCCTAAAACGACTCTAAGGCGTAAGCGATTCGGCGGGATCATTTAACCACGCATTTTATGTATATGCACAATCGCAACGATTTATTTAGGAAGACAACTACAGTCACTAAAATAGCGCATCGAAACATACTGCGGACATGCACAGAACGCTCCGTTACCTCAAAAGCACGACTATAGTGACACCTCGATTGAACACATTCAACTGAAAATTACGCACTTTTCACACCCAAACTCACACGTACTTTAAAGAATTGATACTGACAAGTACCGCCCCCAACATGCAGGCTATGCAACGCTAAGCTAGAGCTACAGCCTACCACATGACATTGGGGTGCCAGGGCAATACATCTAAAACAGATGTCTTTAATGACTTCAGTTGAGATGGGTAGGAGGCAGCACTGTTTAGTTCAGATAGAGAGGTCCAGAAGACTCGTGCAAATACGGCGACCCAAGCCGATGGGGTCCCGATCTAGGGACTCCCCCCACTCAGCAATAGGCATAATAAATGTTTCACAACAAACTTCCATAGCACTGCAGAGATTAGATTACATTTACTCTCGCAGATAAGTTTGACTTGATTTACTGGAAAGAGTTCCGCACAATTTGTTTAAAGACAGTGTCACAGATGCTTGGCGCAAGGCTCCCGTCCTTGCGGGGCCACCAGCAGGAACCGTGGGGCTAATGAAAATAATTACGAAGGCAGGTGTGCGTTTGTTGATATATATATATATATATATATATATATATATATATATATATATATATATATATATATATATATATATATATATATGTATATATATATATATATATATATATATATATATATATATATATATATTGTTTTGGCTAGTAGGATGATACAATACGAATTGCGCTAATATCTGTAAAGAGAAATAAATAGGGTTGATTTATTTTACCAGTGAAGGACGTGTCCGAGTAGCCTTCTTTCAATAATTATGTGCAACCCAACTCTCATTTGTGTTTGCTTGTGTGCTTATTTTGTTAGCTAGTTTGTTTAACTTTCTCTCTCAACATCTCGTCGCCTCGTGACCTGCCATTGGTCAATGTACTTGTCTGTTTACACGTGTCCTTTCTATAGTATATAAACACACGTTGATTCTTTAATCATAGAGAAATAAAGGTTAAGAGTGGACACTCCCGTAGACCCCAGCGGCCCAATCGACCCTAGCACACCTAGTGGTTGGTGAGAGCATGTGGCGTGCGCTTCCTGTTTCGGTTTCACTGGCGCAAATTTTGAATTACTTTGCATAACCGACGTTTGGCAATGACGAAAGTTCATGATTTCAGACCACTATTCATCGCCCAAATAGATAGTTTTTGTAGGTCGTTTTGATTTAGCGATTCCCTGTTTTGTTTTGTTCAGTGGTTCGTGCGAATCGGTCGTGACGTAATTTTTATTTCGATTAAGTTATAATAAAAAGAGATGCAGGTAATGATAATTCACTACGGTTTTATTCATCGCGCTTGTGTTTTTCTTTTGGAACGAGTGATCAATGTATATATCAGTCAAAGAGACAGAGTATCCGTAATGTTTTATTCAAATGCAAGGTAGAGTCGGAGAATATAAAAAGCACAATACGACAAAGGTAGACAACAAATGCATCTCGCCGTGGTATGCGGAAGAAACTCGTCCCAGGCTTCTTGTGGGTTCTGCCATTGTTGAAGCACCACGATACACAGGAGTAGCTGCCGTAGCTTGGACCGCCGGACGGCATGGCGTCAGCGCGGTATGAAAATGTTAGTAAGTGGATGCTTCGCTGTCAAACTACGAAAAAGATATGTGCACGTCATAAGTGTACCAACAAACCCCTTTGAATGATTAGCTAATCGATGCACAATACAATACCAGTGATACATCTCTGACGCATAAAACTCTGACTTGCAAAGATATACGTCAAGACCACGTACAGAGATCTTCAGAAGTTTCCAGGCCGCTATCCCTTGTAATGCAATGGTATCGCGGCCTGGGAACTTTAGAACACCTTCGTACGTACGCAGTATCAGCAGTACCTTGGGAAGAAAAATCGTAGTTGAAATTTATGCGGTAAAATTATATTGGAAACGTCAAAAAAATTTGTGAGCAGCTTGCACTAGTGGCACAAGGCTAGCGAAAAAACGAAGATGATGGCCACTTGGCTAGTCCAGATTTGCCTCCGGCACACCAAGAATTATTCGTGTTCCGAGCCTTCGGGAAACGCGTCGTGAAGCATGCGAGGCCCAGCGAATGCTTCTCAATATTTTGCACCGAGCCTATGACCTAGCTGCCCAGCTACGCTCAGCGCACAGACGCTCGCGTCCGTGGCAGACGCAGCACGCGTCGCCTCGGCTTGACGCCGTGCCGCCTTTGCTATACTGCATACGTTGCACAATGTTCCCGTCTAGCCGCCGCATAGAGCCACAAACTTTCTTTTTAGCGAACCTCCCAGTCCTTACAAGCTTCAGAAAAAGGTTACAACTGCGTGAATGAGACGCCACGTAAGAAACAAACTCGCACACTCGAAGCGCAACGTGTGTGTGTGCATCTTTCTATGTTTGTTGCATGGTGTCTTATTCGCGCAAGTGTAACCGTTTTCTGAAAAAATGACCCAACAAGACCAACAACATGTCATTCAACAAGCTTCGCTTGAAAACGTGCCTCACCTGTTATCTCACGCACGAAAACGCCGACGCAGCCGACGTTGACGAAAGCGACGAAAGCTTCTCGCTGTCAGTCATGCATGGGCTTGTCGCTGGGTAGATGGTGTTTATGACAGTACGGCTGAAGAAAAATAATCGCGTAAGGTGTGTTGTATAAATTGTTTTTATATATAAAGAACATACCAAATTTGGGCGTATAATTATTATTTTGTAAAAACAATTCTGTTGCATTGATTATAACTGTTTTTTTTTTGCGCTTGCGCCCTCTGATGTTTGGTGAGAGCACTAGTTCGTTGCGTAGTCGTGACGCACTTCCTGAGGCCAGGTTTCGCGGAGTGTCCGCTCTTGTCTTCTTCTTTCTCTATGCTTTAATGACGCGTTGCGTTGGGGCGTTGCCGGGTGCGACTGAGGTCAGTGTGACCGTAGTCAGGAAGGACCATCTGATAATTGCCACTACCGAGGAAACCATTGTTCCTTATCGTGCGGCACAAAAACCGTATTGCACGACACCTTTTCGTGCATTGTTACAACAAAACTAGTTACGTAAGCGGTGTCTGGTAGCCAGTTGTGTTCTCTTAATTAAAGACGCCGCGGTCGTTTACCGCGTCGGTGGAATTTAGCACTATGTTTCAAGCTGGCAGATTCTAAGCTGGAGAGCCTCTGTGTTCTGTGAGGCAGAAGTGTCTTGAGTTCCACTTCGCTGTAGTGACACAGATTCGGAATGAAAGTGAAGGAAAAAATGGTAATTGGAAAGTCGAAGTGCCTACACACCTTATATCGACAGTACAAGTGGGAGCGAGTCAAATTACCCGAATGAATGAGCAAAGCTCAAGAGCACAACAAAGAAAGCGGAGGAGAGACAGAGAAAGGGGAGAGGTTTGGGAAAGGATGAGGCATTCTAGAGAAGCCGCCAAGAGTGGACGTTGGGCAGGTAGAGAGGGAAAAGAGAAAAGAGAATGAAGGGTATTCCATGCGAATGAACGGAGAAAGGAAAGAAATGGCCTTCAATAGAAGCGTGTCGCTTTATCGTTAAGAGATGGCGCCACCGAGTCATAACACGGGTAACATGAAAGTAGTTCTTAAAAGAAGAAGAAGATGGCGCTATGCTCTGCACAGATAACAGGTGATTTCCTTGCGACCGGACAGGGAGGAACGTGTCGTTCGGCCTTGACATCGTGACGCGTGAGAGTAGCGACATTCAGTTTGCGTGGCGAAACGTTTGGAGTAGTGCGAGGGTCACGCTGGATGCAATCCTATATATGCGAAACTGACCTCATTTTCCGGGTCGTTCATGCGGAAACGAGAAGTAATACGTCGGCATCTTCCATAACTAACCTGAAAAGAGCTGGTCAAGACGAAAGATCTCTGCTGGTGTGCAGTAAACTGTTGAAGCCACGATGATAACTTTTTTGTACTTTACTTTTTGTACTTCGACGGCATCTGCAAGAAGCAGGATAACACCGATACTAAACCGATGTGAATTTTGAAACTGTCGAATAGGATGTTACGCAAAGCGATCTACAACCTACTTATTCGACTCTGTCGTCCAAGTTCGCTGCTCTAGACGCTATTTGCATAATCTCAGCCCGTGAATCAACTATAGGCCGAACGCAAAACTAGTGCGAATCACTCCGCGCAATAGTGAACAATGTTACTTTGGTCACTCCACTATAAAGTGCTTTAGTATATTTTTAAACTCTGGCTAGAGCTACTTGGGACAACCTGCACGTGGTGTATGCAAAGGCAAATGAGACACAAGTTTCTAACCATACATCATCGTAGCCGATGATGTTCGGGGACTGCGCACAATTTACAAGGAGTGTTTCTAAAATAATGATGACACGATTAAATGAAGTGCGCATGCCTGTTTGGTTTGGCAGACTCGGTTAAAGAGCCTGTATTTTCGTGCGATAGCACTAGAAAGCGCTTTTAGCTGAAATATTTCTTTTGAGCGGGAATTGAACCCAGCCTTCATGCGTGACAAACACAGCCACGCCTGTGGACAAAATTGTTTCTAAAAAAAAAAAAACACTGCATGAAAGTTAGGCAGTGCGAGGAACGTAGTAGAATTTGCGTAAAATTTCACGCGGGGTAAAAGTATATGAGTTGCACAGCGAGTGCGTGCCTTGAAGTTCAACCCATGACACAGCGCTCACGCATAGTTAATCGTCTTAACGGCATCAACAAAGTGAACAACTGCGTAGGTGTGCGTGTAGTCATGTACGCGTACTATGAAATTGATCAATTGGTGGAAGAATAATTACGGCGTTCAGCGGGCAATTCGCGACCATGTACTTGCAGTGTAGGAATTCTAAGATATTATTCTAAGATATATTAAAGGAATTCTAAGATATATTAAAGGGTTTATGTAAACCACACAGACGTTCCTTTCCTTGCGGCACGACCAAGCTTCCCACTGAGAAAAGAAGCCAACGGGGCCCGATTACGCTATCGCGCTCTTCTTTTGAATTGATTGACTGATATGTGGGGTTGAACGTCCCAAAACCACCATATGATTATGAGAGATGCCGTAGTGGAGGGCTCCGGAAATTTCGACCACCTGGGGTTCTTTAACCTGCACGCAAATCTTAGCACACGGGCCTACAACATTTCCCCCTCCATCGCTATTGTAGCCGCCGCAGCCGGGATTCAATCCCGCGACCTGCGGTTCAGCAGCCAGCACCTTAGCCACACCACGGCGAGGCTCCTTTTGAAGTGCCGAAGCTCAAGTATTTCCCGTATTTTCCTCTTCCCGGTACAATATTATATACCGAACTATTGCTCCCTCAGAACACTTCTTTATTTTTCAAAGTGCCGCAGGATCATTTATGTTTGACCCCACGAGTTATGGGAGGCATAGATGTAGGTGGAATCTTTTCTTGACGGACGGTGTACAGTTTTCATTTTTATACGTTCGTGCGTGTAATTGTAGGCTTCCACGTATGGAAACACATACAAAATGTTTAAATCTCGTGGTGAGTGGTTAAGCCCCCCCAACACACACCCTTGGCAATGTTACTGATAGTCTTTTTGCAAGGCCTCTAACTTTGATGCACGTAGACGTTGTGTTTCTTAGTGGGGAGACTTGTACCTGATAGGCGAACTTCAGAACAGAGCAAGAATCATCATGTCGACTCACCCATATCTAGCAAAGCTTCCGATGATGCGCACCAGGTCACGGGAGAACTCCATTTCGTCTTCGGTGGGCTCCGGGAGCGCTATGCTGTGGTCACCAGGGTAACGGCCGTACATATTAATGCTGCGCAATAGGTCGGCAGGTGTGCCGGCAGTGAATATGATGTCGTCGGTGTGCGTAATGCCCAGCCAGTCTTCCCAAATCGAGAATGTTGGCTTGTGCGCGAAAAGGAACCGGTACACATCGTGTCCATTCTTCGACGCCCGCAGGGCGAAGTTATCCGCGGGGCACTCAAACAGTGCGTCGGTGAACATGTGCGCCAAGTTTATCTTCCACTTGGTCTCGTTGATGTCACCTTTGTCCATGCCTTTCAGGTACACGTCAGCCAGCGACTCGGTCTTGTAGGACGGCACGTCTAAGAGAAGTCTCATGAGGATTTTCACTGGCGTCTTGTAGTCCTCGGCGATGAGCTCTCTGAGGTGAGGATTTCTCAGTAGTAACCCTTTCACGAACAGCGATCCCTCGTCAGGTGTGGTGCTCAATAGGAGTTCATCTCCTGTCCTGATCTTCTGGCTTTCAGCCAAAGGGTCTTCAGGAAGAAATTCGTCGCCGATCGTCGGAAGGAACAAAAAGCTCGTCAAGGGCAACTCTCTGGCAGTCTTTTGCAAAAGTTCTTCGGCATCGACGCTTTGTATGCATTTCATGCTTTCTTGCGCCTGTTGCTTCCAAGAGATGGTAGGTTTGTAGCATCCTAGTAAACCCATAACTCTGTGTGCCACTGCAGGGGTGTTGAGTTTCGTCAACGACAAAGCCGAACCGGATGCGCCACTTTGGATGTATGCCCTTTTGAATAGCCCTCGACTGACAGGAGATAGCATGTGGAACGTAACAGAAATGGCACCTGCGCTCTGACCCCAGATAGTTATTTCTTCCGGATCGCCGCCGAACGCCTCAGCGTTTTCCTTCACCCATTTCATCGCCTCCACCTGGTCGAACATACCGGCGTTTCCTTTGTACTCTGGCACGTTCGTCTTGAAGAAGCCGAACATCCCGACTCGGTAGTTGACTGTCACGTACACCACGTCGGCAATGGCAGCAAAGCGGTCTCCGCGGAAGACGAAGAAGCTCGCGTCACCTGTCAGAAATCCACCACCATAAAAGTAGATGACTACGGGACGCAACCGGCATTTCTTTGAGGTTGGATCTCTCGCGCACATCCTCGCGCCAGTGGCCTGCCAAATGTTGAGGTAAAGACAGTCCTCGGACCTTTTGCCGTAATCCAGGTACACGTTCTCGTCTACCTGCAGGGGCATCTGCATACAAGATGGGGAGTAATTGGTGGCGTTCCAAACTCCCTTCCACGGTTTCAGTGGTTGTGGCCTCTGGAATCTTAGTTTTCCCAGTGGAGGTTCAGCGAATGGCACGCCGATGTACCTGTAGATGGTGTGGCCGTCGACGGTGACGCGGTGTCCAGCAACGTGTCCCTGCTTTGTCTTGACAATGACGCGCTCATTTTCGAAGCTCTCACCATCAGAACAAATACAACTTTCCGGGTTCCAGATGAGAACCTGGAAAGCCACCGACAGGACCACCGAAAGTACGGAGACCACGCTGTAAGGCATCACGGCAGTCTCGAAGCACTAGCTCGACTGAAAGGGCTTCATTACCAATATTCATCTTTTAAGTCTTCCGGAATCAGCGTTGCCTTTTTACAGGAAGGGTGAGAACAGAGCAAGGGAAACGAGAAGGACAGCGGTGGTAGCCGACCTCAAACGGCTAGGACGCGACGTTGCAGCACCCGGAGTACGATAGGAAGAGGCGAGGAGGTCGCCCACAGTCGCTTTCGATTTCTATCGCAGAACGAGACCGTAATCTGGCGTCTATCGTACGAACGCCGTCTGGCTTTCGCCTTCATCAAGGCTTCCCCCTCGGAAGGCCAGGCCTTGGCCATTCAAATATCTCGTCGTATTCATTGCAGCACGAGGCATACGTCACGCTTGGCTACGATTCATTAACACCTAGAGAGAGAGAAACACGTTGCTTTTTCTTTTGCTTTTACAGCAAGGTCTTGATAGCCATTGCTGCGCAATGCCCGCTTCGCGACGTGCTAATTCTGCTAACGAGGTATACGTAAATGTACAATAATGTATTTACTAACAAGTCTAACGACCCATGCAAGCCCAGCGGTGTGTTAAGTAAGAAGTAGAATTTCCGAACACGCGTCAGATTAAATAGTCACAACACTGCCACAGGGCATCCCCTAATCTCTTAAAAAATGTTAGCGCGTCCGCATTCGGATCACTAATTAGCTACATGGGACTTCACCATTTCTTTGTTATCCGCTTGCGTCTGTGGTATTTTTCTGTTTTGCTCTATCTTCAATGTTCTCGAAGGATCGTTACGTTACGCATATTATGAACATCTTAGTGCACTTATGTAATATCCTCTAGATTTACTAACTGTAGTTAATTTTATGCTAAAACAGTTAGGATATTCATGAAATATTCACACATAGGTGAAACAAGTTTTTCAGGAAAAGATCATTCACGTGACAATGAGCAACCAATTAACTCTTCACTGGGAATAAGACTAGCGCAGTTTGAATCTGGTTCCTATTGCTTCAAGCCCATTCTAGAGTGAATAGTGCTAGTTTATCAAAACAGGTTGGATAAGTGGGCTAGTTGAAACTAGATATGTAAAGTTACATTCTAAAATGAAAGAGCACACGCACCGCACGCACTACGTCCGGTGACTTCCCTTTCGCGCTCCAAGCCTTCAGCAAGCACATTTATTCATCATCTTATGATTCCGAAAGTTCCCAAAGCTCTTATGGTTTTATTCTGTAGAGTGATGTCCTATACATCTTCTTCATTCCGTCAAAAAATAAGTACTTAGCCGGAAAGAATTAAAGCAGCCGTGGACAGATTTAAATTATGCTACTCAGAAAAATGTGACACTGAAAACGACCATTAAGCGATTAATTGATTTTAAATGATGAACGTGAACATGCGTCAGGCACAATGACTGTACCCGTTTAGTGCGTCTGAAACTAGGGTTGTCTGGGAAATTCAAAAACCTCTTCGCTTGAATTTGTTTTTAACTTTATATATATATATATATATATATATATATATATATATAAATAAATAAATAAATAAATATATATATATATATATATATATATATATATATATATATATATATATATATATATATATATATATATATATATATATATATATATATATATATATATATATATATATATAAAAGGGAAACAAGCGTATACTTAAGGGCTCGTTTTTCGTGTTTTTACACAGTATTACTGAGATCCAACAGACAATAATGCCAAATAAGGTATAGGGGAAGTTATTAGGCCAATTGTAATGTAAATGAGAAGAAAGAAAAGTGGGTGAAAAGATAACTTACCGTGGGCAGGATCCTGCTCACGGTAAGTTATCTCTGGTGACGTTAAGCTTTTAGCCTATGAAACTTTTGTTAGAGCTAAACTTGAATATGCTTCCGTGATATGGGATCCGCACTTGGAAAAAGATATCTACATGCTTGAACTCGTTCAGAGAAAAGCGGTGCGTTTTATTTTTAACAAATATGGGCGTTACGATTCTCCGTCGAAGCTCATGACTGATAATGGCATTCAAACCCTAGCAGTTCGTAGACGCTTGGCCCGTTTACTCTTCCTCAACAATATTGCTACTTCTAAGGTGAAAATAACTCCGTCAACTATTATTAAACCGCTAAGCACAAGAAGGACCCGTCACATGCATGCTCATTCCTTTCAGCCTATCTTCGCCAAATCTAATCAGTTTAAGCACAGCTTCTTCCTACGTACAATTTCCGAATGGAATGCGCTCCCGGAAGCAGTGATACAAGCCAAAAAATTTTCCCAAGCGCTCCAGGAAAGCATCTGTCGCTAAGTATATGCATTGTACGGTGTGCTATGCCTTGACCAATCTGCATTGTACTCCTTTTTATTGTTATTATTTTAATTCTTTGTATGTATGTGTAACAGTGTTATGTGTATTGCCAATTGCCCCTCCTGCTTGGGCCACAAACTGGCCTGCAGTATTCACATCAAGATAAATAATAAAATAAAACATCACACCCTTCGATTAGGCGGCTGCGCGTGCTTTCGTTCTAGCAATTATTAGCGGTTCATTTGCACACACTTCTAGTATTGTCAATATATGCGTGGTGGCGCTGTCGACGGTCGTATAGCGCACGCTCAATTAGACACGTCAAACGGCTACACTTCACAGCGCCCAAGGTTTCTGCGTCACCCTGACGCCTTCCTCGGGTCATTGCTGAATCCTATGAAGGTGAGGGCTGCATATGACCATGAAAGGTGCACGTGTCTATGCTTGAAGTGGCAGGTGCGTCCGGAAGCAAGTATTTTTTTTTTTTTGATGTCGTCAAAACACGAATTTTCACACTCTTCGAGACATTTTAGATTAACAACGGTATAGCATTGCTCAAAGGAAGAACAAAACACAAAATAGTGGAAATGGTCTGCTGTTGATTATTGTGTGGGATTTAACGTCCCAAAACCATCATATGATTATGAGAGACACCGTAGTGGAGGGCTCCGGAAATTTCTACCACCTGGGGTTCTTTAACGTGCGCCCAAATCTGAGCACACGGGCCCACAACATTTCCGCCTCTATCGGAAATGCAGCCGCCGCAGCCGGGATTTGATCTCGCAACCTGCGGGTCAGCAGCCGAGTACCTTAGCCACTGGACCACCAGTGCGGGGCAAGAAGCGATTAGAGGTGAGTGTTATGTTTTCCGTGCCATAAGTTCTGTAACATTTCTTCCGTAAAGCGCAAAAGGTCGCCTGGGTCTGCATTGAGCAAAGAAAAGTACAAAGAGAGGCTTGCAAATTGTTCTTTCAATTGTTGTGCAAAAGTCAATAACCGAATTCATCTTCTTATGTTCTTCTAATTATGTTCTTGTAATCTCCTCGAACAGAAGGAGAATGTTTCAACCTAATAGTGAAAAACTCCCGAACAAACAGACACATGACTGTATGGGGAAAGTACCTTGGTTTTGGCTTGCTCAGGTAAGCAGAACTAATAGCCATTTCACCATTGATTATATAGTCATCTACTATACGATGTATGCATATGTTTGTCTATTTCCCTGCGTATACAGTTGCCATATTTGGCTTCTAACTAGCTTGGTCTCCCCGACACACTCACCAGTTCTTAGCACTTCGGGAGAAACCAAGTGGAACATTGCGGATTATCTAAAATAAAATAAGATTGCGTGTAGCGCTGCAGGTTCGCGACAAGCGCACTAGTTATTTGCACCTGCGAACTGTCATCACACTCTATTTTATCGTGACTCAACGACACGTGACCCAAAAGAGACTATAACACGCATAAGAGGAATCTGACAGTAAAGACATTTCAATTTACTTCACTGCGATCGCGACGAAAATGCCCAAAGGTGGCGCTGCTATTAAGCTACACGAGGCAATAGGGCCTTGTGCTCTGTTGCGAGTAAGACGTGCGCATCTGTGGTGACTTCCTTAACAAAAAAAAAAAAAAAAGCTGTACGCAACATCTGCAGATGCCTTTAGATAGCCGGCAAGTTCGTACTTGAAGGAACATAGAATATAAAATTAAGTGAAAGTATCCGCACGTGCGCCGACGACGGTCATGCGAAGTATTGCGGTGTGTTAGTGCATAATTAGGACGCAGGGTGCCGCGGCATTCTCGCAGCCTTGTGTAGGCCTTGATTAGGATCCGGCTCCACGGGCTTTCGAAGACGGCAGTCATAAAGCGAAGCCTTTGTGTGTGTTCCTTCTGTGTGCACCCTATCGAGACCCCTTAACAAGATCTGCAACATCGACAAAGTTGATTCCAGCGATCAAAAGTTGGCAGGTTCGCGTGCGCTGTTTACTAACCCCAACGGCGGGTATGTAATACGCCTACGAATAAAAGATTAATAAAATAAAGCAACCACGTTTCCGGTCGGTGCTCATACACCTGAATCGCGGTTGCGTAGCGAACGTGTAACCGTTATGGGGACCATGAAGCTTTTACGACCACAACAGCTGAGTTGCGGTGATTTATTTTTGTTCGTTAAGTACACATACAACTTTCATACTGCACAACCAGAATATCCACCTCCAAGCATCTGGTGAAATTTTAGTTATGTATGTTTTTATCAGTTGTGGGAACTCTTTTTCTTTAGCTGTTTACTTATCATTTCGCGGAACGTTGTAAGGTCGCTAGTAACCAATGCAATTTTTTACTCACTGTCATGGATAACCAGTTTGCAAATCATCAATACGATATGTATTAAATCGAATATTTTTATGCGCCGACCTCATTGCCCTTTAAAAAATATACCCGCCACACTTACATAGCTTGCAGAATCAGGAAAAAATTTCTATCACACAAGAAGATAAGAGTAGGAGTATGTATGTATGTTATGTATGTATGTATGTATGTATGTATGTATGTATGTATGTATGTATGTATGTATGTATGTATGTATGTATGTATGTATGTATGTATGTATGTATGTATGTATGTATGTATGTATGTATGTATGTATGTATGTATGTATGTATGTATGTATGTATGTATGTATGTATGTATGTATGTATGTATGTATGTATGTATGTATGTATGTGACATGTACACAATGAGGTTGCTGAACCTATGTTTATGCTTAGCGGAATGTCGTTTACAACTTCGGCAACTATATCAAAGGCATTCGAACATTTTTAGGAAGGATTTTACACAGTCAGCACCCGACCGCAAACCACACCAAAGAAGCAATGTTTAACAAGCAAGTAAAAAATAATAATATCTGAAGTTTAACGTCTCTAAAACAGCATATGATTATGGGAGACGCCATAGCGGAGGGCTCCGAAAATTCCGACCGCCTGAGGTTCTTTAGCGTGCACCAAAATATGAGCACACGAACCTACAGCATTTTCGCTTCTACCGAAAATGCAGCGGCCACAGCCGGGATTCGATCCCGTGACCTGCGGGTCAGTAGTCTAGTGACGTAGTCACTAGGCCACCGCGGCAGGGAAAGCAAGTAAGCAAAGTAAAATCGTTTGTTATACAAGGTTTGACGTTCCAAAACCACGATTTGATTATGAGAGATGCGACAGTCCTGCCTTTCCCTCTTTCTTTCTTCCGTAGTTGAGGACTGCGGAAATTTCGACCACCTGTGGTTTTTTAACGTGCTTTAACGTGCTGTTTTTAACGTTTTAATCTGAGTACACGCGCCTCAACCATTTCCGTCTCTATTGAAAATGCAGCCGGTGCAGGTGCGATTCGATACCGATACTTGCGGGTTACAGCAGTTGAACGCTGTAACCGCAAGACTATCACGGCAGGACGAGGAAAATGTCAACGAATAACGACTTAAACTTAACAAACGAGCGGCTTCGCCGTCCGTGTAGGAATCATAAAAATACCTGGTAGCAACGAATGGCTTTCGCATTCCAGTCACCTGTGGCATAAGAGTCCCTGTGAAATTTTGTATACGAAGGGGCTAAGGTACTTGGCTGCTGACCCGCAGGCCGCGGGATTGAATCCCGGCTGCGGCGGCTACATTTTCGATGGTGGCGAAATTGCTGTAGGCCCGTGTGTTTGGATTTGGGTGAACGTTAAAGAACCCCAGGTGGAGGAAATTTCCGGAGCCCTCAACTACGGCATCTCTCATTATCATATGGTGATTTTGGGACGCTAAACCCCGGAGATCAAACCAATTTATTATTTACGAAGGCATCCGGCTAATTGCGAAGAACACGCGTGAAACGAGAGCTTTGCGACTACCTTTTTTTTATTTTGCCATGTAAAAGCATACATTCTTCTTTTTATACTATATTCATTTCTAACTAACGTGTAGTGAATGTATGCATAACCATCTCTTATGTCATCCCCCTGAGGTTCTTTTCAATGGCACCAAAGTGAAATATTAAATCACTTCAGACAGATTAGGTACTTATCAGACCTGTGTTGTATATAATTTCATCATCGTAGGTTATTTATTACAAGAGAAAATCAAGGTCATAACTTGATGTCTTAATTTCGTTGTGAAACTTCATCGTGTGGCCTTCAATGTGACGTCATGGGTATCGAATCCCTTTTGCAAAAAGAGGTAGGGAAGGCAAGATGGTAGCTTCCAGTTAATGAAACCTTGAACAGGAAGCGCCTGCTTGAGCGAGATTTTTGACAAGTGTATAGTCCACTTTCAGCAGACACACACTTTTCTAGTCATCTTGTGTATTTTACACACGTTGTATAAATAAAATGTTATCGAACTTCCAGGTGTTAAGACGACGTGTCCTTTAGAAAGCATTTCAAATCATTTTAGCGCCAAACAATTACGTAGAACAGACGACATTAAAACTTGTCGTAAAGGCGAGCTTGTTAGTTATTTCCCACACTTACTTGCATACTAGGATCTAACGAGGATCAAGGAGCGGGCGAAGGTCAGGTTTTTCGCGTTCGGCCTGTGCTACTTTTCAGTCGGCTGGGTTACTTTCTCTGATAATTTGAAATCTATGACCGATGAGTGCCTTGTGAAAAAAAAATAAAAAAGAAGGGTGAGGAGTGTGTCTAGACGTATACGTACTTCTTCAGCAGTGGTCATGTGCAGTCCCCCGCATCACCAGCTATATCTGGGAGCACCTTGACAGGTGGGCCCCGGCATGACGCTCTAAGTTGTACTGAATCTAAACTGAAAACGCTGTACAATATGTCTATGCAAATGAGCGACTGCGGTGTGTGTTTCGTTTCCCCACGCACCCCCGATGTTTTTGTAAACATGTCTTGGGTGAGCTAAACGTGTTCACTGCGATGGTCCTAGCTGGCACCGGTGTCAACATTCGTGCTTCTCTGTAAACACGCCCAGTGCGTTCTCCTTTTTTCTGTGGACGGGAGCTCGTGGCGAACAAAAAGAAATGGGAAGAAGGAAAAGGCGGAATGGCGGGAAACCGAGCCGGTTCTTTGTGAGAGGGTGATGCCTCAACGTGTACGGTGCAGTAAAACAACGCGTCACAATTTTAAGAAAAGAAAAAGAAAGGGAAGCTCATATGCCACAAAAGAGAAAAAAATACACCAAGAAAGTGTTTTCCGAACACTGCGGCTTCTGAATAAATATAAATGACGCAACTAGCCAGGCTTAGCCGTTTCATAATGATCATAACTTGGGGCTTCACGAGGCGAAATGACGGAACGATTATGAAGCACGCCGTGAAGAAGGAGGGGCTCCAAAATAATATTGACCACTAAGGTTGCGTTAACACGGACCTACATCTTGAGCACACTCGCTCCCACTCAAATGAGGCCACCGTGGCTGAGAATCAAACCCGATTCTTTGAGCTAGGCAGTCGAACATCATTGAGTTACCACAATGGGCGCTGAATATGTTTCACTCTGCTAATTACTCCAACTTATAACTACTCTAACCTGTAAGCGAACTTACATTGTGCTCATGTTTATGTGAGGATAACACCAGCAAATACATTTGAAATACACAGGTTGGAATGAAGAAGTCACTGGCCAACAAGTAATAGGGTGAATTATCATGAAACCGTAAGATACAATGTGAACGAAAATTCTGAGTTCAGAATTAAGAACGATGCGAGCGTTGCGCGCACGGGCTGGTGCGAAACCATTTTTTTTTTGCTCAAACACCGCTCTCGCCATAAAAAAAGAGTACGATTATCCCTATGTGATGAAACTTCACATCACTGACCTCAACACAACTCGCCTCTCGGCCCACGTTGCCAACCTTCCCGCGTTCTCTCAAAAGCAAATCCCCTTTACACGTGGGCCTCTCGTAACAAGAATGCCAACCGAAGTTTTCCGGTTGTTCCGGTAACACAACTCGCGGCTTAATAAAAACACCGCCCAACGCCATTCGGAATCCTTCTGAAGTCCCCGTATTATCTTATGCTCGATACCCAACGGTGGGGCTCCGCGAACTCAACTTTCGAGAACCATCGTCGAAGGCCGTCACCTATAGGCGCTGAAGGTGAACTGATCTTGTCACGGCCGGCGCCGCAGCCAGCGAGGTTGTCCTTGAGGAGTTGTGATAAGGTCGTTCCTTTCCATCGTGCATACGATGCTTCCCAGGTGTTTTCCGAGGAATGTTATCTTTAGCTCATTCTGTACGCTTTATTTTTCGTACCTTCGTTCGTTCGCTCCAGAGGAATGGGGCGCGTTATCGATATGTTCAGATTTTCTCTGTAGCGCATTACTTCCGTTATTACGTGCAGATCGTTTAGCTGGAAACTTCACTTGTGACGTTTGTGAATCTGCAGTTATGAAAGCTGTGAATCTGTACGAAGTCAAAACAGCCGCGAAATTGTGCGATATCATGTCTGGGAGATTGTCAAGAAGAAACTTAACTGCCATACATTACGAATTATTCTGTGTGTTTCCCTTTGCATCTGAATACATTTATGTAATTTATTTGTTTATTTATTTACATGCAGCAACTTTTAGGGTAGATAAATGAAATTATGTAGCGGAAAGGCAATAACACGTATGTTTGGAATGCACAGGAAGGCAGAAAAATGCGTAAAAGTCAACAAGGCAGTACCCTAGCGACGTGCAATAACAAGACAAAAGTAAAATAAGGCACTTATGCCAGCAGCGCCAATACGAAATTCAAAGGCCAGTTTAGTGAATTCCGTGAGAAAGTAAAATAATAACCAGAAGTGAAGGGGCGCGTATACCTGCAGCATCAGCACCATACGAACCTTACAGCACTAGACCACACTTACAAACACACTATTGGAACGTGCTGGATCACGTATGTTCACATGGAAGAGTGCAGCTCTTTCAATTGAAAGAGGCTTTGTGGTACACGGTTGTGTGAGGTATCATGCCATGGAGTACTAGGAAGGATGCTACATTTAAATTACGTTTTAAGCGTTAATGAAAGCTCACATGTACCCAATCGAAAGCGTGCCTCCAATTACGCTTTATCTTCTCCGAGTCTCTCTTTCTCAGGCATGCAAAAGTTCAATGTATTGATGGTTCATGTATACCCTTGAATGAACACTAAACACTAAATGAAATTATTTTTTGTGTTTTTATATTTCTCGTTTCCATTCGCTTTGCAGCGAAGGTTCAAAACACAATAGCCACTTGTGAAAGTTTCCCCCTGAAGCATCATTTCCTTAAAAACAATTCGTTGACGAGTTTATCTCTCTCGCTATCTTGTGACGTCACTTCTAGAAAGCGCTGACTGTTCAAACTGAGATTCATTCACGTGGTCTATGTGACTTCTGTACGCGTCTAGGATACTTGTCTACGCTTCAAAGTTTACGGGAAACTCTTAGTGTTTTATTCGCAAGAAATAGATTAAGCTGGATCCTTTTGAAATCTTTCTGGTGTCCTTTTTTGTAATGACTAAAAGAATAATAAGAAAGGTTACAGAATGCTGACTCAGCGGCATCATTACGATTTAATCACGCTCCCTTTGTACCGTATCTTTCCTGTCACGGGTGACTGCACCATAAATGCCAACTATTTAAAAGCTCGTGAAGCAAGCCGTCTGAGCGAGGATGGCCGAATACATTTCCTGCTCGGTTAACGATAATTAGGGCAACTCATATGAGCCCATGCGTCTGCGTATAAATATTATGGTGATTAACATATGGTTGCAATGCGCAGGGTAGTGGAGTCCGTAAAGTATAATAATGATTGTTGAGGTTTTACGTCCTAACACCGTGGTTTGATTATGAACGACGCTGTAGTAGAGAGCTCCGGTAATTTCTACCACTTGGTGTTCTTCATCGCGCATATAAATATAAGTACATTTATCTCTAGTGTGTAGACTCCATCATTATACGGCCGTCACAGCTGGAGCACGATCCGGTTACCTTCGGACAGGGTGCCCAGCAACATAACCACTAGACCAGCTCTGCGGGCCACTCCGTACAATGATGTGCCGTATTGTAAAGTGGCAGTCCACACTGTAAACCCTTTTACACCCTTAATGAGGTTTCCAACATTTAATGAACGCACGCTTTTGCTAAACGTATATTTACAAAAAATGTGTGAAGAGATGCTCTCTGTATTAAAGCAACATTTTCACTTATATATTTTGTAATTGTTTGCCTAAAACATACTTTCGGTGCTATCGGTGCCGTGTTCTCTCCATATACATGTTGTTTGAACACGTCACTTTGCCGCCGTGTTAATAGCTGCATGTTATCATAACGTCTGCTGTTGGGGCGTCGGACAAGTTTTATCTATCGAGGAATATATGTCTAACGCGATACATTATTGAAGAAACCGTCCCTTATCCACAGTCATAGTTCTGTGCATGAGCTCTCCCATGTTTTAGAATGTACTACACAGGCATGAACCGCGTTGGTCTTAACGGGTGTTGGTGCTCGTGACCAGTAGCACCGGCAGGATGACCCCTTAGTGATGGATACATAGCACTCTTTGGCAAGAGAACACCAAGGTTTGCGAAGATATCAGGTCATGTATGCAGAAATCTCGTCGCGTATGCGTACAATAAAACAGCATTGAAAAAAAAAATATATGAAGTGGAACGAAGGCCGACATTGAAAATACATTGTATATCATTAACCTAATACAAACTTGTTTATAGTTAAAAGTCGAAAGGCCATGATAGTTTGTGAACTACAATTTTCAAACACCACGTTATTTTTCATAAAGAAATTAGTGGTATATGCGCGACGATTCGCGTAAGACACCACGCGCTAGCCGTGTGCCTGCTTATATTTCGTTTCCTGCGGGTGTGCATTGCTGCTTGGAATCGCCCACCTGGTCAGCGCATCCCAAAAAGGTTTGCGCGCCCCAGACCATAACGGCAAGCCGCCAGGAAGCGAGATCCAATACATATCAATGGGAGCCGGCGCGACTTTCAATGGGCCTCGGCGCATGGCGTCGCCACTGAAAGCGCGCAGACCTGCGGAACGCACCAAGTGCAAGCGCGCGTCCTTCGGGTTATGAAAAACCGACACGACGTGGACTTTCATCTTCAAGCAGGAAGAAGTGCGCGTAGGGAAAACGTGTCGCGCCTATGCAAGACAAACTCAGACTGCCGAGTGACGACGTAGCTATGTCGTAGACGTGAATGAAGTCATCGAAACGAGGGCTGCCAATCAGGTCGAGAAGACGGGCTGTGGCGCTCAGGTGCGCGCAAGCGTCAACGCCGGGTGATCGCAGCGCCAAGACAACGTCAGAGCGTAGACATTACGCTAGCATACGCTATCGCGTGAGTCAAGTCTCACATGGTCACCAGTAGCTGCCCGCGGGGCTCTCAAGTCGAGACGGCCTGTTCGTACACGCCGTTTTAACAAACTCACGCAAGACCGGTGGAAGAGTGAGGCGTGATGTCCTCTCCTTCCTTGAAGACGCAGGCCAATGCCTCCGGTCAAGACGAGCCACACGGTGCATGGACCATCTAGCAAGTTGAAAAAGGAAGACCGTCTCGACGCGACAGCCTGAATAAAACATCGCACATAAGCATTCGTCGGTTGGCGGCTTCGGAAGGACAAGCCGTTCGAAACCGTGCGCGTATGGATATTGAGGAATCGGATGACCGCGAGAACAATTTCGTTTTTTCTCCTCGGGGTGACCGAGAAGGCTCAGCCGGCGGCTATCACGTCCGCGAAGCAGACTCAGTGACGTGCGAACTTGGCCGGTGCTGTCTCCCCCGTCGTAAAAAGAGTGGCCTCGGTGAGTGGTGAAATATCGGCCGGCATATCCGAGTTGAATTGAAGCCCGACTATAGGTATTCAGCTCGACGTGTGCGCGCTTTTCGAAGGTTCGCGATCATTATTACATAGCGTGGTGTCCTTCGGTTCCTTACGTGTACAGCAATGCATAAACTATGGTCGTTGTGTCTTCAATTCTTGAAAAAAAAAATTATTTGATGCGCTTTACGCGAACTTCGCCCATTGGCAGGCATGGTACACTCTACATGCTCGATAATATACAGACGTTCAAAAGCACAGTGTTTTTCCAGGTTATTCATTAATTCCGCTAAATGAATTCCACCACAATCCTCAGTAATTTTCTAGCATATATACTATGTCGCGAATGACCTTCTAAAGAAACCTGAAGGTTGCTCGTTACTTTAGTACTCGGAAGCTGCGTCGCTGCCTCTGCAGGGCCCTCTTGTTGCCATCGCATGCTGAGCAAAACGGAAATGGCATGACATGCCTGATTCTCAAATGACCACGAAAATGAATGAACTGTATTATATGCACAAAAGGCAAACATAAAGTAGGCTAGGTAAGTGCCTCTGATTATGAGACGGTTTGTAGCAATAGTTTTTATTATCATTACATGCTTCGACTAAATTTATAGCATACTTCTCTCTCGATAAGCCCCACTTTTTTTATCTTTTGTGCACTTAAAGATACTTATGCGTTTCTTAAGTCCTTATTTATCCTGTTACTTATCATTGCTTTTTAGGTCTTTCCAACTATCCAATTATTCTCATTAGGCCAAAAATACTTAAGATGTAATAACAACGAATGCATAGTAACATGACCCTCGATTCCGTCATGAAAAATAATTTTGTGATATAAGTAGCCAGCGTATTCCTTCACTACGCAGTACTTTTTTTTCACGGTGCAATGGTAAACGGTTTACGTGTGAGGCATACCCAATAAGGTAGCCGAAGGGGGATGTTAAGCATAAGGACAATTAAAAAGCTTACCCATTTTTAATGAACGCAGCCCATGTCTGCATCAGCTCCTCGCTGAACTGCACCTCTTCGGGCGTTGTCACGAAGTCCCTGACAGCGGGGTCATTCATGCCGGCAGTGATCTTCTCGAACTCCTTCCTCTGCGCGTCGATCACACCCCTCGTGAAGGGAAGGTCTTCAGCGTGGGTTACCTCGTCCGAAAAGTTTCCGAGAAAGCTTGCCTTTGGCTTGTGCATGAAGGCGTAGTGGTAGACAGGAACCTTTTTCCTTATCAGGACGTCGGCAAATAGTTGACTAGGACAGGTGAAAATGATGTCACCAAACACGGCGCTGGCGATGGCCTTGAGCTCATCCTCGGTGAGTTCATCTTTGCCTTCCATGTAGGCAAGGGCAAGAGCGTGGGCCTCTCGGGTGGGAATGTTATGGAAGAAGCTCTTAAGTACGGTTCGCATTACGGTTGGGAAGTTGCTCTGGATAAAGTCAGTCTGGCTGCCGAACCTCTGATGAACAGCGTAAGCGAATAGCAGACCCTCGTTTTTGGTAAGTCCAAAGAATACCTCTTTGGCGTTTATGGAGTACGTATCTGAATCCGAGGGGTCCAAAGGCATGAACTGGCTGTGCACCCTGGGAAAGTACAGGTAAATTTTCATGCCCAGACCTTCCTGTGCCGCTTGGATCAGCTCCTCGGCGTCCTTCTTTCGCAGGCACCTGATCATATCGTCGATCTGCTGTTCAGCCGACCTCGACAGGTCGTAGCAGCCTGCCACGTTGGCTACAGCTATCATTTGTGCTGGTCCGGATGCATGGTGTAGGCCAACGGTGGACAGCGGACTTCCACTCTCCATAATGACACGCCGGAAGAGACCCTTGCTCATAGGAGATATGGCGTGGTAGCCCACAGAAATGGCACCGGCGCTCTGACCTCCGAGAGTGACCATGTCGGGGTCACCCCCGAAATGGCGAATGTTGTCCTTAACCCAGCGAAGCGACATGACCTGGTCGAGCAGCCCCATGTTGCCAGGCATCTCCTTGTTCCCGGCGTCGAGGAAGCCGAAAATGCTCACCCTGTAGTTCATTGTCACGTAGATGACGTCCGTGGAGGCGACGAAATGGACGCCATCGTAGATGAAAAGCGAAGCGTCGCCAACGGCGAAGCCTCCACCGTAGATGTAAACGAAGACCGGAAGGTCGCGGCACTCACTGTTCTCGCACGTTGCCGGTCGCCAGACGTTTAGTGTCAAGCAGTCTTCGCTGACGGGCTGCATGTTCGCCATCTTCAGGAGCGGCGCATAGGATGAATTGTCTACCTGGGGCTTTATCTGCACGCACGAGGGCCGCTTAAAGGTGGCATTGTAGGTCCCCGACCATGGCTCGACGGGAAAGGGCTCCCTGAAGCGGTAGTCGCCCAGAGGCGGCTTAGCATAAGGGATTCCATAGAACACGTCCACTTCCTTGCCCCTGTGCTGAACACGACGCCCCATCACGCTACCTGTGGAAGTCTTCACGACAGGGTTGAACCCCAGAGTGGGCTGCGACAGGGCAAGGGCCGCAAGCAGGAGGGAGGCGTAGGTGGCATACATGTTGTTCCGAATAGTCTGAGCTTTTCCGCGACGGGACTCTCCAACACACACACACAAAGCTTTCTTTGTAAGGTCCCAAACCACAAGTGCGGCCATTTACGGCACGGGGTCCCTTCTTATAGAGAAGAGCCCGAACGCCATGTGGCCCGCTAGCGTCCAATTGGAGAGTCCGCCGGTCCGACCTTGACAGTCATGAGGCAACCGCGCCCTTTCCCACTCGACGCGCAAGCCGAGACGGGGCGAGCACGGCGACGGAGGAGGGGATGATTCCCGGTGCGTGGTGTGAACCGACTTGCCGCTTATTTATTTGCGGTTTGTTTCCTTATTCAACTACGGTCACCCTCTCTCCGGGATTTCTCTTTCTTCCTTCCCCTTTTTGACGTTGGTACGGAACCCACCGACCGAATCGAACGCGACCATTCGAAGAACGGTTTTACATGCGTACCATGTTGATTACTGGCTCGCGCACTGCAGAGTCCTACGACAATCGACTCACCCATCTACGTTGCACTTATCGCCTCTAAAAGGTTGCTTATAATCGGAGGTGTCCCGCATGGTAATCGGCGGCAACATTCATGCGGTATCGACGAGATCGTGTCCGATTCAGGCGTCAGGCGAGTGCGATTTCGCCCGGTTTCATGTCCTTCGTTAGTCGTCTCCGCACGTGCCCTGCTCACAATGCAGCGCGCAACTACGATTGTCAATCATGCGTCGTGCTGTTTTTGAGTCCGAACGCGCTTGTCTACGCACACACCACTAACGAGGAGGATGCAGCGGCTCTGTACACGTGTGCCTTGTGTGGAGCGCCGGCCGAATTTCTGTGTCCATGCAGGCGAGACGTATTAGACGTATTTAGTGGCGGAAGACGGCGTCGAAGAAACATTTGGGCGGTCAAGCAAACAGGCACGTGTTGAGATTTGTCTCTTACCGGTGATCGAACGCGAACATACTTGCGTGTAGATAAGCATCCACCCGTACGTCTGGCACGACAAGCGTGTCCTTTCCGCGCCCATCGATTAAAAAAAGGAAAACGAAAGAATAAACGGGATGCGGTAGAAGGTTCCAACGCATTCTTGATTTGCCTTCTTGCATGAATTTAAGTCTTTTGCTAGACTTTATTTTCATGCCAGTTTACGACTACCAGCGTTGATTTTTCGCAGGCGAAGATCGTGCATGCAGTCAGCTTACGGCAAGCTATAGGTATCATTCCGATGCTGCTGCGTCTGACAAGCTTGTAGTGTTCGTGTCCGTAACAGTTTTACGGGCTTTTAACACGCGATTCGCTTTCTCGAACACTTGCGCTTCTGTCTGTTCCGTGCTTGTGAAACAATGTGGTCGTCCCAGGTCACCGGATAAATGCGCATGTACTATGTCTTGAACATGTGGCCATATCAGCGAGAACGGAAGGCCAGTGGCGCAACTAAACTGGCATTAGTTGTTAGTTAGAATCCGGCAGCTTCATTTAAGGTGGAAGTATTTCGAAGGTAATCGGTTGGGTTCGTCCTGCCGAATGAACCAATCATTCGCGAGGCATGTGTGTGAACAAATCACCCGCTACAACGGAGTCCTTTGAATAACCGGAAAAGCAAACTCAATCGCAAAACAACAGTCTTTATACGCAGTCTGAGGACGGTGGCCGTTCCTCATTGCCGAGTGGCATTATCGGGTTCTCATTTTGCCTCAGCATCTGTACCAGATGGAAACGTAAAAGTGCGTGTCTGAAGTATAAATGAGAGCGCTGTATAGTGTTTGCAGTGAGCGTTGGAGCCGCTTCTAACTTATGGCTGCGCCGTGCAATGTTCCCGAAATGATGTGAAACCGGCAAGCAGAATTGTGTTGGCACCGTCGCTGCCGTCGTGGTGTGACACTTCTAAGGCTCGGGCTAAATTTCCATCGAATTCTTGCTTCATCGACAGTGAGAACGAAACCAGAAAATATCCCTTAAGGGCATGAATTGATCTCAAAGCTGAATGACTGCCGAACAAGAATAGACTGATATAGAATCTCAATTTTGCTGATTTTCCTTTATCTTCAACGAGTGCGTCGGTGATTTTGTCTCACTCCAGAAACGTCCACTTAGAATGCCTTGTTTTAAAAGTTTACTCTTAATTTCGACGTTGGCGTTGATTGCAAAGCCTAAACGCCTACTTGCAAACGTTTACTTGTGAGCCTTGAAATGTGGCATACAGCTACACCTTAACGGCTTCACTTCTAAGAGGCTTAAACAGGTTTAGCGTTGGTAATATTTAAACGTGATTGTCGTTGCATTCGTGGTGAAAACTTGGCAGGTAACGTGTCGCTCTGCTAAGCTCCAGGACGTGGGTTCGATTCTATTGCCGACTTCACAAGCTGCGATTGGACGAAATGTAAGGGCCGTCCGCTCTAATCTCAAAGCGCTTCAAGAGTAGCTCAAGTGGTCAAATGTTATATGGAATGCGTTAATTATGGTGCGCCCCATAATCTTTTCGTGGTTTTGAAATATGAGGCCTCAGAATCGATAAATTATTCCCTGTTTGATAGGGTTTCACGCACGAAAAGCGCGATGTGATTATGTAAGATTCAGAAGGTTCCAGATAATTCTACCACCCGAAGTTCCTGAACGTGCATTGAAATCATAGCACACCGGCCTCGAGAACTTTTGCCTTCACAAAAAAAAATTCCAATCAATCAATCAATTATTCTTACTACAGCGGGCAAAGTGAATTAAGGTTATATCAGCGGAAGTACATTTGTCAAGTATATACGGCTATTCATATACTATTAACAACATCAGCAACAACTCAGCAACTCAATGCGTACTAATTGTTTTTATCTTTTGGATAACTACAATTTTATCTGCTGACAAAACAAGTTAACAAAGCTGCAAGAACAAACATGTCACACCCTACTTGAGTTATGTTCCACGTTACACGCATGGCATCCGCTTTAAGTGCGACATGCCAATTCTTATTTCATGCAGACCCTCTGCTCGCCTGTAGCTGAATGAGGTGCATGTATCTGCCAAAAATAGCAGAACGTAGCTTAATGAAGCTCCTAATTTCGTATTCCGTGTGTAAATCTACGCCGGCTAGTGCGTACTTTATCACACATAAATTTGCAATAGACTTGCAGCTTTTCTGTTCGAGAAACCCAGCGAAAGATTGTCGTCAATGTTACGTGCCAAGTGAATTCCTCAAAGCTACCCAGAAGATCTTGGCCGTCGGTCTGGTAAAAGGAAAGAGGTGTATAAGGGATGCGATGGTGACGCTTGTGGTAGAGAGAAAGTCCGTTCTAGGCCAGGTCTGACAACTCCATTGAAGGGAAACGAATACGATATGTGTCGGAAGCGAATTTCAGGGCTAGGGTACGAAGAAAAGCAAAACTCAGCCGACATTGACATTACTGCGCGCCGATGGCACGCTCGGGAAGTACGGTACACCAAGATTACAAAAATCACCGATCGAAGTAATAAATGTCGGAGGGGAAAAACATGTGCTCGATGTCTTGTTTAATGTTGCATCCGGTAAGTCTGGGTGAAAAACGGCACTATATAGCAACATGGCGCCTTCGATCACACCACGCACACGAAGCCCCGAAGGCTCTGTTGTTGCACAGCCGCAATCATGCAGCAAGGACGACAATGCTGTGCTTGTTGATCGCTCATGTGCGGCGCGAATATTACGCACTGGTTGGCTGCGTTCGTCGTACGAGTCTGATAGGGATCAGGCGATACGCGTATCGTATGCGTCTAAGTTATGTATGAAGGTTGCGTTGAGAGAACGGTTTCAAGGAAAGCGAAAGTTGCAAGTAACGCGTCTTTACGAGGTCCTGCGTTCGTTGGAACGTGTACAGACGTCATTCAGAAGCGGGATTTACCTTGGACGCGGCCCTTTCCAAATGTTGGGATTCAAGTTGCTGAAAGCGTTCCAATTCTGTTCTAATGAAGGGATATTTTTATCGGTTCTCGACAACACACAACGTTTGCGGTAACGTTCGTTTCCAGTGACCCCAGAGCATATATATAATTTTAATTTAAATAAATAATATCCATATATATATATATATATATATATATATATATATATATATATATATATATATGGGAAAGAAGTGCATATCTAAGGGCTCGTTTTTTCCGTGTTTTGACACAATGTTAATAAGACATAACAGACAACAATTCCAAAGAATGTATAGGGGAAGTTATTGGAACCAATGTAATGCAAATAGAAAAAAAAGAAAAGTGGGCGAAAAAATTACTTCCCGTGGGCAGGAATCGAACCTACGACCTTCGAATAACGCGTTCGATGCTGCACGAACTCAGATATCATGGCGGCAATGCCCCCGTTTACATGTGGGGTAGATATGTGCATTAAACGTGGAAGCTTCGATTAGCGCCGCCTGTAGCCATGGCGGCGAGTGTGGAACATTCTTTAGCAGGCTGTTTGGGGTCACGTAGCAGGTGAACTTATTACCAGCTGGCAGCTTACCAATAATACCTCGTACGCTACCTGAAGGCACCAAGTCTGCCAGAACGAGACTCATGACGGCGAGTGTTGCACACCCGCCGCCATGGCTACTGGTGGCACTGACTGACGATCCCTCGTTTAATGCACATATATGCACCATATAATGTAGACGGGGGGATAGCCATCGTGGTAGCTCAGTTGGTAGAGCATCGAACGTGGTATTCGAAGGTCACAGGCTCGGTGCCTGCACACGGTAAACTATCTTTTCGCTAAGACTTCTTTCTTCACATTTACATTACAGCTACTTCTATTAACATCCCCTATACCTTCCTTGGCATGATTATTCGCAATATTTAATTAATTGTGTCTAACAAGAAAAACGAGTCCTTAAATGTACACTTCTTACCTTCACAAAGTATGCCAGTGATAGGCAACACTTTCATCATCGGGTAGCGACCGCCCTTAGGCATCAGTAAAAACCATCACTCTCCCTCATGCTGACTACAGAAAGGCGCCAACCAGAAATACAGCTCATTGTTTCAGTTAGCGTGCGAGGATATGGCAAAACATTTCGTCTCTTCGCATTGCTCAAACTTAACAGACGTTCCTCATTTAAAACAAAATATCTGAGTCACAGGATGGCCCGCGTGTATAGTGTAATTGCCACGAATGACGCGGTGGCTACATAATAGGTCTTGTTTACCGAGAGCCCCTCGTGCGCTGCGCAGCGAATGCGCTGGTAGCGACGCAACATCAAAAACACCGCGTTGCCACGACTTCTGCCCCCTTTCTTCACACGATCGGGAAATGTGTACTCTTTAGAAATGACGCATCCACAGCTACGCGGATTCTCATAATAAAAAAATAATGACGTCAACCTTCGATAATTTGGCTCGGTTTCCCCACCCAGTGGAAAACCTCGCCGTCTTTTACTTAGCCCATTTTACAGATGAACATGCAGGCCACTGAGTCAGCCAGCTTCTCTCTTAAGAGAAGTAAAATCACACCCTTGCTAGCGTGTACTCTATCCGTGGCAGCCGCCCCGTGTAAATATGCCCGCTTGCGACCAGGCTTGCTAATTATAGAACGAGCGCACGCCAGCTGATAGCTCGAGTGTGGGCTGCAAGTGTGAAAGGCTGTACGAAGGGGGCCGTTCACACTGTCAGCGCGTGCCACTGACAGGCACCAACGCGTGATCGCTGAGCCACTAAGGATAGGGGCTCACGTCCATTAGTGTTCAAAAAAGAGTGTTATATGCTTATTCACTTATTCAACCTAGCGGATGCGCGTGTTAAAGAAAGTCACTGACTTTTCTGAGGTGCACTGTAGTAGCGAAAAAATTCATTTGAGTGTTGTTTACTATGTATGCACATACGTGTCATTGATTTGGTTATGCCCTTTATACCTCCTGGAGCCGTTATATTCCCATATGGCTTTCTCATTCGTGAGCTCCTTCCAGTGACAACGATAATTTTTGTGCTAAAATCTTGTTCAAAGTGGTATTCTGGCCCCAGTTCGTAAAAAGTTAAATGATCATGAATACGTTTCATTGTGTACGCCATACCTAAGCCACACCTGTGTCGCATCTCAAGGTTAACTGGTCGGAAGCTTCACTGTACCCTCTTCAAGTGATAGAGGATAGATGGCACAAGACGCGGGAGGTTTGAATATTGGGCGAACTCCAGGACAAAGTACTTCTAAATCTTCTGATTAGGTATTCGAACAGTGACAGGCAGACGACTAGGCACCATCGATTACGTAACAGCAGCCATCTTCGTGCCCTATAGCATATCTCATTCTACATTCGGGCGAGTGGGTAAGATAACAAGTGAAATTAGGGCCGCGTACAATTTAGTCCAGCTTCGGCGAAAAAGGAAGAAAGTTTGGCATAAGCTTCTTGAACAACATGTGCTTTCGCTATATGGTCAACTATCAGTGCATGCGTCAATGCTCTCCGTTTGCCGTCATACAGCAAGTTTTGTTTTTAGAGGTGAGAGTACAGATATCGTCTATTTTCACTGCTGCATCTCTAAAGCAGGTTCTTGCTTCATCGGGAACTATCGCATTACGGAATCAGGTTCTTTTGCGTGTTGAATGGCATAGCGCCAGACCATATTGTGCATATATGCACTCTCACGTGTAGTTCGAGTATATAAGCTGGAATATAGGCCAGAACAGATAAGATCCCTTATTATGCGTATAGTAGTGACGCAAATGTCAACGCATGCAGCGTACCTCCAGTATAGACATATTGTTTCTTAAATTAGAACCGTGTGATACGAATTCGTTTCCACATGCATCCTCGCAGATAAGCATCGTCATAGTTACCTAGTACGTGCCTTTGAATTCATTAGAGCCACCTGCGAGCATTTCAGTAAAATGACTGTAATCTGTAACAAATAATTAAAATCCAGGGATCAGTCGAAGAATAGTCGAAGGTGTTGGCGCTGCAGAACCACATTTCACGCGGCAGCCTACGGGAGATCGTTAGACATTGCATTTTCTTTCGTTATCTTAGAAGTATTCATGATTCATTTAAAAAATTCTCTTTTCATAGGCTGTTTGTGCTCTAACTCACGCCATGCGTTGGTCTCGATTACAGAAGCGCTTGTTAGTCTTTTTTTTTAAATTTTACCTCTTGCTATTAGATTCAACAGTGGTCCAGTGGTCATGGTGTCTGGCTGCCAACCCGAAGATCACCGGGTGGAATCTTGATCATGGCGGCTGCATCTATACTAATAAATTGCTGGCGTATAACGTCCTATAACTACCCTATGTTCATGAGAGATGCCCTAGTAGAGGGTTGCGGAAATTTCGACCACTCGAGGTTTTGTAACGTGCACGTATATCTGAGCACACGGGCTTCAATCATGCATAGCCATGTCGTTTTCTCTCATCTTCCGCCTTGACTATAATAATTCAGCAATAATAATAATAATAATAATAATAATAATAATAATAATAATAATAATAATAATAATAATAATAATAATAATAATAATAATAATAATAATAACATCGTCATCGGGGGTTTTACTTTCCAAATCCACTATATGGTTATCAGAAACGCCATGGTGTAGGACTCCGAAAATTTCAACCACCTGGTGTTCCTTCACGCGCACTGACGCAGCATAGCACACGGGCCTCTATAGTAGTAGTAGTAGTAGTAGTAGTAGTAGTAGTAGTAGTAGTAGTAGTGTTCGACACCAGTCGTCACAACATCATGCCATGTTGCGTCGCTCCCGTTTCGTGTCGCGTCTCTAAAACTTGCTGTCTTTTTCTTGCTGTCACAACACGACGGCAACGCAAGGGAACAACATGACGCGTAGCAGCAACATCGTGAGGCGCAAACAACATTTTTTTTTTCGATCCACTCTTCCATTCTCTTCCTTTTTAGACGAGCACGTGATGCAGACCGAACGGGGAAAGCTCAACAATGGACAGCGCCAAGGTGTGTAGAAAACGCGTCGCGTAAATAATTCTGAAAAAGAGGAAATAGGCATGAACATACAACGCGGCCGTCGTGATTGTTGGCTGCTATAGGAGTAGCTTTGTTGTTACTGTCCTTTTTTTTATCTCCATCTTGCGCAACGCAAAAAAAAAAGTGAATTAAGTGAACAAATTGAGGAAATCCAGACCACTTGTATAAATGTGTGCTTCATATGACCCTCCGTCTGCGCCTTGTTCCTGTGTTCTATCTAGTCCAAGAAGAGAAAATAATTTAATGAGAATATATATAACGCTGCTTTAGCAATAAGGTATAAATCAATGTTACGGAAAGAGAAGGTATACACGGCAGACCTAACGAGTTGCTGCGGAACTACCCCGTATTCCCGGCAAGTATTTGTGCCTGCGCATTCTGATAACATACGGCAGTTTCTCGGAAGGCTATAAATTTTCGCATCGTTCATAACGCGGCTTGACAAGACATAGCGAAGTCGTTGAAACAAGTCTCCTGGTGAAAGTTTTTTTTCATCGCGCAGTTTGCTCGCACTATAGTGGGTGAAATCCAGCTGTTTGGTTACTAATTACCTATTTTAATGAACTCTTATGAGTTTGCAACAGCACACTATTCCTAATAATAAGTGTTGATGTTTTACGTACCATAACAATAATATGACTATAAGAGACGACTTAGTGGAGGTGTCTGTAAATATCGACCATCTGGAGTTTTTTTTTTCTTTAACGTGCGCCTAAATCTAAGCACATGGGTCTCTATCCTTGCGCTTCCATCAAAATGCGACCGCCGTGGCTGACATTCGATGGCACGACGTACGGATCAGCGGTAAAGCATCACAATCATTGGACAACCGTGGCGGGCAGAGTTGCCGTTGAGTTGATTCGAAAAGGAGCCAGAATTCAAACTAGAAAACAACCAAAGTAGCCAAGTCGTTTAGTGTTGTCACCTTATTTGTAGCAAAATAGTAGGAAAGTAGTGTCAATAAAGGAGTTTTTATTATTTACCAACGAATGAATTTGAATCAGCAATAAAATCGAAAGAGCACAGTTTTCTTTCTTCTTCTCTTGCGCGGTCTTCGAATCATAAGCAAGCTGCGAATAAATGAGCAAATCATGTGTCAGTCACGTGCATATATCCTATGTAAGATAGATGACGAAGTGATTCCCAGAGGCGCAGTAAGGGTGGAAAGTTCGAGCCAACCAATCAGTGGAAACATTGTTTGCACAAGCAGGTCGTTCTCGAAGTTGGGGACTGACAATGTACAGATTTCTAGTTATAATGCCCGTGCAGCTTGAGGTGATGACATCTGAAGATGACCAGTCCCGTTTCATTCGGTTGCTGATCTCTGTTTTTGTCGAATTCCCTCGAGAACACGCTTTCTGCATCAACATTGGAAACCGGCTTGTAACGTCAGCATCGATGGTGAGCAGCGTAAACAGTGCTCTACCAACGCCTTTGCCAACGTGCGCGCAACTTCGCCAATTTGACCTGAGCCAAAAAGCGCACTCATATTTCGGCCTTGAATTGCAAGCTATAATGTCTAACAGCCCAAATTTTTATTCAATATCACAAGGCCACCTAACTTTTGGCCAGTCTTCCGCCGTGGATACGAGTCACAGTGACTGAGCGGAGAAGAAAAACATCACTCCGTCTTGGAAGGCACACCATGTATTTCGTTGAGATGTTTCTATGAGCAACGGACTGCTGAAAGGGTAGGGCGTGCCCATGCATGGGCTGACAGGACAAAAATGCTTGGAAACAAGACAAAGTAGTTAGGCTTGCCCGGCATGTTATCTTCAAATAATAAGAAAACTGACCTCTAAATGCGTGAACAGAAACTCAACGTAGCCAAAGAGTACTCATGGCGACAACTTTCAGTTTTCGTCGTGAGACTGGCATAAAATAACAAGAACACCAATTTAGGGCCTGGTATCTTACAAAGGCTACCTTGGTGGAAAGTAACAGTGTGCTATTCAACAATATGAATGCTTTCACGTGCCTTTAGTTCTTGAAAACGTGCCAGGAACGCATTTCTTTATTTACACTCTGATCTGATACAAAAACATGTTACCGCATAAAAAAATAGCAAATTCGGTAAATCTCCTCGAAATACAGGCAGATAAATGTATGCAAATGAGTGGGATCTTGTCACAGAATGTCACGTCCCGCAGACTTATATCATGTGGCAACAATAACGCACCGTTACCGACATAACGTTAGCCTTGTTGCCACGTTAATTTCTTCGAGGCTCTTATCGTTCCGTCCATGGGACCAATCATAGAGTGGGTGCCGTTTTCTTCAGCACAGCGATTTTCCAGCAACAGTGCGTCTGTAGCTCGGCTGCCTCACACACCGACAACGCAAGAATGATGGGAGACATGTTGCGTCACTTGCGTAATGCAGCATGTGGTGACATTGACCAATTACATTAAATCAAGGCTACTGAACTTGCTGGAATATAAGGTTGATGGAAGGCGAAGGGTGTCGCATGGAGGGGAGGGTGGGTATGACACGTGCCGTTGACAGTGTTTCTCCTTGAGCCTTGAGCTCTGGAACATTCCTTCATAACTGAGTGCTTCATTTCTCTCATTTTTGTTTCGTTGGGTAGCTGTGCTGTATCTCTGTTTAGCAAATTAGCTCATTCGCAGTGACTTCATGTGCAACGCACTTTACACAAGTACCTTACACGAGTGTAGAACGTTATATGCTGCACAGAGCATTTAAATAGGTTGTGCGAATACATTGGTGTATAAGTTATACAAGTGCTAATGACAGAGCCAATAAGTAGTTGGTCTGACACTGCTAATAAAGTATTCACATCAACAGCATCGGCGACACCCTTAGCATCCGAAAAAAAGAGCATCCAAGCAACGGCGGTCACGGCGCAGAAACGGCAACGTCATGTATCATTTTATTCATTCAGGGGAAGCTGAAAGTTGCTATTGTATTGTAACCCTATTTATGATTAGCGAACAAGTCAGTTCACATAAGATACGTAGACATGGAGGTTATCGCCCTCTATTTCCCTGCTGAACCCACCATGTCTCCTTCGCGCTATGGAAGACGGCCAGGGTGTTTCACCACCACCTGAGCCGCACGGATAATTGGCTGCACTCGTCCACTTTCGCTCGCACATAGAAACGCGTGGGGGAGGGTGTTAATCGCCCTTGGAATTTTCTGAACAGTTATTCACAAACGAGAGTGAGAGTTAGCGCGCAAGTCACCACACGGGTACGACCATGCAGGACTACGTAAAATGGACCTGAATGCAGCGTTTGCTGCACGTTACCTCCTGCATAGTTCTGTCTCCTCTGTCCCCGTCCACACGTTTTCACTATTCCAGTGATGACAAATTCAAACTGCCACACGCCGCTTTCATCGTACACCTCCACCAATGGCACACTACAACTGATGAAAACGAACCACCTTTATTCGTTGATCGTTAAAGATTCTAATTACGCATTCGAAATAAGAGTGAAGAGCAATAACTTCACGGTTTATCAGTGAAGGACATGTATTAAGACAAACCAAAACTCTTGACATTTCATCTGTACCTAGCATGGATACGAGACAGAGTTCAAAGTTTAGTTAACGTCCGGGCACTCGCCGTCGTTCTTTGTTTCCCACAGAATTTCGTTCATCTGTCTGTAGATTCGTGCGAATCAATTAAAACGACTTCTTGCTTCAATGTGCCCCCGGGGCTAGTAGATGGTCGACGTGTCATCCAAAAGAAAGTCCGTGCTCGCGCATCATCAAGGGCATGGTGGTCAAGGTCTGCTGAAAGGAGAGAGAGAGAGAGAGAGAGAGAGAGAGAGAGAGAGAGAGAGAGAGGGCAGGTACAGCACAAGTGGGGCGAAAGCAAGAGGCGTGGCTCCGACGGCCACTCGTGCTGCGTAGAAATCCGCGGAAAGGAACCCTTCCGGAAAGTTGTATCAAGATCACGACGACTGACACGTGATGCCGCGAGTTGAGCGCGAAAAAAAAAGAAAAATAAGAGATAAATACAAAGGTTCCTTGGAGGCGTTTCTGACCGACCTGCTTTCCTTGCTGTTTTTATGTTTCTTTACTTTAAATCCATCGACGAGCTATTTCAACACGCCAGCCACGTTTGACACGTGTGTTGTAAATGCTTTATCTCGCTGTCGACGAACTGATGACGACTTTCGCACGGTATTCTCCACTAATGAATAGGCATAGCCACCCCCCCCCCCCCCCTTTTTTTTTTGTGCCAACGTGGGACGGGAAGCCGGAAAATTCCGCCACCACGACAGTGTGCGAATAAACGATGAAAGCTTGTGGGCCACAGTGGCCCAGGGACAAACATGAGCCCACTTCCAAATTTTCATACGTTTCCACAGTGCACCAATGGGAACACGGCATTAAACCATTTGTACACTCAGCTTTTGCCGTAGCTCACGCAAGCACAACTCAATTTTCTTTAGAAGAGAAGCTAGAGTCAGCTAACTACGATAACAATGGCCACCGAGTTGTAACTAGAAACATCGGACTAACTTTGGACACCTGGTTTTCCTTCACGTGAAGCTAAGTCATAAGGCACATAATTGATTGATTGATATGTGGGGTTTAACGTCCCAAAACCACTATATGATTATGAGAGACGCCGTAGTGGAGGGCTCCGGAAATTTAGACCACCTGGGGTTCTTTAACGTGCACCCAAATCTGAGCACACGGGCCTACAACATTTCCGCCTCCATCGGAAATGCAGCCGCCGCAAGTCATAAGGCACAAAAGTTTTTGCAATAAGACTCCATCGTAATGCGGCCACCGCAGCCGAAAATCAAGCCTATGCTCTCCTTCATAGCAGCGCAGTGCCAAGGCCAAACTACGGCTTCATGTCCCAGAGGTTGCATTGTATGTTTAAGCTAAGCGATCATTCATTCATTCAGTTTTACCATCTCTATCCTTAACGAACAGTGCTCTAGCCTGCGCATAACACTTCTCACACCCCGCCCCCCTCGAAGCAATAAGAGCGTGCGTGCACCCATGAAAATCGTGTGTTGCAGACAAAAGGCATTCTTGGTGTTAGTCATGTAGCTTACGAAGTGCCGTTTGGAGATCAAGTTTTTTTTTTTCTTCTTTCAATGTGCGGGTGTATTGTGGGGTTGCTAGGGGGGTGAAGCATTTTTCCTGATGTTGAGCACTGTGGTGAGCACCGCTTGACATGGCCGTGCAGAACGTGTGCGATAAGCGTCGGTTTTCCCTGACCGACTCACCGACCCGCACACAGTGTGCCTCGCGCGTGCGCGTGTATTCATCTGATTCGCCGCAAATCACAACACGCGTGTCATTGTAGGCCAAGGCAGCCCGTTCGCATGCCTGCACATGTCCGCTTTGTTTAATGTATAGTTGAGGACGGAGGCACTCTCCATTCAAGTGGCCATCGCTACAGCCTCACTCTGTTGGCCATTTCTGTATACCTACTTGTCAACAACTCGCGCGTTTAATGAGTGCACATAATCGAAGACGACAGAACGCTTGAACGACAGTCGCACGACTGGCAAAGCGAGTCGAGCGGTGATATATGAAGAGTGTGGGCTGAGTGGAAGTTTCTCGGATGTATTCGGGTCAGGCTAGAGGATAGTCGTGTATACCCGAATGGTTTCTCTGTGTGCTGTGTTTTGGAAGGATCAAACTGTCAGCTATTCATTCGTCAACGGCCAAGTTAGCTACCCCATACAAAAGGTTAAAGTCGAAGATAGAGGGGTACGTTAACCGGAGAATATCTGCGGCTGGCTATTACGTACTGGAGAAGTGAAAGAAAGGCGAAAGAAAAGAGTGCAAAAGAACATACCGAACATAGGCTATAGGCGTGTGGGGAAGGTGCATCAAGGAGCCATGTCGTCACACAGCAATGCGTGAGGAAGATAAAAACGAAGCGAGTGCGCATTGTCGCAAAGTCAGTTTGTTGTAAACTTCGACGAAGTTTAATAAAGCAGCACCGACATTACAGCCGTTGGCGCCGATGTGTGCATAGGCCGGTGTGAATATAGGTTTATGTATGCGTGTTTATTCTAGTTGTTTAACGTGTTAAACTAACGAAGAACACTGATACTAGATGGTTGAAGATAGGACGTCCGTAAAACAGGCGTGTAATAGCTTCGCCACAGTCATAAAAAATGGGTCATGACAACCATTCTACTGATGGATGCAAGCAAATGCCATGTAAGGGATAAATTTCAGCTAGAAGCGGGGAATCGTTTCGAAATAGCTTACTTTAACAGCACCTGGCAAACGAGCACGAGCGGCAAAAACAATGAAACAGACGAATAAACTATACACCTCCAAAAATATCACTCGTGAGTTGTTGGTGTACTATTCTCCCCATATAGTTTACGAGTCGTCGCAGCTTGCGCAAGATGTAATTGGAATGAAGTCAACGAGAGTATTTGTTAATGGCCAATTGCAGTCTCTGAATAAGCCTGCACATGCGTCGAACATGCAATGGGAGGAACAACCTGACTTGTAAAGTGCGTCATTGGTTGCAACTGCAATATAGCGCAAGTCAAAGCAATAGATATTGTACTGCAACCGAGTACAAAGCACTGGAACGTAACCAATTCCTGCAAGCAGCCCGAGGTACGAGCTCTCGAACGACGGTTGCAACGTCGTGAGAACATCTAAGTTCACATTTGCTTTTGCTGCTGAATTTGGGCGCACTGACAGCACACGGATGCAACAGAACGCAATGACAGGTTATGCAATGTGAAATACTGCCACTCGAAATTAGAAACCCGTCCTCCAGTCCTCGCTGACATGCCGGTAGGTCTTTTCTCGCGTCGTGAGATTCCTACGGTAGTTTGTTCTTTTGCTCGCTTTCCTCACCACCATAGCTGGAGCGCGCGCTTTTCGTTCCTTGCGAAACTATCTACAAGAAGCCGAAGAAGGAATGATGAGCAGGAGAAGGAAGCTTCACGGACGAGCGCACGCAGGCGCGCTTAACTGCACGCAAATTGAATCGCGTGTGCTCAAAGAACCACCGCAATTTGTTGGACACGAGCCATCACTGTCAAACATCTCCTTCCTTTTATTTTTCCACAGTCATGAATGCCAAGTGAAGCAGACGATTACTGTACACTGCCTTATAGTACGCCTGAACTACGCAATCGCAACGCTCGTCTCAAACTGGAGTTCATACACAACGTGGACCGCACGAATGGCTGCAAGACATGGCGCAAGAACCTGTCCGCTGTCGTACATCGGCAGTCGTATAGAGACATGTACGTAGTCACGCGCGCATGAAAGGGACAAATAAGTATAGTAAATCTAGTACTTTATTCGCTGTGATTCAAGTGAGTGGCTGGACAAATCAAAGGAGAGAAATGACTCTTGGTTACTTCGTGTGCGTATAGCGCAGCTAATAGGGAACCACTTGTCCAACCACCCGAATATGTGAGACCGGGCTGACGTTGGAGCGTTGGCACTGCCGTTTGCAACGGCAAATGTGCAGACGGGCGGAACGTGGAGGAAATGTCCTTTCGTATAGAAGTGCCTGGGAGCTTCTTCAATATTTGCGCATCCGAGACAAGGAAAAGAATGTCACCGCGAAGCTATAAAGCATGGGCCGACTTGCTCGGAAAGAAAAAGGCACGCTTGTTTGGCGCGTTCACCCACCTAGAATGCATCTACCGCTGTCTCGGCCATTAACAGACGTTAACAACATGCGGATTACAACGGTTACGTTAAAGAAAAGCAATACAAGGCAGAAACACGTCGATGGGCGGAGCACGCTTGAACTGCGTTTTGTCCAATACAGTATACCATAGCGGAAATACGTAAATGGCGCTAGACAAGAGTGGACAGCAATAACAGGAAAAAAGATGAAGAAACACTACAGGACGGTGACGGAAGTCTGGGATGTGCTGTGCTAAAGGACGGCGCGTGCTTTGCAGACTATGCCGAGCTGGTTAGGCTGACTCATCGCTAACAGTCACACCTTCAGTGACACCCATAGCAAAATGGCGTCAGGGGCTTCCTCCTGCGTCCTTTACGTTTGACATGAACGTGAATGTTCACGTCAGCAGTAGCCTATTACAACAGGTTTATTCCTAATGATGTAACACACAGGAAGACAGCTGATGTTACTATGTAAATCATCAACGGTGGAGTCAAAGCAATACATAGGCAAAGTACGAGGCAAGCTACATGAAAGCGACTTTTTGATTTGTTCTTAGAATTTTGTCTTCCCTCTAAGAACGTTAAATCCAAATAAAATCTCTATTTCTATGTCTGAGCATATGTCTATGTCTATGTCTAAAAAACTAGACATTTACATGTCTTTCAGTACTTAAATCACAAGCAATTTGATCACGGACAGTCGTGATTGGCCGAGTCGAAACTGTTGTCGGATCGCATACTGCAACTGTTTTCAGTGACAGTAATGTGGATTAAAATTAAGCTTTGTTTTACAAGCATATCTCTCACTCGATATATCGTACAGAAAATACGTATTTCAGCTACAGCATCACCTCGTTATTTGTAAGCGTTGCATCTCCTAATAAGCTGTCATTCTTAGTAACAGTCACTGTATATAACAGTATGGTATCGAAAAAAAAACAAGAAGTCGACAACAAAAATCACTCACAAGTTTCAAGATAACAGGAAGAAGTATGACGCAAATTGTGAAGATCAACCCGGTTGTTTTCTACTGAACTTCTGAACAAAGAACGCCAGAAGATAAGGTTTAGGCGAGAAAAACACACCATGCACTTCTGCAGTCCTATATGAAAGCATGGCTCATATTGATTGATATGTGGGGTTTAACGTCCCAAAACCACTATATGATTATGAGAGACGCCGTAGTGGAGGGCTCCGGAAATTTAGACCACCTGGGGTTCTTTAACGTGCACCCAAATCTGAGCACACGGGCCTACAACATTTCCGCCTCCATCGGAAATGCAGCCGCCGCAGCCGGGATTCGAACCCGCGCCCTGCGGGTCAGCAGCCGAGTACCTTAGCCACTAGACCACCGCGGCGGGGGGCTGCATGGCTCATATCACCACCGACAAAAGAAAGACCTCGGGTGTTAGGCTCCCCGTTTATTTTACAATATTTCTGTGTACTGTACGACAATGTAGTTCAAGATTGCTTTTAGGAGAACTGTGATTTAAAGTAAACTATAAATATGCTCAACGCATGACAGAAGGATACAACGGGGCATCACTGAGGCACAAGTTCACGAAGACACCGCTGTCTGACTATGCTGGTATGCCCCTTTCATAGGGTGATTGCATTATTAAGATAAAAAACGAAAGAAAAAGGACAAAATAAAAAAAACTTTAAAAATCTAACTGTAGCATCGGTTTGTCATTATGCGTTCTTCGTTGTGTATAAAGGTGGAAGGTGGCCGTTATACGCTATAAAATCCCACAGAACTGATCCAAACGATACGTGTGACAATTTAGTTCAGGGAAAGAGGCGACACATGCCTCGTGTTTTTGGAGGAAGGAAAACTATTCGTTTGGAAAGAGAACGCGGCACAGCCAGACTTCTGAGGGAAGCACTCCGTGAAACCATTTCATCCATTTTCTCGCCTTTTATTTTTGAGAAAGTCAGGCCAACAAGTGGCACAAAGCTCCGCGGATTCGGTCCAGTGTATATAATTGATTTCCAGCCCCTCTTAACGGATATGCGCTAGTGTGGGTATATTTTGCAAGCCTCGATATGCCCAATTCTATTATCAATATTCTTGTGTATCTTCAGCCATTTGTATACAATTATCGTCTTCATTTCCAAGTGACAATATCTGGTGCTCCCCTTGCCTTTAAGAAATAGCGGTTTATTAATCTGCATTGAGAAATGAAAAGAGAGAGAGAGAGAGAGATAAAGATGCAAAGAAAGGCAGGGGGGTTAACCAGACGCACATCCGGTTTGCTACCCTGCACTGGGGAAGGGATAAAGGGGAGAAAAGAGGTTGCAGAGAGATGAGAAGGTACACACAATCACGAGCACACTCGGGGAGCACACACAGTCTACAGGCGGTCGCTCAGGTTTGTTGACTTTAGGTAAAGTAGCAGTGTTTTAGTTGCTTTCTGCGCAACTGAGGCAGATGCCCAAGGTCCTAGTATCTTCTGCACACAAAATGGTCCGGGGTCAAGTTGATTCAAAACCATTCGGAGCTGGCATCGCTGTGTGTCGTAGCAAGTGCAGCTGCACAGGACGTGTTCGATGGTCTCTTCAGCTCCGCAGTAGTCGCATGTAGGAGTGTCTGCCATACCAATGCGAAAGAAGTACACCTTTGTAAATGCAACACCCAACCAAAGGCGGCACAACAGTGTCGCATCGGAGCGGGAAAGTTGTGATGGTAGCTTTAGCTTGAGCGAAGGATCCAGTTCATAAAATTGACACCTTTGGAAGCTGGTAGACGACCAGAACGTGCGTGTGAGATCTCGAGCCAGCAGGTAAAGTTGTTTTGCTGCATCATTCCTTGATAGAGGCCCTGTTTCTGGATAAATGAAAAAACATTTGAATAACATATAGCAGTAGCAATGAACACCGATACCTAACTAAGACAAGGCCATGGGCTGTAGGCAGATTCCTGTTTGTTATCAATTTATTGCGTAGAGCTTCTTTTTTATTATTATTACTTTCCTCCGTGTTTATGTGCACCAACGAGGTGTCGTCGACATTGGCCCGATTAGAAAAAAGACGCGGAATATAGACGCGTCCGTTGAGCTGTGTCCGTTCACGACAGAATCACAAATGCATCAGCTCGCTAGGAACGCAGCGACAAGGTCAGCTAAACTAAAACGTTTACTGCACGTCAAGGCAAGATTGCGAGGAATGTCGACGTATAGTGTTGGGAACGTCTAGTAAGCAGGGACAGCTTTAGGTTAAACAAACAAAATTTCGACTGGCATCAATTATCTCACTTCTCCGACACCCACGGGCCGGCCATGACACGGCGACGTTTCCGAATTTCAACTTTAGAAACTTTGAGAGACTTCAGAGCAAGAAAAAAAGGATGCCCCTCGTCATTTGTAATATGTTTTTTTTTTTTGTTTTTCAGGTGGCAATGTGAACTGTAGGTCGTTGTGTGACGTGTAGCGATGCGCTTCGTGTCGAGGCGTTAAAGAAAAAAGCACTACGTGAACTAAAAATTGAAATCAGTGAACCCACTTTTGTTACCAGGAATTTCGGTGCGAGCCGCTTTCTCCATTTGAGGCACCGTCATGGCCAACGGGATTCCCGCATTTTGTTTTTTTTTAGGGGTGGGGGTGGGGTCTCGATTTTTGCTTCGTGGCGCACGCAATGGGAAGCCCGTGTTTCAAAAATACCGCAATCATGAAGAAACGGTATTAGCGGGAAGCATTTGGTCGCCGTCACCGTGGCGCCCCGACGCGGTGGTCTATAGTGGCTAAGGTACTCGTCTGCTGACCCGCAGGTCGTGGGATCGAGTTCCGGCTGCGGTGGCTGCATTTTCGATGGAGGCGAAAACGCTGTAGGCCCGCGTGCTCCCATTTGTGTGCACGTTAAAGAACCCCAAATGGTCGAAATTTCTGGAGCCCTCCATTACGGCATCTCTCATAATCGTGGTGGTTTTGGGAAGTTAAACGCCGCATATCAATCATCAATCAGCCGTCACCGTGACACGCTACTTACCTGCCACCATTCGTGCACCCCGTAGACAGCAGGCAAAACACTGATGCATCACGCGACGTGCTGAGATCTGCGATAATTAATATTCACGCAGCATCGTCTCACTCTTTGAAAAAGTAAATAAAAAGCTAGATTCTAAAGACGCCGTCAATGCACGCACGAGTGACCGAAAGTAAGCAGCTTGATTTGAAGTATAATTTAAAGTTCGTGGAATCCGTGGAAATTCGTCATAATTGACCAGGAATGCCACACCTGCCAGACGAGGTGCTATCGCGCCAATCGCGCCATGCAAGCAGCGGTGACCTCACGTCTCTTCAAACAACAAGCCAACCACCTCGCAAGTTTGAAGGTCTGTCCGTTCCGCAGGCCCGTTCCATCTATGTGAGAACCATGCGGGTCGAGTTGTGTGTGTGCACCACCGTATAACGACAGCCACATGAGGCTCCGGGGCAAGGGCCTTCGAACAACTTTCTTCCACACTCGGGGGACATCGCGGCCAAATGCAACCGAGATATGCCCCCACACCACCACCCACTCCACCTCTTCTTGAAAGGCACGCGGCTTGGAGGGACTCAAGCGTACGTGACCGACGACACGACCGGGCGCAGTTCGGCCACGCTATCCGTCCGCGGGTGACCGCGGGAAGTGGCGGCCTCCACGCGAGGGATGGGAAAGGTGGCGGCTCGGTGGCCAACATAATAACTGGGCGTTATGAAACCCCGTGGAGGACGCCCGCTGAATACCGATGGCTTTCGGCGCGCTTACACACGCGCTATACAGCGATCGACGAGCGCTTGCATCATCGTTACATCTTGCGCGGTGCGCTATACCCGGATTGATGAAACATGACCAGTGAAAGTCGAGGGTCATCCGGCTGGGAGGCTTAAATGATCGACTGATTAACGAGCCACGCGTTCTCGGAGTTGGACCTCGTCGGTAGTTATGTGTGTCGTTCGTGCCAAGCACTCGCGCTTTAGGTGGGCGGGTGAATTGAACAGGCCGATTCCCGACTCCCTAAAAAAGCTTGGTGGTAACTAGCGGGCGCGTAATTCAGTGCAAATAAGCGTCTGTATACGACGTTGCACAACAAAGCGTTTATCGTCCACGTGTCGGTAAGGCCTTTAATTTGATTTACCGCTGCGGAAATACAGCGATAATTGTCCCTAATAGCGTTCGAAAAACGTTTCCTAAGCGAAACCACTTACGACCAAATGGTGCCTTGTCTTAGCGATAAATTGGCAGCGCCAATTGGAGTTTCTAAACTGCTCATGCATTGCCCAATGCTCAACACGTGGTAGGCTCAATGAAGTTTATTTAAATGAATGTTTCAGCAATGTTTTTACGCTTTCCACTCGAGCTACCAGGAGCGATCTTCGGCGAGTCTCGGAAACGTTTATGTGTTCAGACTCATGAATAGCGGACTGAGAGGATCGAGATGGGGGCAGTGCGGTATTGACCATCGAGAATATCACTCTCACAAGAACACCAGAATGATGTTTCTTTTTTCAATATTTCTACAGTGAAGACTTTGTTTGTCACGTTCTTTTTTTAACAACCTGACATTGCTCAAGGATTGATTGATTTGTGGGGTTTAACGTCCTAAAACCACCAAATGATTATGAGAGACGCCGTAGTGGAGGGCTCCGGAAATTTCGACCACCTGGGGTTCTTTAACGTGCACCCAAATCTGAGCACACGGGCCTACAACATTTCCGCCTCCATCGGAAATGAAGCCGCCGCAGCCGGGATTCAAACCCGCGACCTGTGGGTCAGCAGCCGAGTACCTTAGCCACTAGACCACCGCGGCGGGGCGACATTGCTCAAGGCAGTTGCTTGATACGTAGGTTTAAAACATCAAAGAGCCGATCAGGTTGCATGATCGACACCTTCAAGACTAAGGGCTATCCACGCGCAACGCCTCCTATTCTTTTAAAAAAAAAAACCGGATTGACACGTTACACGGAAATGATAGAAGCCCTGATCTATCATATGTGTACGCTAAAGCGCCGACTAAAAAGGACAGAGGACAAATGACAGTGCGGGCGGGCTAGAATGGATGCCAACATAATAACTGGGCGTTATGAAACCCCGTGGAGGACGCCCGCTGAATACCGATGGCTTTCGGCGCGCTTACACACGCGCTATACAGCGATCGACGAGCGCTTGCATCATCGTTACATCTTGCGCGGTGCGCTATACCCGGATTGATGAAACATGACCAGTGAAAGTCGAGGGTCATCCGGCTGGGAGGCTTAAATGATCGACTGATTAACGAGCCACGCGTTCTCGGAGTTGGACCTCGTCGGTAGTTATGTGTGTCGTTCGTGCCAAGCACTCGCGCTTTAGGTGGGCGGGTGAATTGAACAGGCCGATTCCCGACTCCCTAAAAAAGCTTGGTGGTAACTAGCGGGCGCGTAATTCAGTGCAAATAAGCGTCTGTATACGACGTTGCACAACAAAGCGTTTATCGTCCACGTGTCGGTAAGGCCTTTAATTTGATTTACCGCTGCGGAAATACAGCGATAATTGTCCCTAATAGCGTTCGAAAACGTTTCCTAAGCGAAACCACTTACGACCAAATGGTGCCTTGTCTTAGCGATAAATTGGCAGCGCCAATTGGAGTTTCTAAACTGCTCATGCATTGCCCAATGCTCAACACGTGGTAGGCTCAATGAAGTTTATTTAAATGAATGTTTCAGCAATGTTTTTACGCTTTCCACTCGAGCTACCAGGAGCGATCTTCGGCGAGTCTCGGAAACGTTTATGTGTTCAGACTCATGAATAGCGGACTGAGAGGATCGAGATGGGGGCAGTGCGGTATTGACCATCGAGAATATCACTCTCACAAGAACACCAGAATGATGTTTCTTTTTTCAATATTTCTACAGTGAAGACTTTGTTTGTCACGTTCTTTTTTTAACAACCTGACATTGCTCAAGGATTGATTGATTTGTGGGGTTTAACGTCCTAAACCACCAAATGATTATGAGAGACGCCGTAGTGGAGGGCTCCGGAAATTTCGACCACCTGGGGTTCTTTAACGTGCACCCAAATCTGAGCACACGGGCCTACAACATTTCCGCCTCCATCGGAAATGAAGCCGCCGCAGCCGGGATTCAAACCCGCGACCTGTGGGTCAGCAGCCGAGTACCTTAGCCACTAGACCACCGCGGCGGGGCGACATTGCTCAAGGCAGTTGCTTGATACGTAGGTTTAAAACATCAAAGAGCCGATCAGGTTGCATGATCGACACCTTCAAGAGCTAAGGAGCTATCCACGCGCCAACGCCTCCCTATATCATATTTAAAAAAGAAAAAAAAACGGATATAGATCCACGTATACACTGAATGATGATGATGAAGCAAAACTGGATTCTAAAGTTCATAATGTGTACGCTAAAGTCGCCGACTAGTATAAAGGACAGACGGACAAATCGACAGATGCAAGGGCGGGAGAGATGATTGATATGTGGGGTTTAACGTCCCAAAACCAGCATATGATTATGAGAGACGCCGTAGTGGAGGGCTCCGGGAATTTAGACCACCTGGGGTTCTTTAACGTTCACCCAAATCTGAGCACACGGGCCTACAACATTTCCGCCTCCATCGGAAGTGCAGCCGCCGCAGCCGGGATTCGATCCCGCGACCTGCGGGTCAGCAGCCGAGTACCTTAGCCACTAGACCACCGCGGCGGGGACGGGTGGGAGAGCAGACGGACGTATGGATGGATGGATGGATGTCTATCTATCTTTAGTCTATCTTTAAACTATATGTACACGGGTTTGGGCACAAATTTTTTGCACTTGCAATTCAACTGTACACGGCGCACGGACAAGCTGAAGCTAAATGGGCATCATGAAATATCGAGGAGCTTCGCTACTAAAAGATCGTTGGCAAAGTGACCATATGTTCTTCCAACGCGTTAATCAAGCGAGTTTTCGATGTCGCTGTAGCCAAACGTATGCTGAATTTTCCATTAAGGGTGACACAGCTGCATAGCCTCTCCTCCCCAAGGACAACGCACTTCATGGTAGATAAAAAAAATTAAAAATTAAAAGATGACAGATTTCTAACAATTGCCTGCCTCTGATCCCTGACTATCCTGAGGTAAAGATGGGAAGCAAGGAGTTTTTGTAATACAACGGGAGGGGCATTCGGCCTCAATTATTGTGAAAAATGGCGCGGCCGTAGCTGAGTGAGCGTATGGGGCCTACTTTGCACCCCTCCTTCTAGGTGATGGGGGGAGGGGTGCACTCTCAACGCGAACGCACACGACTGTAGATGCCTCCTCAAGAGAACTCAGTGCTGCGGCATACGAATTTTTTTAAAGGCAATGTTTAGCCACGAGGAAAAGACACGTAAACTATAGCAACTTCTATTTACCGTGTCAGTGCAGCAGTAATAGACGCCAAGAAAACAGTAGCGCAGATGTAGTCGAATAAGTTATAACAACCTTTCACTGACTTTCTTGAGGTGGGTAAACATAATAAATGGTATTTTTTGAAGGAAATAGTAAATGCAAATGGTTACTTTCCATGTAGTGGGTACAAGTTTATTAAGGTCAGACACTGCGTCTTGGCAAGATGTTCGCAATGATTCGACAGTGTGCGTGACCGATGCTGTTTGCTGCAGTAGAGCTAATTTATTCGGCCTCATGAACTAAAAAAAAAAACTAGCTGTCCAGGAACACTTCTTTTGGAGACTAAACTTTAACTGGGTAGCTTCCAGAAGTTCCACTTTGTGTTGACAGCATTTATATAGTTGACATAAAAAATGCAACTGGAATAAAGGAAAACAGTTGCTATCAAGAATGGTTATGTTATAACAAAAGCTAATGAACTATTACTACCGCTAAAGCAAATATATTTGTCAATATTCCGCGGAACGTTTCAACAAGCTTGGATAATAATATCGCCGTCATTCTGCGAACTTGTGCGTTCACAGCAACGAAGTGAATGTAACAGAATAAAATCGAATGAAATGGGAAAACTTTATTCTGGTCTATATATGTCAATAAAAACCCACTGTGGGGGTCTAGCGGTTATCGTGCTTGACTATTGACAGATTGGTCGCGGGATCGAATCCCGGCCGTTTTATTCACATTTTGATGTAGGCAAAAAGGCTAAATGCCCGCATGCCTCAATTTAGGTTCGTTGTAAAGGTCCGCAAGTCATGGAGATTTCCAGCGTTTCAATAATATTGTCGTTTTGGGACATAGAACTTGAGCAATCACAACTGTTACATTAAAGAAAAGACACTAGGATCAGGAACAAGTGACCGCTGGAAAATTGCAAAAAGTATTGAAACTGCTGTAAATACTTTTTCTGCCATGAATGATAGGCACTTCCGTATTTATCGCAAGAAAAATGGTCGTTTTACTCAGTGGTCAGTGAACCCACGTAATCCTTTGAATAAGCTCCTTGCACTCGCTTCATGCAGTCGGTGAAGCCAGCCACCAACCAGTCTGCTCTGGCTTCAGATCTTTGACCCTATTCATTTTTACTCGAGAAGACGAAGTCTTGCACTAGATGTCAGTACACCTTCGAACTTCTGAATGCCCTGAACTCAACTACGACATACATATATACGCACTGGTTCTAAAAGAAAACCCGGCGCTTAGACATGACGACTCTTTATTATTTAGTTAGCGCTTTACGCTATTTACATAAACCTGCAATTTCATCCCGGCATCTCACCCTTCTCGGCGATCCAAATGACGTCAATGCAGAATTAGCGCTAAATGGTTGACACAGCCGCTGTTGTCGTGCATGAAGCCATCCTATCCCGCATGCAGTCACGAGATCAGAAAACGTGTAGCAGTGGGTCTGGTATAACGTGGACCAACCTGTTTGTTTACAGCTTTTCCACGTTTATATATTACTCACGGTTAGCTAAGTCACCTTAACCGACATCGTGATAAGTTAATCGCCCGACCGTGCCAACGGCGGCCGTGCAGAAGCACCGGATTACTGTGCGCTGACCCGCTGGTTCTCTGAACTACACGGACTTTACATATCTAAGTCTATCCGTTTCTTGTCTTACACCCCTTCCTCTCTATCTATCATTATCAGCCTCAATGCAGGGCTTCCAAAGCTAAAGTTGTCAGATTATCAAAATATACAGCCTGCAAAACAGAAGGATTCTAGAACGATCGGCCCCTTTGGGCTGGCGAAAATGGAAGCCCACACTGTATGTATATTGAAAATTAGGTATAACTCCCTCACTTACAACGAGGCCTTCATACCACGCTTGAAAAAATAATTGAAGTGCAACAGATCTCGCAGTACGAGTGCTTGAGCAATATATGAAAGCAGGTCGCAAAATTGTCGACAGTCTGGGCATTTAAATACCACGCAAGAAATGGTATCAAATACGACATACCACGCAAAATCAGCACTAATCTCGCAATACCACTATCGCAAAAAAAAAAAAACATGAATCCTGAGCACAACAAAAGTAGAAGAATGAGTAGAGCGAAAGCTATGCTACCAAGTTTTGGACGCAATGAGGAGGCGGTCTTTGTGGATGCGGCGTGGTATCGAAACTATCGCCGTTTCGCTGCCGCGGTTGTAGACCATACGCACAAATGCATAACCTGCGCATCGGTCAACACAAACTACGTAGATACGGCCATGGAGGAGGTTGCTACCGCGTTGGCCATAGCTCACACCGATGCCCAGTGACTCAAAAACAGTGACTCACAAACAGCAAACAGATATTTTGCAAATGGTAGGATTTCTCCAATAGCGTTGAGGTCCTTACTAAAGGCAAAACCCGCTCTGACTACCAAAATGCATGCATATTCTGGTTTTCACCCCTCGCACCCGTCGACCATACGGAGGTCATTCTTAAAGAGGTGGCGCACGACGTGGCTTGAGGTCTCACGTTCCAAGCTTCGTCTCCACCCGTACGGACTCTCTTGTGGGGGAGTGGGAGTATGGGTGTAGACTTACCGAAATCAGCGATATTACCCAACACTATAAGCTTCAACAAAAGAAATACTCCCCGCCTCACCCCAAACTCAGCCGGGCCCAGTCCGTTCATTGACAGTAATTACAAAAAGGCACGTGCACATCCCGTAATTATAAAACACGTTTACCAAAATTTCTATATGGCCAACTCGTGCAAGTAATAGGGCTACACTAGCGCATATTCTCTCGGAGTGTGCACAATTATTTGGCAAACTGAGAGACGCGGCCTCCAATGAGGACCTTCCGGAGCGTTAGCGCACCGCTGCTCAGCTCAGGATTAGATAATCAACTCTGGGCAATCCAGCAGGCCGAGGAAGCTGCTGAGAGACATGGTTTTATCAGCCGACTCCTAGGCGGGAACCCAGCCCCGTAACCCGAAGGAACTGAATGAATTTGCTGCCTCACTCACCGTTCTTTTTTTATGTTCCTAACGTGGTGGTGCGAAAGCTGTCTTGCAGAAGCTTTGCCCAAACTTCGAGTCGCTCTCACGGAAATGGAAGCTTGGACAGGTGGGTGCGCCCCGAACAGTCGTGCATGTCTCATTAATATTGTGTCTAACAAGGAAAAACGAGCCCCCAATTTACACTTCTTACCTCCATGTTACCACCTGTCATTTATGTTCATCATTTCTCCCACGCAATAACAATTTTGGTGTACGTAGACAGAGTGGACCACCCTCAAGCGCACCATAAGCGTGACATGTATGTTAGTCATGATGTACGTGACATTTTCATGTTCTACCTGCCCTTCACGTTCCTCATGCAGTCATGTCGTACATAATAGCTTTCGTGTGTATCCTGAGCTAGCCGCCCGCCAGAGCACCATAAGCGTAGTATATGTGTGAATCAAGCCTGCCTAGAATTTCATGTTACCGGCCTGTCATTTACGTGAGTCACAGAAATGAATCATCACACACACACACACACACACACACACACACACACACACACACACACACACACACATATATATATATATATATATATATATATATATACGTGTGTGTGTGTGTGTGTGTGTCATCGCAACTTACGAGGTCAGCTGTAACGTCTAGTTAACGATAGCACATATCAAAGCTAAGCCGGCTCAAAGAAACGAACGAGGATTAATTCACTCATTTGTCATTTCCTTGAGAGCCTCTACTGCGCCATGTCCGAATACGGGTGTGCAAATGGTGGCCCTCCATGGCCCAGGAATTGCATCGCAAATGAAGGTAGCATTGAGAATGAAGCCACTTATTCACTGTAGGCTTTCCTGCGCTGACAATTTCCGGCAACTTCCGCACGATCATTTTTCGAGCATGTGCACATCGACGTGTTTACATGTAAAAACAACATCAATCTTACGGAACATCTTTTTATTGTTGTTATTATTTGGTTCCCCACGTGTCAGCCTTCTGAGGTCTCGTTCCAGTGAGATTTTCGTTTTTTTTTTTTTAGTTCACGCCTTCGTATGACGATAACATCAGTATACACATCTTGTACGTACGTGACGAGGAAACGGTATCGTGGCCTTGTCAGTGGTACCGTAGTAACCGAGCGCTCACTTTTTTCATTGAAGTTTATGGGAAACATTCATAGATGTTAATTAGATGAGCATTAGTAAGGGTCACATTCCAATGGTATTCCGCGATATTCCAACTACCGCCAGTTGCCAAAGGATTCTCGTGAGCTTCCGTGATAGAGAAACAACTCTGCAAGCATTTTCGCTAGCCGCTTAGACACTGTTTGTTAAAGGCCGCGAATATCTAGTTGCCGTATAAATCTGATGAAAGTCGTAAACTGTCATGTACCACATATTCATGGTCGCAATAATCAAAGTATTCAACAACGGACCACGTCACAAGCAAGCTTTTAAACCAAAACAGGTGATCATTTAATTTATAACAGGAAACGGTATACACGGGCGTTTTAGAAACAGCTTCAGCGATAACGAATGTGTTTAGGTTGTATCTACCTAGTGCGAAGAGTTCAGGAATATAGATGAAACGGTGTTTAGTGTAGGCTGAGATCGGAGGTGCGAGTTGGCAGAGTGTGCTGTTCCACACTTCTTTTTTATACAAGTATACGTGTGTCTGTCTGTATATCGCACAAATCACCAGAAGCAATCACTATACCGAATCATCACACTTTCGGTCTGCTTTCAAGGCCGTCGCCGAACAAACACGCAGGGTGCAAGTTCTTCTATCAATAGCATAGCCAATTTTTGTTTTGGTAGAGGGATCAACGAAACTTTGTATGTTTTTGCGTGCGTTCGCATGTGTGCGCATATATATACACTTGCCAAATTGCAAAATCGAAAAATTGGGGGGCGGGGGAATTTCACACCCTCTCTTGACGATTATGTTGTGTTGTCCATATATAGGCATGCAGATTCTTCATTCGGGGGGTTGTCCCTATAAGGCTTAAATGATAGTGATTTGATACGCCGGGTTTAACGTCCCAAAACCACCATATGATTATAAGAGACGCCGTAGTGGAGGGCTCCGGCCGACCACCTGGGGTTCTTTAACGTGCACCCAAATCTGAGCACACGAGCCTACAACTTTTCCGCCTCCATTGGAAATTGGTATACCAAGCACTCAGCGCATGTGCTGAGAAATTGATATGGGAGATATGCTAGGGAAAGATATGCTGGGGAACTAAAAGTTCTAGTTCACTATATATCTTTAGGTCATGTAGGAAAAAAAGGTCCCCCCTTCCCCCCCCTCGCCCCCCGGAGGGCCAATATTAGCTCTGCGGCACCCACTTCAGAAGCGCCGGAGTTCATTTTTCTACCAGTACAGCTCTGTGTGGGAAAATAGCTCTCTTATTTTTCGAATTATGATTTGACGGTGATTTTGTGGTGTATGAGCGTCAGCAAAGTATAAAAACTGGTATCGCCGTACACATTAATGCAAAAATTGCACGAGGCACTAACACCATGGGTCACCAGCATATTCAACTACACGTCTTTGCTCAGCATATACTCTTTCGCGAGGCACCTGAGAGGGAAGACACCTGCCCGTATGAAGCAGAGCTCGATCTTGATCTATATATAGATTACACACCTGCGGAGAAACCGGTGTGTCCTCCGTGGTGCCTAACCCTTCAGCAAGTACGTTTTACAGTTGTTTGAGTTGAAGTCAGCGCTCTTTCTGTCCTTGTCTTTTCTTTTGCAGTTACGCCGTATCTACTCGTAGTCTTGCGCTGTGCAAATATGTTGATAAGTTTCACAATTTTAGGGATGCAGAAAAAAATTAAAATTTGCCTTCGTCTGCCTTAAAACGAATGAGCCTGCTCCTCTTGCATAAAATTTACTATAGCCACGTGCACATAAACACCGATGGTTCAACCACAGCGTATGGTTCTGGCGGTGCGGTTGTGATACGAGCTCGAGGAATAACCCTGCTAATCAAGCTTGTCACATGTCACTACGTCTATAGACGTAGTGACGTACGTTGTGTACGGTGGCAGAACTTGCGGCTCCGCGCGGTGCCCTATAGAGTACATCGCATCTCAGAGGCCTAGCAAATAGGCTGTGTTTTCTAACTTAAAACGGATCTACAGTGCATGCAGTCACTTCGACGAAGTCGCCCCGAATGGATAACGCACAGAAGATCGTCAAGCTTCATCACCACGTCACAGAAACCGGCCACGGGGTCAATTTTCAGGAGCCACCTGGTCATTGTGGGATCAGTGGCAATGATTACGCGGACAGCGCTGCTCGCACATCCCACCAAGAAGCCTCTCTTGCACCCCTCTGAAACGCACAGGGCCATAACCCACCACATAAAATATTGAAGTGGGACAGTTGCTTGGCATCCCCCAACCCGACCCCACGCTCTATGCGCAGGCCTATGGTGTCGGCAACGTGCCAAATGAACAACCACGCGTACGATAGATCGAATCATTTTTTTTTTGCACATTCGCCCTCTACTCAATTTCAGTTCGTGCATCAATCACGTTGCCCAATTAAATCCGCGTAAGGTTGTGCGTAATAAACGATGACTCTACGAATATCACGCAACTGGTTTGAACGATCGAGGCCATTCTACACACGTAAACTGGAGCCTTGCGACGTATCTCATTTTTTCTCACTGACCCCGCAGAACTTTTGTAAGTTTCCTTGTATCTCGCGTAAAACGCAGGACGAAAATTATAGGCACTCATAGAGACACAGTGGGCCTATCTTTTTGTCCTGTCTTTTACTTGCGCTGCAAGAAAAATTACTGACGATCGGCCATCAACAAACCCCCATCGCATTCCTCGTGACCCCGTAAGGTAACTAAAACGTAGCACAAAAAAAAAACTTTGCATCCTTCTCTCTAAATACTGTAGGTATTTGCGATGCGCTACTTTCTCATCTGTACATTGCACGAGTGGACGAATATAGAAAAAAAAAAGCCTAGGTGGAACACGTGGTTAAATTGCTCGGCTGCTGACCCGAAGGTCGCAGGTTCGATCCCCGCGGCCGCTTTTCGATGAAGGCGAGAAGGCAAAGGCCTGTGTACAGTGCAATTTCGGTGCCCTTCAAAGAACACTGTATGGTTGAAACTTCCGGTGCCCTCTACTACGGCGTCTATTACAATCATATCGTGGCTTTGAGATAGTACCCCGGATAATAATAATAATAATAATAATAATAATAATAATAATAATAATAATAATAATAATGGCGTACATTATAGCAATTGTCATCGAATGTTTGGCTCTCCATTATCATCGTCGCCGTGTGTCGTCATCATCATAATCTTGTGTGTGCGTGCTCTGCATCTGGCTGCCTGTTGGCAGCCCTAATAATGTCGTTCGACCTCAGATTTAGTAATATTATGATTATTTTAATAACGTATGTAGCTGGGCACGTCGGTCGCAGGTCGTTAAAGAACAGTGCCGCGTAAAGAGAACGCGGATGAGAAGGAAAGGCGGGTGGGCACAGTCCTCGTTCTCATTTCATCCGCGTTTCGCTTGCTCGGCACATTAATTAATTATTATTCATATTTAATATTAGTCCAGTTCAATTGAGGAGACCCACCCTGCTTGGATTTGATGTTAATTACGACCAGCATTCAGGCACTGCCAGTGTTCATTGCATCAACTGTGACTTAATTCTCAAAGCATGCTGTCATTTTATCTGTTTATCTTGTGCTTGACGGCCGACATGAACGTCGTGGGATTGAAGCCCCGCCATGGCGGCCACATTTAGATGAAAGTAAAATGCTAGTGGCCTGTTTGCTTATATCAATAGGCGCATGTCAACGAACACCAGGTGGTCAAATATTTTGAAGCCCTCCACTACGGCGTCTCTCACACTTATGTGATTTTGGAACGGAAAACCCCAGCAGTTGTCAATTATTGTACACTCTTTATATATCTTCCCGCTACTTCGTTTGTGCACTGTTTCAGTCAAATGTTCTCTGGGCTATGGATACGCGTGTTGTAACCTTAAGCAATTTTTGTATGTATTCATTAATTAATTTATTTATTTCTTATTTATTTATGTATTCATCTGCACCTACTCACAATCCATTTTCTAACCCCCGTATTCTAGAACCTCCCTTCACTCGACACTTCGCCTTCACAAGAGAAAAACTGATAGCAGCGCCATCTCTAGGCACGGCAAGTCACTGCATATCAGCAATAGTCTGCTGCGATTCTTGAGTAAAGCAGCGTTTTTTGGCCGAGCAGTGACGCAGCGCTCAACTCTGTCAAGTGAAGGGTAAAAGTCGAGCCGAGGATCGTCTGTGAATACGGGGGTTAGGTACGTTCGTTGGCTAATCGAAGCGGCTATCGAGCTGAGCTATTTACAAATGTGTAACCAGCGAAAAGCACCCACATATCCGGGCAGGCACAGCTTCATTTCCGTTATAAATAACTATATTATAACTCGTAGTGACGCTGCATGTTATACCGTAGTTAAACTTCAGATTTTAGAATTTAGAACGTATAGATTCGAAGCAGGAATATTGGAGCAGGAGTTCGCATGGTCCAACATTCGCGCGTAGCTAAAGGAAAGCGAAGATAAAGCAGTGGAGTGAACAAAAAAAAAAAGCAGCTCGCTGCACTTAAAGAGAGAAAACAAAAGCACGAATTGAGAGGTACAAGAGGAAAAAAAAAGAAAGTAGGAGCTCTTTCCATCCTCCCCCTTTTCGAAATCAAAGTCAGCGCCCAAGTTCCTCAGGCAGCACATGTCAGTTATCACAGCTATACCTTGTAGGTTCGTAGGTGCCTACAAGGTTTTTTTTGTTTTTTAGTTGTTGCCATATGCCAGAGATTATTTCGAGACAAGGAAGGTGTCAACAACATTTTTCACCTTTCTCGTTGCCGCAAAAACATGAAAGGAGGATGTATGTGACACCGAGCCACAAAGGTGCAGTGAAGTAAAACATATGCCAATCGATATTTTCTTTATACTCTGATATAGTATTATCGTTACATCTGAAATAATAGCACGACATTGATTAGTGCTGATAGGCCATGACGGAATGCCGGAGAGTACGCTATCAAGCTCAAGCTACGCTTCGTTGCAATACAAGTGCGAATGTGTACGAAAATCCCGCAGTCACCTTCTTTAAGAGAATGTTTTCTTAGAAGGCCCGTAGCGGTAGCCTATGAGTCGCCCACTTACCGTCAACATCCTGTTTACCACTCTCCCAGAAAAAGGCAGGTTCTACCACATTTAGTTCCCCCAGAGACGTCACAATGTCTTTGCCTGCGTCGGCTTTTGTAGAGAACGAGTGAAACACTCTTGTTTTTCTTCTTTCGGAGGACACAAGGTGAAATAATATCCTGACGCACAGCAAACCATCAGCAGAAAAAAAAATGAATAATGTAAAAGCAGAACCGTGGGGGCAAGGAATTGACAAGTAAATAATACCGTACTCCCATAAAACACCGCGGTTTATTAATAATCGTTCACGTGTATCTGCTTTCAAGGAGGTTGTCTTTAGGTTGTGCTCCAATGTGGGCAATTTTTCGACCCGGCGTCACGCAGAGTTGACAGGCGCCGCGCTTTTTCCCAGACCGTGAGAAGCCGGGAACGTCTGCCGTGGTTGTTCGTCTCGGACATCCACCGCTAACGATTAACCTTCTTGTGTCAGTGGCGACGAGAGACAGCCGCGAAGTTCCTCGAACTGAAGTTCGGGGAACTCCCCGGATTCACCATCCGGGAGCCGAGGCATTAGCCCCTTCCCACGGGAGAGGTAACACACCGGCGAGATGTAAGCGATCGCCTTATAAGTTTATCGCTATCTCCCAGTTCAGATCATGCGCCGCTTATGTAAAAGGGGCGTGACTGAAATATAATTTTAGGGCGGAGTTCCGAACAATGTCACGTGCATGATTGGACCCATGTCGATGGTCCTCTTTACCCCCGAGAATGCGGAGGACACAGAGGGGTTTACGCGGAGGATATCGCCCTGCTAATCAGTCTGGTTGTATGTACAGCATCGGGTATAAGATCATCGAGTATCTCTTCTTGAAGTTTTAAAGACGATAGCTTTTCTTGGGGACCTTCGACACGAAAATTGTGGTCTGTCTGTCTCTCCATTTGTCTCTCTGTCCACCTTTAACGGTACGGGGCACTCTAAACGGCACCACCCGTTACCTCAAACGGCCAACCCCATCTGCAGCGCCCACCAATGTTGCTCAAAATTTAGCGGTCATACCTGTGCGATTGTCGATTAAAAAGCAATCATTGCGCATATCTGAGGCTCCATAACAACACGTATATGATCTGCATGTGCGTTTTTGACAACAAAATGCATACATAAGTAAATCTGAGGCACCATAACAACACGTATATGATCTGCATGTGCGTTCTTGACAACAAAAGGCATACATAAGTAATTCTAAGGACCGTAGCGTTTATCACGCTGCGCTGACCATGCAACGCTTGCACGAAAAGCCGAGTGTTTCCAACGCTTTGCTAAGACGACACGGTGGTGGCACCTACCCGTCGCCTTGCGTTCTACACTTTATCACCTCTGAGACGGGCGCGCACGCCCTTCTCGAACGCGCAACGTTTTCCAAGAAAACTGCCAGATGGCACTCATGTCTCACGTGCGACGTGTCTTGAAGCGCTCGTTCGCCTCCGCTGCACGCTCGAGGCACTCTAACACAGCGCCTCCAGAATACCATTCACCAATTTTCTGGGGCAGAACATCAAATAAATGTTTTGTTCACTCTCTCCACATGCAAGACTATCGTCTTTCAACGACATTTGCAGATTAACATGCAGATACTGGGCCAATTTCTTAGTGTGGCTTTGTATCGGTAGGCCACCTGCACTTAGCCGTTCGTCTAGTTGAGACGTGTAATCTACGTCTAGCACATAGACATCGGAACTTCAACTCAGGTTAGCTGAACCTGCCTGCGTTCACCGTCTAGCCCCAGCTCCTGGAACATCAGCGCTGCGACACCGCCGATATCGCAGTAATGCCAGAACTCTTTGGGACATCTCGCATCCAATCGTGGCGGACTCAACGCTGCTGGAATTCGCACGTATGCCATCACCTTTTAATGCTTCTGAACTTTCGTGTCTTTAACTACTGTTCATTCATTCAACTGTTTGTTTTATTGTGTGTTAATTTAATTCATGTTAATACTTCTGGCTTGTGAGCTCATTGTTGTTTGAAGTATTGCTTTTCTTGTGTCACATACTAGTATATTAAATCTATCGTTTCGTGTTCCCGCACACCTCTCGTTATCTCTTCACTGCTCTGCTTGCGTATAGAACGAACCAACTTGCTGCCATTCCCACCGCCGACTTCGCGCCGGCGACGCTAGAGTGGCAGCTTGTAAGAGAGAACTGCCATAAGAACTGCCATAAGAAATGCCATAAGAACTGCCATAATATTATGGTTTGGTGCACATGTTGAAGACACTCTTGTGGTTCACATCAGTCCTTAGCCACTATTATATGACGTGCCTCACAATCATATCGTGGTATCAGCAAGTAAAATAAAATAACGTCATTTATTGTTTAACCGACAGACTCGACCACGCTTCTTTGCACAGTTAATTACTCCCCCCCCCCCCCAAGTATAGTGGCAGCAACTGAAGTTGCTATGAAAGTACCGCTGTAATAATAAGGAATAACTAGTCATATAAACAAGAAACGGTTAGTGTAGACCGGGAAGAGCACAGAAGTAACTACAATGTGGAAATATATTTATCAAAGAGCACGCACTGACGACGGAGACATACACATCTTATGAAAAAAAAAGGAATGGAGAAAGACACGAGCCTTTAGCCAACAGCTAGCGTGGCCAGGATTGTTTTTTTTTGTTTTTGTTTTTTTAAAGGAATGGGGTTGGACGGGGTTTGGGTTCAATCATATAGTATATGTATGTTTGTGCTTGCGTTTGTATGTTTGCGCGTACGTTTACTCATGCAGCTCTGCCATGGTCGTCTAGCAGCTAAGGTACTCGCTGCTGACCCGCAGGTCGCGGGATCGAATCCCGACGGCGGCGGCTGCATTTGCGATGGAGGCGAAAATTCTTTAGGCCCCCCGTGTACTCAGATTTGGGTGCACGTTAAACAACCTCAGGGTGTCAAAATTTCCGGAGCCCTCCACTGCGGCGTCTTTCATAATTATACGGTGGTTTTGAGACGTTAAACCTCACATATCAATAACCAATTATCATCGATTCTTCACCCACAATCAGTGACACCGAAGCCGGCACGGGAATTTCTGCGAAACGAGCTATCACGCTCATGGGAAATTTTCGAGTGCCAAGAAGCTGAACAGTAAATCTTTACCAATAGTGGCTTCCAGACCGGCAAAGAACTTCATTGTGGTTCTGAGGGGCGGCTCGAAAAGCTGAGAACCGCTCCTACGTCGGGCCGGGCAGGTCATGCCCGATCACTGCGTCACTGGCCCTGTGTACGGCCCGTGGCTGAGCGGCGAGGTCAGAGCTTTTAAGCGCCCCCCTCCCTCTTCTTTCTTGGTGATGCTGCAGAACAAGCAGCATAGCCAGCATTTGGGGGGGGGGGGGGGGCGAAACTCCTAAAGCTGCGGATTTGTCCATGCATCTCTGTGACCGGTTCGTAACCACGTATAGTCGTATGACTCACTTTTCCAAAGCAGCAGTTGTCAAGCCACGTTTCATTGCGGTAAACAGCGTATAGCACCAAGTTTAGTTTTATTCAGCAGCGTTTAGCCGTATGCAGCATGCATAAAATCAATGTGCCTTTTTGTGCCTGATCCGCGCCGCAACATCAGAAAAACCAGTGTCATGCGTCTAAGTGCCAAACAGACTACGTGTACGTAAAGGGCGAGTCAAAGCTGTCGTTATTTGGCGTCCCGAAAACTCAGAAAGGGCGTAAAGAAGGCGAGAAGAACCTGTCTGAGTGAACAAGCCCCTGAAAGGCACCAGCGCAGTGCACGAGCTCAACTTCAAGCTGCGTTATGATGTGCTCAGAGGCTATTTGAACATTAGAGATGGAAAAGAAGTGTGGATATATAGTTCCTGGAAGACCCATCTCCACGGCGCTGCTGTGGCGCGATTCTTTCCACTCTGCCAGCCTACCTTAGAATAAAAAGCCACAGTTGTGCCAAAAGGGCGAATCAATTATTTGGATAGCAACATACTCGAATGTTTTACGAAGCAATGCTAGCATCCGATGTTACGTAACTCTACAAAACGCTGGTTTGACGACGACAAGACAAAAGACACTCCCAATGATTGTAGGCAGACCAAAATCGGTGTCGTGTCTCACTATGTAAAGGCGCCTTAAGAGAACACGGCCGCTTCAGGCACACTTTTGGCGCCGTTTTTTTCGTGTTGAGAGCGCGGCTTGTAGAAGCTCCCGCCTGCAGTTGGGGCACAAGGCCGCGCTTTGATTGTTGCCGCGGCAACCAGAAGCGCCCTCCCTCCCCCCTGGTTCGCTCACGAGCTAAGCGTGTGCGCAGACGACCACGGCTGGAAAGGCGGCGCAGAAAAGCGGCGCAGTTCGCTCCGCAGAAAGAGGAGACTAGCGCATGTGTGAATGACAGTGGCGATAGCAACAACGGCGAAACCCAATCAAAAAACCCGCAAAAAAAAAAAAAAGAGCCGACGCAAGAGATTGGAAACGTCGGATGGACCATCATATTCGTATGGTCCCTCATTAGATGAAAGAGGGGGTGGGGTGAAGGTTCATTGCAGCGCTTCCCCTCCCCCGTCTTTTTTACCAAAGATGGTTAACAATAATGGTTAATAATAGCCCCGATAAAACTACTATTTTTGTGCAACAACCAAAGAGGAGCAAAAATAATTAGGCTACAATATATCATTCAAGCTTAGCGAAGACACAAACGCAGCAAGCATACCTGCATGTTTAAGCTTGGCAAAGAAGCGGGTTGCAAACGGCAAGGTGAAATTTATTTGATGCAAAAGGTTAGGGTCACGCGGCATGAAGCCGCATGTTTTAATGCTACATCATCCTTTTCCGTGAGGTGCCTTATAGGGGCAAATGTAATGTGGTCTAAAATTATATAGTGACTCTGCAATGAACTCTAGTGCGCCCCCCTCCCCCCCCCCCCCCCCAAAAAAAGCATTATAACTGCGTCGCACTAAAAAAAGAAAAAAAAGAAAGAAAGCTATGGGTTGCGTTGGCTGTCATCGGGCTGACTTTCAAGAAATTCTATCGTAAAAGAAAAGAAATAAAAGCAACATATCCACGGAGTCAATAATAATGAGTGGGGCGAAGTGTGCGTCCGCCCGTCCATCCATCTGTTTATCCATCCATCCGTCCGTTCATCTGTCCATCCGTCCGTCTATCTGTCCGTCCATCCGTCTTTCTTTAAATCTGTCAGTCTGTCCATCAACTATACGAAATCGTCATACGAAATCCTCTGCCTATATCTAGTGATATTATGTTCAAAATGATGATGATGATGACAACATTTACGCACAACGCCATCTATTGAGCAATTCATGAACTAGAGGCTGCATGCTATTACTACTACTACTACTACTAGTAGTAGTACTACTACTACTACTACTACTACTACTACTATTACTGCTGCTGCTGCTGCCACTACAACTACAGAGTAGGGAACGACCCACACCCTTAGGAGCTTCACCCCTAGAAAGACAAATCGAGAGCAACATACGCTCTCAATACAGTCGGATGACAGTTAATACAAGCAATATTATTTAAAGGGGCCCTGAAACACTTTTTTGAGTAACCATGAAATTAACTCACTGGAAAAGCGTATTACCCCACAAATTGAACGCAAAAAAAAAAAAATTAAGAATCCGTCCAGTACGAGCGGATTTGTCACACGCTGCAATCACTTTTTCTCCTCTCTCGCCCTGAAGAAAGCGCTGGAAGCTGAGTACGGAGGGATGGGACGGGCAAACAAAAAACGACACTCGCGCCTCGTGACCTTGAGCATTTTTTTTCTACGTGTTCACGGCTTTCGCAGTGCGATCGCACGTGCACGTGTGGACAAATGACGGCTTCTCGCGGCGACCTCTGTAACAACTGAGCGCGCCATGTTCAAATCAGCCAATGGCTGATAGATTGGCTTACTGGGCTTAATTCCGTGATTTGTCGAGAGAAAAGAAAGCTTTCTCTAGCTGATTTTGATAATATATTGTGAATTCCAGACCGTGTGCTGCGCTATATATTTGGCTCGCGTGTTGTCAGGAGCCTCTACTACCAATCGGCAGCGTTTTCTGACCATGCTGAAAAAGTGTTGCAGGGCCCCTTTAAATACCAAGGAATCGCGCGTCGCAACTCGCGTGCGGCCGGCGGCAAGCGGCTTGTGCAAGTGATGCTTCTATTCAACTTGCCTGTGGCGCCATCTATCACATACAACACCAACTGCGTCAGAGGCTGGTACCTGTGGCGGCACACTCGTGGCACACTGCGCGCCGTTTACTGCCATCTCTTAGGCTATGTCTGCCTATGCTCTGGCAAGATTCTGTGGTAGGTGTTCTGGGGGCAAGCGTCTTACGACATTTTTCGTTGCGCCTCGAGATGCTTTCGCTCTGCTTAAACTACCTCCATATTCTTGTTCGAGTGTGGGGTAATGATCATTTTAACAGAGATTGGAGCGGTGGTGGTGTACGGTGATATGTGTGTGGTGATTGAACGTGCTTCACTTCGTGAGCTGCGCTGTGCTTGGGAGCCCGACAGCCTGCTGTCTAGAGATGCTCGTTGTTGAAAGCGCACTTAGAGCTTTCTCAAGTGGTCAGTCGTGTGTAACTTTTGGTGTCATTTGCTTATGCATGCTGCGTTTCCGAGACAGCGCTGACTGCTTGCGCCTCTGGAGCAGTGTCAGTGGAAAATAGACTGTAAAAAAATGAACTGTCGCTAGTGCAGTTGCTTGGGGCAGTGTGATTCCTTCGGTTTCAGTCGTATTGCGCCACGTTTTTAATGCCTTGAGTAGCTGTAAAGTTTCTTGCATGTTGCATTTCGGTCACCACATGGCGCGACGCGGCCGCGTACGTGAAGGGGCGCGATATGGCATCAAGTACACTTCTATTAGGCACATGTGAAACCCACGACGAATAAGTAATCGAATAGTTGATGTCATGCATAATTTGTAATTATTGCTTAGCTGAGCTGTATTCCCTCTGACTTGTGCATCTTCGTAGAACCCTGTGGTCTATTTCACATTTACGTTTCACGAATGTAACGTTGAAAGTGGATATGTATAGGCGACAAAAGACAATGCAAGGTGGCCCGATGAACAAACGAGAATTTACAATGGACAACCGTACGCTATAATTTGTGGTAGAGTGTTCGTATCTAGGTTAAACACTAACAGGGAAGCCTTCCTGTGTAAACTAAATTCACTGGTGCTTTGCATGCAACAGACCCTCTCAACCCATGACTGGCAACTTACCTTTTTAACTAAAGCAGCAGGAGTACACCTATTGCATTTGGCGAAACCTAACAGATAGGCACCTGATGCTGACCAGAGAGTGCAGTGATGTTCTTGTATGCTGCCTCAGCATTGGCGGCATTGACTACAAGGGATATCAAGAAAATGAAACGCTCGCTGAAAACATTGACGATTTCAAAGTGTCTCCCTTTTGGGCACATTTTGAACAAACACTGCCTGGCTGCGTCGGTAGTAGCCCATGACCCCTCCCCACTTCCACCTAAGAAATTATACACATGTGCCTGGGTGAGTCCGACTTTTCTGCGCCTACTCGCTAGGCTATGCACTGGCAGAGCCGAGTGTTCAAGTGCTACCATAGAATCTTGTCAACTGCCTTACGGGGGCCTATAGGACACAAGCTTGGAGATTAACAAGGAAACTCGATAAGGACCACACAGTGTGTGTTGAACAGAAAATCAGAGGTATAACATTCAGAGATACGAAGGAAGGCAGCAGAGTGTATCAGGAAACGAACAGCAGAATGTCAAAGAATAAATGGACCAGAGCAAGTCATATTTTATGAAGAAATGATTACCAGTTGTCAGTTAGAGCGACAGAATGAACTGACTCAGATGGGAAGCGTGGCTATGAAGAGCAAGGGGTGTGGTAAAGTTACAAAAAATTGATATATTCACTGGAATAAAATGAGATTGGCTTGCAGGGTGGGTTGATAATTGGGAGATGCCTTTACCCTGCAGTCCAGTGCCCTGCAGGCTAACAACTACTATGATACTGGAAAGGCTGTGTGATGAAACGTAGAAATATTGTTGGTAAGCAAACTAGCTGCTGTCAGGTTACCTCTTGCCATGCGTGCAAGTTTCTCTAGGAAAAAGTACGAGTTTGTTCTAGAAAAGTGTTTACTAACATCATTTTCATGCCTGCCATCACCCTCTAGAGAGCCGAGCTTGATTATTTAGTCTAGCTGTTCATGGCATAGCATTTCTCACCATTCAAGAACCACAAAGACGAAGCATGCATATGCAATTATTTTTGTTGGAAGCAATTCATGATGCCACAGTAGTATGACTGTGGGCATTTCAGTATAGCATGTGTAACTGCGGCACCCACTTTCATTTTATTTATGGGTCAGGCAAATAAGCTGATCAGGTTGTCAGATAAGTAGGCAGACTATCATAATTCTTGTTCCAAGTGCTAACTGTGTAACATATTAATCAGAATTAGGATGAATCAGAATCAAGGTAAATAACTGCTTGGCACCCAATAGTTGAATAGCTAACTCAGGTAAGTAGTCAGAGTTTGTACCAGTTGATCCCCTCCTTGTGGTGCCATGCTTTCTGGGCTTCTACAGGGCAATAGTGTAGCATTAAAGTTGGGTGTTATAGATGATATAGCAAACATATTCCAAAAGGCCAGTAGATAGCGACTTGGGTAAAACTGTCACAAGAATAAAAGATAATTTTAGATGTTAGAGAAGGCTCTCTCGGTGTTATATGGTTGGTTGCACTCATTTCACGTTAGCAACATTGTTACGTTGCTAGACATAATCTCTGCAACAGCATTGATTGTGCATTATATAAATAGTTTTTCATTCTTCTGCTAAAGACAGTAATGTACTGAAATCTTTAAATGAATTCGTACATTAGCAGTGTAGTTTTGCACAGTATCAACACTAATAAGTTTAAGAACACATGCAGGGCCTGCAAGAAACTGAACAACCTTTGCCACGTCTAATTGGCAGTGCTGGACCAAAAGAGCTCAATGAAGTGGAAGTGTCAAGGCCGTGCTTACAGCCAAGATTGTGGAGGACCAATGGAAGCTGATAAACTAGGTTCATGCCCAGTGCTAAGGCCAACGGCGATTTTGACTGGGGTAGCCACCTTCCACAGGTGAAGAGAGTGTGCCAGCTCTTAAAATCATAGACATTTATGTTTCTCTTTTGTGCAGCATGTCACTCATAAATTGATTATCAATTACAATCTCAGCTTTACTGCATTTCACCAAACTTCAAAGAATTCAGATCCACGTCGGTAGTGCCAGTTTTCTACGAATCGCTAATGAAAGAGGATAGATTGACAAGTTTGACTAGTGCTCAGTAAAAGTCACAGTGCAGATGCCAGGCAGAAATTTTTAAGCTCTATTGCAATTTGCTACATTCGGGATAGTTGTGATTAAAATTAGATGCATCGTATCAATTGTTCCTCAGAAAGTATATCTTTAACTCATATTTGAGAATACACCTTTGATACTCATACAGTTTATTGCTAAGTTGCATTCAAATCATGCAATTAAAGTGCATTTGGATTTCATACATATGACTCATACTGGTGCTCACTGGCTAATATGAGCACATATTGCATTTATTTGATCACCCACTTTATATGCCTTTGAACATGAATGTTTCACTTTGTAAGAGTGGTTCAATGCACATAACATTTACCTTCGCACTTGCCTGGAGTTGTTCATTGTCTCTACGAAAACACTGAGCCCGATCGTATATTTCTCTGGTGGCACTGCTTGTGGAGTGCTAGGTGTTACAATCGGAATGACGTGTGGGTAGTCAAGACATTTATGTAATTAAATTACTGAATTTAGAGGGTATAAAACAATGCAAACACAAGGACTAAAAAGAGACGAATGACAGGAAAGTTTTATATTCCGCTCATTGTGCCGTTATATACTCTTCATCATGAACCGAATCTAACTAGCCTAACTTCAAGTTTTAATTTTTGTGTCTAGTGTGACAAAAATTTGGCAGGCCACAGAACTCTAATGTAATTATCACATACTGTGTTTTACAGATACTTCAGTAGTATTGCTTAACAAGGAAGTTGATGTGCTCAAAAACAAGGTGATTGCGTTGTGATTTATTTGGAGCATGCAAATTTCATATTGCTGATTTGTCAATTTTTTTTTTTTTTTTTTTGCTGATAGGCAGTCGCTACTGTCCTGCTGGAACTGGGAAGTCTGCCATAGGTCCATGTCTCAAGGAAATACATAATTCTTCCCCTCAAAGTAAGAGGAGCTCTTTACTCTCAAGTTCTTGTAGTCTTGATGTTGCTTTAGTGTTATGCAAGTTATTACCTTGTTATCATGGAAGCCTTAAGCTATTCAACTGATGTGTGATGTAAAAAAAGTAGTGCAGAGGTGAATGTTCCAAAAAAAACTGACTTAGCTTTCTTCTAGCAGCTTGAGCAAACGAACCAGTCATGCTTGTACACTTGAAATGACACATTGGCACATGTGTTCTGTAATGTCATATTTGTCAAAAGAGTTAGAGTTTCGGGCTTTCTCTGTTATCTTTCTGTAAAAAAGGTAGCACATCTAATCTCAGTTACTGCGCCAATCGGTTGCATTTCTTGCACGTGATGGCCCGATTCTGCTGCGTGAAAATACTGTTAAGGTAAAAAGAAATGCAAATTGTATGGCACCTATGTTTTCCACACATTTTCTTAGGTGGCTCTTAACTAACGGTAAATAAAGGTCACAAGAGTCATTCATAAAACAATCAATAATTACTCATATTTTATCTCTGCTCATTTTAGAGTGCAATAAAAATACACGTGAATGTGTCACACTGTTTGTATTTCATTTTATCATCCTTGCACCTGCTTGAGATTTCTAGTTAACAACCCAGGTGTGCATACCGAGGCTGGCACAGACAGACATCTGTTTAATCTTTGGAGGTCAAACGTAATGATAATGTTATAGTTGCTACAGAAGACTCATTAAACAGAACCTGAAACGACCAGAGACATATGTTCTTTTTAACGGACATTCCATTTGGTGAGGAGAACGGAAATCAGGTATGAAACCAATCATGTTAAAGCCATTTGTTCCATTTAAGCTGCAGTTCTGTTTAAAAGATTACTGTGTACCGAGAGTCCACTGTATGTAATCTTGAATGAGGTAGACAGAGCAGAAAAATTCATTGCTTCCGAAAAACATAGCATAACAGCTAAAATTATAGGCTTGGTGTTCTGCTTGGGCGAACCGAACTGGCACCGCTACCAGACACATGTGGCGGAAAAGTTGAGATTGTCATTTGTTGCTTTGGCTGTGCAGTCATGGTAAAGAAGCATGCCCATCGACAAATGTTGGGTTTGCGTTGCCAAAATACGGTATTCTTTCATTTCTCTGTGTGCTTAATTGCCACAAATACTGTAGAAATATTGTTCGTAGGCAGCTGCCTGTAAAACTCAGTTAACACAAAAATTGAACGAAAAGGAAAGACCACTCTCGACTGCATCTGTGCAGCGAAATCTTGCTAATTCGTCCCCCATTAATTAGAAATATCATACAATTCGGATGTGCTTTCTGGTTCGGGCAAACATATCTTATGTTTAATGTCATCAAACTACTTAACTTGGTCATTTTTGGCTGCAACCTGGTCAATTTAGACGATCTTCGGAGCCCTTCTAGAAGGGATGCAAATGCACATCACGAAAGACCGAAAATGGCATTCATAAACAACGGGAACAACTGCCAGACTTAAAAATGCACGGTTGCCAGCTGCACTCTTACCACAATCGCCCTGTTGGAAACTGAGGCTTTGGTGGCTGCAGCAAACTAGCTTCAATCTCAATTTTGCTCAGCTCATGTGACCTGTGGGGATTTTATTTATGATTGCGTCAATAGTGACTGAGTCAAAGCTTTCACAAGCTGTAGTTTGTTTCCCAGCGCATCTTCAGAACTTCATAGTCACCACACATGACTGTACATTGGCGAAACAGGTTTACCTAAATGCGAAAGATGCAGTGCTGAGGAGTTTTATTTCGACATCACACACATGCCATGTGCGTTTCTTCAGAAGTGTCTGGACGCTACGATCATGTCCTTAGCTGCCACAGTTTCCTCCAGTGTGGATGCAGCACTCGTGAGCTTTGCTTTGACATCAAACTATGCGCATGCAGTGCTGCAAACTCAATGATGAAAGATGTCGAAGATGAGCCGCAGCGGTGGTTCTGCATGTTGCTATAAAACTTGCTTGCTGCATTATTATGGGCCAACGGTCAGTTGCCGGCAGTTTTTCTGGCCAAAAAATTATCTTATAGGCACAAGTGGGGGGGGTATGTAATACAAGATGGGTTAAGAGCATATTTCGGCTTAAAACACTGAGATCTTGAGTCGTGATAACATTTTGAACGAAGCTGTCAATGGCCCAAAGAGCAGATTTTGCACCGCTTTTACACACAATGAGGACTGGACTTGTATTCATAAAAATAATGTTATAGTTACAGACACCTGTTTGTCAAATTCTGTACAGTTTTGGTAATTTGGCATTTGGTTTATTTGGACATTTTTCTCAGTCTCCTAACATCTGAATGAGTACTCTAGTAGGCTGACAACTTCCACCTAGAGGAGCAATCCAACTGTCTGCGTCTTGTGCTCTCAAGCGTGATTTCTTGCCAGCTCGAATTGTGATCAGGCACTCAATTGTAGCATCCTCATCATTGAGAATGAAAAGTGTTGGCCAGGCACACATAAAGCATTCAAAATTCAAAAGCTCACCTCCACTCGTATGTCGCAGTCCACAGTTTTCATTTGCACTGTGTATTTTACAATTAATGTCAGATTTTTCTATTGCGCACAGCAGCTCGCTCAGACCACAGACCTGACCACTCGCGAGCAACGTCTGGGAGAGCATGTGCACAGATGTTTTTTTCTCGACGGTGGCACAATGAGTCTAGCAACAAGAACAAACTAGTCGCTCAAGTAAAGGCATGGTAGCCTCTTTCAGAGCACCACTTCAACTTTGCAGTTAGCCCATGGACTGAAAAGAGAGGGGACCCTGACTGGACAGGGAGACGGTCTCGTTTGTGACAGCAGCTACTGACGATCACCTCTAGAAACCCTCGAGACAGCATTCAATGAAAGGAGTAAGCCTTACCCGTTGTTCTCTATATAGAGTGGACTAATCTTCTATGCAATATTTATGCATTATTGCTAATGTAGAAATAAAGTGTAATTTGCTGACTGAGCTTGTTGCCTTATGCCCCCGAGCTTGTCATAGCTACGATGACTAACGCTAGGGGAAGCGGACGTTTTTTTTTTTTTTCACTTTATTTTCAATTCCAACATGATAGTTCAAAAAACTGTTTGGACCCGTAGCCCAAGGCTAGAATAGGGTCCAATAATGCGATACAAAATGGCACAGTATCCAATTGATAGCACAAGGCAACAAATAGCACATGTAGCAAAGCAATAGAACAAGGCATTGAACCAGGGTACAAGAGGCTAAACATTGCGGATATAGTAAAGAAGGTTAGGCATTGTACAGACATATATATTCAGATACTCGAACTTGGGTAAGATAACAGGAACATGTAATCTTTATACCCAAACAAAAGAAAGGCAATGAGTAATAACAACTATGCAGTAAACTTTCACTGGACGTAATTATACTTATATACAAGAATTGAACGATTTACTATTAAGGGGGTTGCGGGGACACATTAAGGATTGCAAGGAAGTGTTTTTTTATTTCCAGAAGGAAGTTAACAGCCGATTTTATATCCTGGGGCAATCTATTCCAGATTTTGGTACCAACGAACTGCAGACGCCGTTCTCCATAGACGTTGTTCGTGGGAGGAAGGTTGAAATTACCGGCAGCAGTATTCCTCGTAGGACGGGATGAGGAGCAAAGAATGGACGAATGAACAGGACGGTTATACCTTATGATATTATTAATGGCAATGGCTGTTCTCTGTTGACGCAAACTGTCCATTGGTAAAATTTGCAGTTTACTAAACAGGGGTGCACTGGGATGATCGTGGCTTGAGTGCGTTATTATTCTTAGTGTGCGCTTCTGTAGTTTTCGTAAAGGCTCAAGGTATGTAGCGTAAGTCCAACCCCATGAATCAATGCAGTAGGACAGATGACAGTGGATGAGAGAAAAGTACAAGATCTGTAATATTGCAAGGTCGAAATAATTGCTCGCTTGCAACAATGCATGACAGCCCGAAGATAACCTCAAGCACACTGATTTTATATTGGGTTGCCAGTGGAAATCGTTGTTGATAACTACACCTAGGTATTTAAATGAATTGATTCGTTCAAGTGCATAATTATTTATCTTTATTTGAATGCTGTCTAGATTTATTGGCATATGTCAGGAATGAATTATCATGTACTTTGTTTTTTTTCGCGTTGACAGTAAGTTTATTTGCCTTGAACCAATGTGATATATTTGCTAGTTCAGCATTTGTTTTTGTTTCAATTTCTTGCATATTTTCCCCCATAACAACTAAAGCTGCATGATCCGCGTACAGTAGTAGCTCTGCAGAATTAATAACCAGTGGTAGGTCATTTACATATAATATAAAAAACAAAGGGCCCAGGACAGATCCCTGCGGGACCCCTGTGCTTATCGGTTTTTGCGAAGAAGTGATGCCATCTAGAGAAACAATTTGACTACGATGAGTGAAGTAGCTGGAAAAGAATTCAAAGCTTTCGTTTCTAAAGCCATAGTTATTTAATTTTTTTTAAGGATGCTGTGGTCGATAGTGTCGAATGCCTTCTGTAGGTAAAGAAATAGAATAGAAACTAGTTTATGGCTATTTAAAGCTGTGTTGACATTTTGTGACAATGTTTGAACTGCAGTGGAAGTAGAATATCCCGGACAGAAACCATGCTGTTGCGGACATAAAATTTGATATTTTTCCAGAAATTTGTTGATTTGAGAAGAAAGTAGCTTTTCAAAGATGTTATTTATTATACTGAGAACTGATATCGGGCGGTAACACGAAGGGTCAGAGCGATCACCGTCTTTAAATACGGGCAATACTTTGGCAACTTTTAGAGGATCATGGTAGGATGAGGTTGCTAGGGAATGATTGAAGATGTGGCACAAGATGGGGCCTAATATGTCTGTTATCCTTGATCAGATGGACTGTGATCCTATCCAGCCTTGGGGTTTTGTTATTACCCAATTTTTTCACGGTAGATAACAGCTCTCCTAATTCTATGTCATGAGTAAAGAAGGTATTGGATATGCAGCTGGCTAAACACATGTAATTAGAGTCAGGATGACTAGATACCAAGGACGGGCCAATACTAGTGAAGTATGAATTGAAGTTTTCAGCAGTTTGTTCGTCTATTGTTAAAGAGAGGATACGATGCGCACTAGAACTTCCTACAACTCCTTGTATAATTTTCCATATTGTTTTTGTATCCCCATTCACGCGTTAAATCAAGCTGGAGTAGTAGTTCTTCTTGCGTACGCAGACTATTGTTACAGATTCATTCCGTATCCTTTTATATTGCCCCCAGCAATAATGATTATGTTTATGCTGTTTCCATTTATTGTACCAGAACTGTTTTTTCTTCAAGATAGCAAGAATGTCTTGGGTCATCCAAGGGCAGATCGGGACATTGTAAGAGCGAGAAGATACGGTAATACTAGCGTTACTGATTGCAGTCTTTATAGTTTCGATTAGATTGGCAACCTCAGTATTTACATCATCATGGTACAGACTGCTTGGTACGAGAGATAAAAGTTTGTTCCTTAATAGGGTATAATCTATTTTTCTAATGACAGAGTGATTCTTAGGTGCAGTCTTGGACAGCTCTATAATCGAGATACAGATAGGAAGGAGATCAGAGATTGGTTCGTCATACACACTTGCGTTGATCGGGGTGGATATGTTTGTCAACACGTGGCCTATGATCGTCGCTGAGGTACTAGTTAAACGTGTGGGCATAGAAATCAAGTTTCGAAGATTGAAAGAAGCAAGTAAAATCTCGTAATTAGAAGATGCTAGACTGCAGGTATCAATATTGAAGTCTCCCGTAATGACAATGGGAATGTTGCAGTTTGCCGCAAGTGTAAATGGGGCCTTTTCAAGCATATCTAGAAAAGAAACATACGATGAGTTCGGAGGACGGTATATAACTCCTATGATAAGGGAACACTCCAAGTTGATGAACAGCGATTCAATATCTGCGCAGTTGCATGTGACAGATTCTAGTTTCAAAAACGAGTATCCTGATTTTACAAAGACGGCCACACCACCGCCACGCGTGCTTGACTCTCGTGGATTAGATATGAATGTGTACCTATCGATGTTGTAATTTTCGCCCTTTTTTAGCCATGTTTCCGTCAACGCTATAACATCAACAGTCTGGGCATGCGTAGAAAGGAACGCAAGGAGCAAGCTAAAATTCTTGTTTAAACTGTGGATGTTGGTGTAGAAGACAGAGATATTGTTGTTTTAGGTACGTTGTAAGGTGTCATTACAGAGAGTGGCATGATGTTAGTTATAAGAGTACCATTTGTTGCAAACCGCTATTTATACTATTTTCATCAGGTCGTCATCGCATGTGACGTGAACAACTCTCGAGTTCTCGGACTTCCGCATTAGAATTTGGCCATTAGCAACCCATGCAAATTTCCAGTTCCTTTCCCGTTTGCACTGGATAGCTTTTCCGAGCAGAATTTTGTTTTCGAGACACAAATGGACATTCACGTATACTGGGCTATCTACTTGGTAACCCAGCAGGGACGCATTCAGCCGCTTCTTTTTTTGCGGCAAACAGAAGCTTGTCACGGGTAGCTCGAGAGTTGAATTTGACGATTATATTGGGCAGCCCGCCCCCTTTTGTGATGACACGATGCACCACATCCACGTCATGATCTGAACGCGGAACATTCACGCAAGTGGCCACCTTATGCAGTGTTTGACCGAGGTCTTCCTTTTCAGTTAAAGGTACTCCTTTAAGTTCTAGATTAGTCTGCCTGGAGTACTGCTTCAGGTCTACAATTTCTTTCTTTGCGTCTCTGAGTTCCTTCACCAGTTGATGACATACCCTTTTGTCTTCAAGACTGTGCTTTTTAACTTCGCTTAACTCCTGTCGCACAGCCTTTAGCTCAGATCTGAACTCGTCAAAGCCCTGACTATGAAACTTCAAAGACTCCTCGAAACTACTGACGCTAGCTTTGACCTCTGTCATGGCTGCCATGATGGTGCTGAACATTTCTATTAGCACCTTTGTGAGTTCTTTAATAGAACTGGGCGTTTTGTCCCCCAGTGCTTTGGAGAGGACAGCAAGGGCATCCATCAAGGCAGGCAGAGAAACAGAGAATCAGCACTATATGCACAGGAACAAGTGAAGGATGCCCATGTAGGTTGCCAATGCACAAATAAGTAGGCCCTCAGAGCAGACAGACAGCCATTTTCAAAGCAAGAAGAAGATGCAACAAGCTCCCATAACCCACCTGCAATGTGTATACGCAGGAATTAGCAGTCGTGCCCGGACGGCTGCCAGTCTGCTCTGAACGCCGACTGTCCAGTTGAGGCCGTATTTATTAATGAAGGGGGCACCACCAGCGGAGTTGTCGGGAAAGCAGACGCCACGTCCGGTTGGGGCGGTGAGTCGATGCGGCACGTGTAGATGAAACGGCAGGAGTGCGACTGCGCCCAGCTGAGCGTAGTATCTTGCTATCCGGTGGGGATATCAGGCCCGGGTGAGATACCCTGTTAGTGCCTGCTATGCCTAAACGCAGGAATTAGCAGGCGGGCCCGGACGGCTGCCAGTCTGCTCCCGTTGATAAGTACACAGCACAACTGTTCGCAGCAGAGACTGGAGCTCGGCTTCTATACCAGTCGTACATAGAGTGGACCCCTACGAACTTTGTGCTAAGTGATGAGCAATTTATTTTGAAACATTGGCTGTGGTGATGGCTGTGGTGAACTGATCGGGAGCTTCCATCCTTACAGCCAAAAATACATGGGTGCATGCGAGTGTGCACGTGTGCTTGTGTGGTAGAGAGGATATGAAAAAGTGATTGGATGTTTTGGTGTTCCCTTTGTGATGCCCTGGAGACGCAACAAAAATTGTTTTATGTGCAAAAAGCTGCATTTTATCTGCGTCCTGTTTTCTTTTTCTTTTTAAGTAGTGCTCACTATTTGGTTTTCAGCAAAAAAGAAGGAGTTACGTGGAGGAAGGGAAGTCTGGTTTTCTCCAATGTTTTCTGGAAAAAAGGGAATGAGGTTTTATTGAATGCTTACGCTAACAAGAGTCGCTGCAGTCCAGTTTTTTGGTTACAGCCCTTGGCAGCTGCTGTTTAAGAGATTTTTTAAACGGTAAGAGGAACACAAGTAAGCACATGTTAGCACTGTGCATTTTTACACACACACTAACACACACAGATACACATGCAAAAAAAAAAAAAAAAACCTAGAAAGACTGTTGCTGGGCTTCGAGGACAGCGGTCACCACAGTCATGGCTGCCACTCTAACCACGCTCCATGCATAAACTAGCATAGAATGACCCGGAGCTGAGCTATAGTTAGAAGGTATTCATATTAAAGAGACGGGGCATGCAAACACGCACACAAGAGGGAAGTCGAGGCACTGCAAACACCGACTAACAACTGTGAAGGCACTCTATGGCAGAAAAGAAAACACACTGTATCTCTTTAATATGTATAAACTGGCATGCCAGCCATGCTTTCTGCATAATTGCTTACCCACCGACATCCCAAGCCATTGCCCCTGTTTCTCAATTCGCTCCAGTCTCGCTACAGATCGGAGAGTTAGTGTAAATGGCGCCGACTACAAATGATGCCCCCAGGTAGGAGCGTGTCTCAGCACCTTTTGTTGAAGGGGGAGAGTGATATGTAAAGTACAGGTGAAGAAAGCACAGTGGCTGTACAGGAAAGTGTGCATTGGCTGCCTGCCATATTTACCTACCTTGCTGCTTCCTTTGCCACCAACATGCTTGATGCCACAGCTGTTGATGTTTGTGGAGAATGCAGCCACTGCACACCTACTGCACACCCACAATCCTCCTGAGATAGAGCCACCTGTACAAAAATATGTGAAAAAAAACACTGTTCATTGGAACAGCTGGGTTCTCCGAGTAGAATTTTGATGCGTTTGTCATTTCTTCATATTTCTGTTCAGTGTCCTCTTAAGCAGTTAATTCGCATGTATTGCCATGGGCTTGTTTGAGTGATGAACAGCTCTGTGATTAACATCAATACAGAAATATAAGTTTTAAGTTTTTTGTCTACTTTCTTTTCTGGCATGTGCAACATTTCAATTCATATTGAGTATGTACTATGCTGTCTATCGTCTTTCTGTTTAGTTGAAGTCTGCACACCTGATACTTTATATATCAAGGATAATACTTATGTATGCATATAGTAAGTGGCGACTTATCGAAATTTATGCTTGTGCATGTTAATATTCAACTGGCTGAAATTCAGAAATCTTATCTTGTGTGAACTCTGCAGCTCTTTCACCTGATAAACTTCATCCCTCAATCAATGCAGTCTGGGGAGACAAGATTTTTTGGACAGGATCGTGCCCTTCAATAAAAAAGCTGGAACTACGGACTGCTGATGTTTGTTCTTTCCGGCAAAAAGGGGCCAAGCTTCAAGCATGGATTTCAAGTTTGCTGGTCACGGTTTGGGCCATCCAGCAGCTTTAGCAGGTTGGTTTGCTTTCTTTATGCGAATGTGTTTTAGCGACTACTCTCTCTCCACTAGACACCTTTTTTAGGCAACATTTTTAACATTATAAAAAACTACTCGATACACCTCAACATTTTCATCTGTGCCAGACTTAAAAATGCACGGTTGCCAGCTGCACTCTTACCACAATCGCCCTGTTGGAAACTGAGGCTTTGGTGGCTGCAGCAAACTAGCTTCAATCTCAATTTTGCTCAGCTCATGTGACCTGTGGGGATTTTATTTATGATTGCGTCAATAGTGACTGAGTCAAAGCTTTCACAAGCTGTAGTTTGTTTCCCAGCGCATCTTCAGAACTTCATAGTCACCACACATGACTGTACATTGGCGAAACAGGTTTACCTAAATGCGAAAGATGCAGTGCTGAGGAGTTTTATTTCGACATCACACACATGCCATGTGCGTTTCTTCAGAAGTGTCTGGACGCTACGATCATGTCCTTAGCTGCCACAGTTTCCTCCAGTGTGGATGCAGCACTCGTGAGCTTTGCTTTGACATCAAACTATGCGCATGCAGTGCTGCAAACTCAATGATGAAAAATGTCGAAGATGAGCCGCAGCAGTGGCTCTGCATGCTGCTATAAAACTTGCTTGCTGCATTATTATGGGCCAACGGTCAGTTGCCGGCAATTTTTCTGGCCAAAAAATTACCTTATAGGCACAAGTGGTGGGGGTACGTAATACGAGATGCCTTACCCTTTGTTCTCTACATAGAGTGGACTAATGGACTATTCTTCTATGCACTATTTGTGCATTATTGCGAATGTAGCAATAAAGTGTTGTTTGCTGACTGAGCTTGTTGCCTTATGCCCCCGAGCCTGTCGTAGCTACGATGACTAACGCTACGGGAAGCGGACTTTGATAAGTACACAGCACAACTGTTCGCAGCCGAGACTGGAGCTAGGCTTCTATATCAGTCGTACATAAAGTGGACCCCTTCGAACTTTGTGCTAAGTGATGAGCAACTCTTTTTGAAACACTGTTTGTGATGAACTGATGGGTAGCTTCCATCCTCACAGCCAAAAATGTATGTGTGCATGCTCATGTGCTTGTGTGGTGGGGAGGATATGAAAAAGTGATTGGATGTCTTGCTGTTCCCTTTGTTATGCCCCGGAGATGCAACAAAAATTGTTTCATGTGCAAGAAGCTGCATTTTATCGGCGTCCTGTTTTCTTTTTCTTTTTAAGTAGTGCTCGCTATTTGGTTTTCAGCAAAAAAGAAGGAGTTACGTGGGGAAAGGAAAGTCTGGTTTTCTCTAATGCTTTCTGGCAAAAAAGGGATGAGGTTTCATTAAATGCTTACGCTAACAAGAGTCGCTGCAGTCTAGTTTTTCGGTTACAGCCCTTGACAGCTGCTGTTTGAGAGATATATTAAACGGTAAGAGGAACACAAGTAAGCACATGTTAGCACTGTGCATATTTATATACACACACATGCACACACACACACACAAAAATAACTTGGGAAGACGGTTGTCAGGCTTTGAGGACAGCGGTCGCTGCAATCATCGCTTCCATCCTGCCATACTAACCATGCTCCGTGCATAAACTAGCATAGGATGACACGGAGCTGAGCTATAGTTAGGAGGTATTCATGTTAAAGAGATGGGGCATGCAAACACGGACAAAAGAGGGAAGTCAAGGCACTGCAAACACCGACTAACAACTGTGAAGGCACTCAATGGCAGAAAAAAAAAACACACTGTATCTGTTTAATTGTATAAACTGGCATGCCAGCCATACTTTCTGCATAATTGCTTACCCATCCACATCCCAAGCCATCACCCCTGTTTTTCTATTCGTTCCAGTCTCGCTACATATCGTGGAATCAGTATAAATGGTACCAACTACAAACAATGCCCCCAAGATGGGGGCGTGTCTCAGCACCTCTTGTTGAAGGGGGAGAGTGGTATGTGAAGTACAGGTGAAGAAGGCACAGTGGCTGGACAGGAAAGTGTGCATTGGCTGCCTGCCATTTTTATCTACCTTGCTGCTGCCTTTGCCACCAACATCCTTGATGCCACAGCCATTGATGTTTGTGGAGCATGCAGCCACTGCACACCTACTGCACACCCACAATCTCCCTAAAATACAGCCATCCATACAAAAATATGTGAAAAGAACACTGTTCATTGGAACAGCTGGGACTTCTGAGTAGAATTTTAATGCATCTGTCATTTCTTCATATTTCTGTTCAGTGTCCCTTTAAGCAGTTAACTCTCAAGTATTGCCATGGGCTTCTTTGAGTGATGAACAGCTCTGTGATTAACATCAATACAGAGATAAGTTTTGCATCTACCTTCTTTTCTGGCATGCACAACATTTCAATTTATATTGAGTATGTACTATGCTGTCTAGCTTCTTTCTGTTTAGGTCAAGTCTGCACAGCTGGTATTTTATATATCAAGAATAATACTTATGTATGCATATATTAAATGGCGACTTACTGAAATTTATGCTTCTGCATGCTAAAATTTAGGTGGCTGATGTTCAGAAATGCTATCTTGTGTGAACTCTGCTGCTCTTTCGCCTGATAAACTTCATCCCTCAATCAATGCAGTCTAAGGAGACAATATTTTCTGGACAGGACCGTGCCCTTCAGGAAAAAAAGCTGGAACTACGGACTGTAGATGTTTGTTCTTTCTGGCAAAGAGCGGCCAACCTTCAAGCATGGATTTCGAGTTCGCTGGTCACCGTTTGGGCCATCCAGCAGCTTTAGCAGGTTCGTTTGCTTTCTTCATGCGAATGTGTTGTATCGACTACTCTTTCTCCACTAGACACCTTTTTTAGGCATCATTTTTTAGCATCATAGTGTAAGTACTTGGTACACCTCAACATTTTCATCTGCGCATAACTATGAGTAGCCTGTACTTTTTATAGGTATTTCTGTATCTTGGCCAGAACCTGACTTTATAGGCATGTTCTATTTGCTGCATTTGTGGCTTATGCCAGTAGTTTTTTGTTGCAACAAAGCACGGTCTGACTAGAGCTGGCATATTCTGGTACAGTGAAGCCCACATATAATAGCCCCACTTAAAATGAACTTTCCCGATTGATACCCACTTGTGTGGCTTCGGGAACTGCGATCATCATCACCAGCAACAAGTGTGGCTCACCTGGCTCGTGACGCATTACGAGTGAACTTGGTTTGCTGGATTCCATTCTCATGTGAAATAAACAACGTGCCACAGATATCTCGTTGATTGAGTGTGGTGCATCACGGCAGTGGCGACGAAGACAACGAAGACCTCAATAAGTCCTGGGCACGCAGAACTATGAGCGTGGGACGACCAGCACTGTTTTAAAAAAACGTACCTACTTTGATGGGCAAGACATCACGGATGCTTACAGAAGCAGAGGATTCTGCTTGGAAATATGTACACAATATTTCTGTTTTTCAAGCATATTGATACGCAACCGCCGGCACAGCCTGTCTGGAAGAAAGAGAAAGACGACGTTGGTGGCTGGTTGTTGATGAACTGTCGCCATCTTGTTCGCCGAGCACAGTGCATCGTATTTAATTTATTAAATACGTTACCCGTAACATTATTGGTGGAGGTGGACGACTCCCGTACCTCAATGGAGACGCGCAGCGGTCGCAACACCGGGGACTCTTCGGCTACTTCAACTGCCAGTGCCTCATCCCCACCGGTCTCTCGATCCGAGTCAACAACCTACGTCACCCTGCCACCCCTGCGGGATCCTGGAACTTTCTCCGCTGACGGCACCATCGACGTTGACTCCTGGCTGCACCGGTACGAGCGAGTCAGTGCTACCCACCGCTGGGATCCGACGCTCATGCTGGCCAATGTTGTGTTCTACCTCGACGGCACGCCGCGGACATGGTTCGAAACCAACGAAGCCGAAATCACAAGCTGGGATCTTTTCAAATCGAAGATCCGTGATCTTTTCGGTGATTCATCTGGTCGTCAGCTCGCTGCCAAGAAGACTCTCGCCACTCGCGCCCAGACGTCTACTGAATCGTACGTGTCATACATTCTTGACGTCTTGGCGCTTTGTAGCAAGGTCGATCAGCGCATGTCAGAAGAAGAAAAAGTTAACCATGTCCTCAAAGGGATTGCTGACGATGCCTTCAACCTGCTGGTTTTTAATAACGTCACGACCATCGACACGATCCTGACAGAATGCCGCCGTCTAGAACAGGCTAAAGCCCGCCGCGTCACCCACGGCATCACGCGCCTGCCGAACACAGCGGCTACTTCCTCGTGTGATGACTCCGTCCGCCCAGTTCCCCGATGTGACAACCTCACCCGCATCATTCGTCGTGAGGTCGAGGCAGCCCAACCAGTAGCTACTCCATTTCCAACGCCTGATCCTTCACCGACCACTATCTCACTGATACAAGCCGTCGTTCGTCAAGAATTATCAAACGTCGGCCTACACCCCATTCAACCAGTCTACTCTGCCGAGCCTTTTTATCGCCGTCCATCCGCTCCTCGATATGGTTCCAACTACTCTCGACAGCGCAATTTGTCCGAATGGCGTACACTGGACGACAAGCCCATATGCTTCAACTGCCGACGTGTTGGTCATATTGCTCGCCACTGCCGCAATCACTGGGCTCCGCCGGCACGCTATGGGCCTCCTACCCAAGCCCCTTCTGACCACCAGTCGTCCTCAACATTTGATTTTGGTTCCCCTATGCCGACCACATCCTCTGATCCTGCCGCACCTCTGACGAGACCTCGCTACGCCCGCTCGCCATCCCCTGCTCGCCGTCAATCTCGTTCGCCCCCACAACGCCGTCCTGCCTCTCCGACCTATTCGCAGCGCCCCCGACCGGAAAACTAGGCAGTGCAGCTTCTGGAGGTGAAGCTGCATTGACGACGACTTCTGCAAGAAATCCTCGTGTGACATTACCGACCACCCGGAATCTGTTGAACGTTACTTTAGACAATGTACCTGTGCGCGCGTTGATCGATACTGGCGCGCATGTGTCCATAATGAGTGCTGCTCTTCGTCGCCGCCTAAAGAAAGTTGTCACACCCGCCTTGAACCGAGCCGTTCGAGTCGCCGACGGGGGAACTGCCGCGATTATCGGCATGTGCTCCGCCCGTGTGACTATCGCCGATAGAAGCACTGCTGTTCTTTTCACCGTTGTAGAAAACTGTCCTCATGAAGTAATTCTAGGCATGGATTTTCTCACCGCTCACTCGGCTCTTATAGATTGTTCAGCCGGCTGTCTTGACCTTGAAATGCCTCTACTTTCTGATCAGACCAACCCACCCCAAAGTCGCCTTTGCTGCATTGATTTCGCACGCCTTCCGCCTAACTGTGTCACACATATCGACCTCTTCTCTACACCACCTGTACCTGACGGTGAATACATGGTGGCACCAATTCATGCTGTGATGCTTACGCATAGCGTCGCTGTTCCGCACACCATTTTGACAATCGTTGAAAACCGCACATGCCTTCCTATTGTCAATTTCGCCCTCACAGCCCAAATTCTTCCACAAGGTATCTCCCTGGCCGAAATTACTGCTCTACAAGACCATACAGTTGAACCCTTCAGAGTGGATGATTGCTGCACCTCAGACAATGAACCAACTCTATCACGTTCATCGGGCGTCGACGTTGACCACATGGTACCATCAGACCTCGCTCCTGATCAAGCGGAAGCCCTTCGTCACGTCCTGGAGTCCTATAGTGACATTTTCGACTTCGCCAGCACGGCTTTAAGCCGAACGAGTGTGGTTACTCATCGCATCAATACTGGTGACGCGAGTCCCATTCACCGACGTCCATACCGTGTTTCCGCGTCCGAGCGCACCGTCATACAACGGGAAGTCGAAAAGATGCTTGCAAAAGACATAATCGAACCCTCTTGTAGCCCCTGGGCTTCTCCTGTCGTCCTGATCAGAAAGAAGGATGGAACATGGCGCTTTTGTGTAGATTATAGACATCTCAACAAAATTACGAAGAAAGATGTTTATCTGTTGCCTAGAACCGACGATGCCTTAGACTGCCTTTACGGTGCTACGTATTTTTCCACTATCGACCTTCGATCTGGCTATTGGCAGATCGCTGTGGATGAGATGGACCGTGAGAAGACCGCATTCGTCACTCCTGACGGACTTTATCACTTCAAAGTTATGCCCTTTGGTCTCTGTAATGCGCCGGCCACATTTGAAAGAATGATGGACTCGTTGCTCCAAGGGTTTAAATGGTCAACCTGCTTGTGTTATTTAGACGACGTTATCGTTTTCTCGCCTACATTCGACTCCCATCTCAAGCGTTTATCGGCGATTCTTGAAGTTTTTCGCCGAGCCGGACTTCAACTGAACTCGTCGAAATGCCACTTTGCTCGTCGTCAAATAACCGTACTTGGCCACATCGTCGATGCTACAGGAGTCCGCCCGGATCCCGAGAAAATTCGCGCCGTCACGGACTTTCCTGTTCCGAAGTCAACAAAGGACGTTCGCAGTTTTGTGGGCTTGTGCTCCTACTTTCGCCGGTTTGTTAAGTACTTCGCCATCATTGCACGCCCACTCACAAACCTCCTGAAGAAGGACACCCCGTTTTTCTGGGGCGCTGATCAAGCCTCATCTTTTTCACAGCTCACGACGCTCCTTACAACACCGCCGATTTTAGCCCATTTCAATCCATCAGCTCCAACCGAGGTTCGCACTGACGCTAGTGGGCATGGCATCGGAGCAATGCTAATGCAACATCAACGCGGACATGACCGTGTTATAGCATATGCGAGCCGCCTGCTATCTACAGCCGAGCGCAACTATTCAATCACGGAACGTGAGTGTCTCGCTCTCGTGTGGGCAGTCGCCAAGTTTCGCCCATACTTATACGGGCGTCCATTCCGGGTAGTTACCGACCATCACGCGCTCTGCTGGCTGGCCTCACTCAAGGATCCCACCGGACGCCTCGCTCGTTGGTCCCTACGATTACAAGAATACACGTTCACCGTAACGTACAAAACAGGGCGGTCACACCAAGATGCTGATTGCTTATCACGCTACCCTGTGGAAGAGGCTGCCCATACTGACACCTTTCCAGACCTTCTGTCTGTGACGCAGCTACTCAACCTTGGCCACGAACAACGCCTGGATGCTTCCCTGCGAACCATCATTGGCAAGCTTGAGTCAAGGCCTCGCGACGCATCTCTACAAATGTTCCTGGTAAAAGACGGCATCCTGTATCGCCGTAACCTCGATCCATATGGCCATGACTTGCTCCCCGTCATACCAGCACATCTTCGTGCGACTGTTCTCAACCAACTTCATGACGCTCCTTTGGCGGGCCACTTGGGCGTCTCTCGCACATACGACCGTGTACGTCGTCGTTTCTTTTGGCCTGGTCTTGCCCGCTCTGTTCGACGCTACGTCGCCACTTGTGAACCCTGCCAGCGCCGCAAAAAGCCATCTTCGCTACCAGCTGGATTCCTTCAGCCGATCGACATTCCCTTTGAACCTTTTTTTCGAGTTGGCCTCGACCTGCTTGGCCCATTCCCGATCTCCAGCTCAGGCAACAAATGGATCGCTGTCGCCACTGACTATGCGACACGGTACGCTATCACACGAGCACTTCCGACGAGTTGCGCAACCGATGTGGCGGACTTTCTGGTATATGATATTATTTTAGTACACGGAGCTCCACGCCAACTTCTCACTGACCGGGGCCGCACCTTCCTATCAGCTGTCGTTGAAGAAATCCTGCGCTCTTGCTCCGCCAAGCACAAGTTTGCCACTTCGTACCATCCGCAAACGAACGGTCTTACGGAGCGCCTCGACCGCACCATAACCGACATGCTTTCTAAATACGTAGCGGCCGACCACCAGGACTGGGATGTTCATTTGCCATTTGTGACGTTCGCATATAATTCGTCACGTCACGATACTGCCGGCTATTCACCATTCTATCTTCTATACGGCCGAGAACCCGCCCTACCATTTGACACCTTGCTGCCCTCGGTCACGGAGTATGCCGGCGAAGCCATCGCGCGAGCCGACCACGCACGCCAACTGGCCCGCAGCCGCCTGCAGGCTTCACAGGAGCACCAAAGACAGCTCTACGATTCCCGTCATCGAAACGTGCACTTTTCACCGGGTTCCCTTGTCCTCCTCTGGTCCCCCACTCGGCGTGTAGGGCTTTCTGAAAAACTGCTGTCACGCTACACTGGACCATACCGCGTCGTTCGCCAGGTGACTGACGTTACATACGAGATCGTTCCAGCCGATTCAACGTCATCATCGTCACCTTCAAGTGACATCGTGCACATAGCCCGACTCAAGCCCTATCACCCTCCTTCTACCGCATCCGAGTTGCTCAAGCACCGAGACGGTGCTTCTACCGCCGGGGGGTTATGATACGCAACCGCCGGCACAGCCTGTCTGGAAGAAAGAGAAAGACGACGTTGGTGGCTGGTTGTTGATGAACTGTCGCCATCTTGTTCGCCGAGCACAGTGCATCGTATTTAATTTATTAAATACGTTACCCGTAACAATATCGTGGAAGTATACATTATATTTTAATGGCATAAATTACACCTTCAAGTACTGTTTCTGAGCGCCACCGATCAGTTACAGCGAACGAAGTCGATGCTCCAGCGACTTCTTGGGAAACCACTTTCGACTGCCGATAAACCATCGGCGAGATGTCCATAGATTCTTATAGTTAAACGCCATGCACCCCTCCGTGCTTTGTCCCCCCACTACTGTAAGCACCCTACATTGCCAGACGAGGCTCATGTTTTCACACTGCCATCGATCTCTCTGAGGCTGTTCGGATGACTGGTATCCCCTCAGTTTTTGATTGCTTGTCTTGTTACACTATTGATAGCGTCATCGGCATCGCCGACCATGTGTCAGCATCGTCGGTCGGCGACTTTATCTGATTGTCTGTGTCTGTGTGTTGTCTGCATTGGTGTTATATCGTTCCAATGCACGCACTTGCGCTATGCAACCATCTGGTCATTCATGATTTTTTCTGTGTTTAGGACCTGTTATCACTCACTTTGTACTCTACTCAGCATGCTCTCCGAACCTGCGCGGAAGCGTAAAAGTGGCTGTTACATGAAATAAACTGCGAATTATCGAAGTCAGTGGGGCCCCACAATTCTGCTGACGCTCTAATGCGATTATTTGACCTCTGCACTTGCAGACCAATCTCACAAGTTGTCCTACACGTGAGCTGCGCGTTTTGTTGAGCTTTCAATCAAGCTACCCGACCTGCCTTTTTGCTGCATGTTTTGGTTTTCAAAGGTATCTTCCAGCCGTGTGCTGTCTTCTCTTCACTCTATCACAACTCCTTCGCCTGTCTCTTGCAAGCCTGCTCTCCTCTCTCTATTGCAACTCCTTCGCCCATCTCCACTACTGTGCGAGGCCAGCTACGCTGTCTCAAATTTCTTCTGGCTACAAACGGGCCCAGATCAGTTCCACACGTTCTGGCTCAGATGTCATGCATGCACGTCCTGCTGCTCGCAGTTGGTGTGCGCGTGTAGTCAGGATGGCAGACGGGAGGTCTTCCGCCCCTTTTTCTACCGCTCAATACAACATTGAAAGTGCAACTACATGGCTTACTATAGACGCCGCGTTGTGGAGCACTTGCTCATAGCTGTTTACCACCCGGCAGCCAACTTGCCACTTCAGGTGTCCTTCTATTCAGCTGTAGAGATTGTAAAGGCTTCATGGGTGATGTAATGACTAGATGTGTGCAAGACTGATGCTACCCAACAGGACCACTTCGGCGACAATTTGTAGCGGCATGTTGTCAACTCCGACATGGGATGGTGGGACATCTGCTGGGATCATTTCATTACGGCTGGTGATGATGCAGACACTGCGAAAACCATGCACAAATGAGGGCATTGTGAATGAAGTGTCTGGCAAAAGCGATTTGGAAGAATCTGATGATGATGGCAAAATTTCGGATCCACTGGCCGCAAGCGTGCCTGTAGCAATTGGCGATATTAATAGCCTCGTGCGACCTTGGCGGAGAGCACGCTGCTGCTTTAAATTAGCTCGAGACCACTCTTACTGCTTCTGCTGCTTTGAGACACATGCTTTGCAAACTTTCTTGCAAAGAAGTTTGTTTTCACTTGCAATTTTTGGTAAGGTGTATTTCATTTACTATGAAATTCGAATACAACAAACAGATGCTGTGCCACGCTCAAGCTTGTTATAATTGGACTCCTAATTAGACTATTGGCTCAAATGGAATGAAAGAACTTCATGTCAGTCCTGCAGGACGCGCTTAGCGCGTAGTGGGCGTCTCCCGCGTAGGGATCGACAGGGAGTACCTGGCGGCCGCTTCGTGGGCCTGCTGGTCGGCGAGAAGTGAGCTCTTGAGGGACCTCTCCCACTTGCTTGAGGTAGAGTCAGGAGGAGTTGTTCTGCACTCCCAGAGCATGTGTGCGAGTGTCGCTGTGTGTCCACAAGATGGGCATGTGTCGCTGGGGTATGCATGAGGATAATAAACGTGAAGCGTGGCAAGGTTTGGGTACGTGTGTGTCTGTAATAGGCGTAGGGTTAATGCCTGTGGTCTGTTAAGTTTCGTATGTGGGGGCGGAAAAATGCGGCGTCCTAGGTAAAAGTGCTTTGTTATGTCATTGTACGTAATGGGTGCATCGCGATTGGTATCTAACTCAGCAAGATGGGGTTGCCCTATGGCGGTGCGGTCGGTAAGTGCGCGCGCTGCATCATGGGCGATCTTGTTGAGGTTGGATAGGGCACCCGGCACGTGGCCGAGATGGGCGGGGAACCAGATGAAAAACACGTGAAAAATGAAGTGGAAACTGAGCCTCAAAAGCTTATTTACTTTCATTTTTATTTATCGACACCCTCAATGCCACAGGCATTCCAGCGAGGAGAGGTGAAAAATAGAGTAAAACATGTATAGAAGTAAAAACAAAGAAGAAATGCGGTAAACAATAAGCGAGGACACAAGTTCTTTGGCCCTCTATATTAGCAATCTCAAACTTGTCTCAGCTAAAAGGCTACATTAATGAAAGTTTACGCCCGCAAGGGCCTGGACAATGACTGAGATAAAGGGGGGGGGGGCAACTAGGTTAGACAAATTGTCAGCTAACGTTACCGTTTGGAAACTTTCCTTGTCACATAAATTGGTCGTTTCTTAGAGTCATATGGAACAAAGGGTGCCGCTAGCATGTCTCCGTGGCGGAAGCTCACGACGACATGCCACTACGCGAAAAGTTCTCTCACTACCTTGCCGTGTTCTTTCGCAATCAGCGACTGCAGGGCCCGATTGCTCGAAGCAGAGTCAACTGCATGTGCGTTGGTTTACAATGAGCGCAGCTTTGTGTAGTATGATCATGCGCGAGCACACTGCGTCGCTCTTCAACCAAGTGTTTGGAAAGGGGAACATAAGGTAAGCACTCGCTGCTGGCACAAGGCATCATTAGCAAGCCCAAACGAAAGCCATTGGATGGGAAACAAAAGCACGTGCATACCTTACACTGTCCAAAAAAAAGTGTCTTCCCACTGCGCGCAAGACGTCTCGCGACACTCTCACATTGCACCATCGTTACGTTCTGGTGCAGGGTGAGGGAGGCTAAAATCACCCCCGCTCGCCTATCACTGTATGATCGCGAAGGAGGGGTTAGTGTTACGAGGCTGTTTAAAGGACAAGCTCTCGAGTAGATTTGTATAAGGCGAAAACCGATGACATAGCCATCATCGAAAAATGAGCGGACGAGACCATTTACTTCCACCAAATCCCTAACACTCAATATATTTTAAAAACACCTAAAAGACAAATAGCAGACAAAGAACACAGCATGCATAACTAGAAAGAGGTTAGCAAGAAGAACAAATGGCTAAAGACGTGAACACTGCATGGAAATAAATGTTCAGTCGAAAATAAACCTTGACATGACATAGCGGGACGGGGTGCTTGCAGCGAAGGCTGTGCGACCATGGCATGGATGCACTCACGCAAACGATGACAGCGGTTATGTGGGACTTGTAATTGATGCGACGAAGTAACGGTGAAGACGCACTCGTGCATCAGGGAAAGACTGGCGATTAGCTTGAGATGCTCACGTTGTTGACTGGCACGAAAGGAAGCGTCGGGCTGGTCGAAGTCAGTGACCTTTTGGCATTCGGCAGCCGCAGCTCGCACACGACGCCGGAGACGTTTCTTGGCCAACGCCAGAAGACCAGAACAAGCCTGGCCCACGTCAGGCGACGAGAAGAAGCTCTGTGTGCAGGTGCAGCGTGTCTAGCAACCGGGAAAACCGGGAATTGTCAGATAAATGATACACGCCGGGAAAAATCAGGGAATCGTCAGGGAATGTCGCCAAAAAGAAAACTCAGTCAGGGAAAATGACTCGCGACTTGTTCCCCGGCGCGGAGCGCGCACTCAGCTCACCGTAATAGGCGCAAACAGCCAACGGGGACAGATCCAATCCAAGCCTGTGGGGCAGTAGTGCCAAGGTTGACAAGTGTGGCCTTTTTTTCTCCGTGGCCTGGCAACCTTGAGCAGCGCGCGCTGGGCATGCTGGGTATACACTTTTGTTGTTTTGGACCACCTCTTCTGTCCGCCATGTTTTGAACGACGGAACCTTCCCGCGGCGGTGTGTTTTCATCGTTTTTTTTTCTGGAGAGAAGCCTTCTCACTGAAGATGTCGGCGGCGAGAAAGTGCTCCTTTAATTCGGACTGGACGAACCCGAACGTTTCGGAATATGCAAGCTGGATTAATCCCGTGCAGAATGATCCTCAGAGTGCTCATTGCACACTGTGCTGCTAAACGTTTTCTTTAAGCAACTTGGGAGGAACTGCAGTTTCCAGTCACGCGTCCAGCAAGAAGCATCTCGCGGGTTTGAAGTGTCGGTTGAGCGCTTCGCAAACTGGTATGTTGTCCTTTTCTACGCCAGCGACGAACGCTTCGGCCAAATGTAGCGAAGACCGGACAGTCGCGCCCGAGGATCCTGCCCCCACCACAAGTGTGAAGACATCGATGAGCGGCTTTCTTCTGAAGAGCGCTGTGACTAAGGCCGAAAAAATATGTTGCTTAAACGCGGTAGCGACTCACGGATCTTTTCGGTTAACAGCGGCGTCGGCCTCGCTCTTCCCTCTCATGTTTCCGGGATGTGAAGTCGCTGAAAAACTTCATCTAGGGAAGGACAAGGTAGGGTATACGATTTGCCACGGTATTGCGCCTTACTTTCGTAAGAAGCTTCTATCAAGCCTTGCCAGTGGGCCGTTCTTAGTTGTTTCATTTGACGAGTCGCTGAAAAAAGTGACCCAGAAGCAACAGATGGATGTGCTCGTCCGATATTGGGATGACACTACTGATGGCACTGTGAAAACGCAGTACCTAACTTCATGCTTCTTGGGGCACACGTATGCGGAGGACCTGGCATCTGCATTCAGGAAGGCCACAGAAGAGCTCAAGCAAGCCAAGATACTAGAAGTTTCAATGGATGGGCCGAATGTGAACATGAAGTTCCTGAGGTCACTGAAGGAGGAACTCAAGGAGTTGGATGAGAGTCACAATATCCTAGATATTGGAAGTTGCGGGCTGCACGTATTGAATGGAGCATACAAGGCAGGTCATGCTGCAACTGGCTGGGATGTGATGGGCTTTCTTCGCAGCAGCTACAACTTGTTCAAATGTGTGCCTGCACGTCGTGCTGACTACGTCACCTTTACAGAAAGTGCACTATTTCCCCTCAAATTCTGTGCTGTCAGGTGGCTCGAAAATGGGAAGGTAATCACCAGGGCATTAGAACTTCTTCCTAACCTGGTGAAGTTTGTGGGGGGCTCCGTGAAGGCAAAGAAGCAGCCTACATGCTCTAGCTACAGTGCTGTTGCGAACGCAGTGAGGGATCAGCTGTTGTCAGTAAAACTGGCCTTCATGCTGTCAATTTGTGAGGAACTGGAGCCATTTTCGGCAGAATTTCAGGCTGACAATCCAATGGTGCCCTTTCTTTCAACTGCACTGCACAATATACTGCGGTCACTGCTTGCAAGGATTGTCAAGAAGGAAGTGCTTGTTGCTGCAGACACACCCACGAAGTTGCTCAAGATTGACTTAGAAAAGCTTGAGAACTGTATACCCGTACCTGCCTTCGATATTGGGTTCGCTGCGAAGAATGAGCTCCGCAAGGTGCCCAAAATGCCACAGCTTACTTTGCACCAATTCAAGAAAGACTGTGTTTCCTTTGTTAAAGCGTGCTGTCAGAAGGTGGTGGAGAGGTCACCATTGAAGTACAAGCTAACAAGGGGTGCCAGCTGTTTGGACCCCATATTTGCATTGTCTCCGGAGGCTGGCCCAAAACGATTGACCCTGGCACTTCAAGTGCTGTCAGAGCAGCAGTGGATCACTGGTCTGCAAGCAGAGCGGGCCCATCGTTCTTACATAGAGGTCTGTTCATCGAGCCTCAACAAAAAAAAATTGAAAAATTTTGACAGGAAAGAGCAGAGGCTGGATGTTCTGTGGCCAGATCTCTGCTCACATAATCACAAAGAGCTGCTGTCTTTTATCAAGATCATCCTCTGTTTGTCTCACGGCAACGCTGCCGTAGAAAGAGGCTTCTCGGTCAACAAAGAATGCCTCGTCAAAAACTTGAAAGAAGACTCGCTGATAGCACAACGACTGGTGCATGATGCCGTGTTGGCGGCAGGCGACGTGGAAAAAGTTCTAATTACTGACAAGATGCAGCAGATGGTTCGGAATTCCTACAGCGTCTTCAGAGAGGAACTGCAGAAAAAGAAGGCAGAAAGACGAGTGGAGTCAGGTGTTCAGAAGAACAAGAAAAGAGTGGCTGCTCTTGTCAAAGAACTGGAAGAAAAGAAGCGAAGGCTGCTTAGTGACTCGCTGACGGAAGCTAGTCTCCTGCAAGAAAAAATAGATGCTCTTAAGAAGTAACAGATGAGTGCTTCAAGAACTCTTGTGCAGTGGTTGACACAAACAGCAGAAGCCGATGTGTGTTTACATAGACTTTGTGCAATAATACTTTAGTCAGCGACTACAATTTGCGGTGAATTATTTATGTTTGCGCTCTAAATAAAACAATGTTTTGTCGTCTGCACTAATGATCTTACATGTATTGCCGCCTATGCAGAGGTCAGGGAATTTCACTTGAAATTGTCAGAGAAAACCTGGAAAAGTCGGGGAATCTCAAAATAATAATTTGCTAGACACCCTGAGGTGGGAGCCCGCTGGGATTTTGATGCAGGAGCTCTGCTGGCCGCCACTCCCGCACCCTGGCCACCTTCTTCACTCGGTCCCGACTCAGCCACGTCTGCTTGGCTTCGCAGTTCTTCTGCCGTGGCTCTCCTAAATCTCCTTGGAGACACCATATCGGCCCAAAATGTTCACGCCCACACGTGCCACAACCGATCGTCATCTTTATCGACCTCTTTGTTTGAGGCTGATGGTGTGGCGCACTTTTCAAACGGGCACAATCACATCACAAGGAGATGATCAGACGCGTGGGATGGGAGAAAACCCACACAATGGCAATGGGCAAGCCTCAATCCCCACTGGTTTTCAATCTTCAACTTCATGCAGTTCGTGCTTGCAACAACCACTTGCAACAAGTTCTTCTATTATGAAATCTTCCCCAGTGAAATGTACATTAAGTCTTGTCCAGGTATGCAGTGTTTGAGATGATCCATCATAGCTCTTAACTGCTACCATTTTACCTCGTCGCATCTCCTGTAGCCTCTTCATGATTTCATTAAACAGGGTCACGGAAACTCCTGTGTAAAATAATGCACTTACTTTTCTTCCATTTATAATCAGCACAGTTTGTAAAACATTTGACCGAATCTAGCAGACAGCCTTGTCTTGATTACACGGGTGAGGTTGTTCATCCACACTTATCTGTTTTTTGTCTCCTGTAGGTCTGAGTCCCGTGTGCTCAGATTTGGGTGCACGTTAAAGAACCCGAGGTGGTCTAAATTTCCTGAGCCCTCCACTACGGTGTCTCTCATAATAATATGGTGGTTTGGGACATTAATCACCACTTATCAATTAATGGAGGTCTGCATCACGAGGCGGACATCATTATCTACAGGAAGTGTTCTTAAATAGGTCCAATTATGCTGTGCAGTGTGCCCAGAGGGTTCATAGCAAACGTCCCTATGACATTCCAATAGGTCTTCAGCCGTATTGGGTGATCTTACTTACTCTTGCCTTTGGTACTTCTTTGTCATACCATGGATGAGTGAAGGTACAACAGATTATTCAGGCAGCTCAGGGTTTGCTAATTGTGACAGCAGTCTCTTCTCGTAGAAGTAAACCCTCACTAAACCCTAAGGCAGTTTAAAAAATATAGCTCTGTCCCACAGGTCGACAAGGTATTGGTCAAAAGCCGAGATGAAACTTGCTTTTCACTGATCCCAAGAACCGTTTAAATGGTTTAGGTAATACTATTCAGAGCTCATACCACTTCTTGGCATTATAAGTAAAGAACAATCTCATTTTCTGTACTTTTTCTTGTGATGTCATCTGGCTATTCCTCTCACAAGCGTGCTAGAAGAATTTCAACCAAATAGTGGCAGGCGAGGACGTTCCATCGAACATGTCCAGCTCGAGGCGCGATCTGTGGAGAACGAGCTTCTGGCCTGGGGTTCGGACGTGGCAGCCCCCGCCGCTCCGCTTCGGCAATCGCCCTGGATAATAAAGTGGCGAGAGAACGACACGACCACGTTGGCCGCCGTCTCTACTTCCTCTCTCGCTACATTGGTGACCCGGAGAACACGCCCTTCGCCGAGCGACCGGCGCTGCACTATTGCCACCGAGCTACGCGGCCATGCTCCAGTCAGCACAAGCCTGGCAGCCTCAATTCGACCCGCCACTGCCCCCGTTCCGGACCTCTCGCCTAGAGTCGTGGTTTGAGAGGTTTGCGGCGGCCTTGTATTACAACGGCATCTGGATCCAAGAGCTCATGTACGAGGTATTGGAATACCATCTTCCACATGACCTCAAACACCACCTCACATACTTCTCCTGGAGCCCTCGCCCGTATGATCACTTGCGAGATGCCGTGCTCAAGTTTTACGGCCTGAAACATGCTCCTCCTCCCAAAAATGACACAACTGCACCTGGCTCATCACCTTCCAGGGCGCCTCTCGCCCCACAGCCAGTCCAGACCATTCCCCTGCCGGCAACTGGCCACATAAATTCGACACCGGCCGCTACCCCGTGCACCGTCGCATTCGCTGCAGGGACTTGGTCGGCTGAATTGTCTGTCCCGGGCGATTCGACGACCTCAGCTGTGCCAGCTGACCTTTCTGCAGACTCCCCGCCTGTCCTGGCACCTGCAGAGGCCCACGACACCACTCCCACTATGGACCCAGAGCCCGCTGTGACACTGCACGCCATCATTTTCCCCTTCACACCGGTGCCTGCTGCTCAAAACCTTGTGGACTGCCAGCACCTACTAACATCATACTCGATGTATCCTACAGAAGTTCAAGCCCCTGAGCAGGCACGGCTAAACGTGCATGAGGCAGTGACGATGTCAGGAAATCCCGAGGGCCGCACGCCTGGCTCACCACAGGTGGAGCACACCGTGCATGCCCCAGCAGATGCGCAGTTTAACCATCCGACTACCATTACGTATGCGTGCTTGAGCATTTCAACGCCGTCGACGGCCCATGACAACTGTGACGCCACATACCCGCCGCTCGATCTCGCATCACCAAATGTCGGTTCTAGCTCGAACAACGCGACGACTCATCGGCGTACGCCTACGCGTTACACGTCGTCAAAGGTCGGAAAAAGCAATATATCATTGCCCTCTGAGCCGGCTCGTTATCACTGTAAACCATGTCGCACTTCATCGGTCCAAAGCGCACCGTTTCCAACTTATCTGCACCCTACTCGGCCGACCAGGCGGCCGCCGCAGCCGGTAATGTGCCACCGGAATCGACGGTAGCAGCACGGTAAACACACTACCAGGATTGACCGCACTACCTGTCGACCTTCCCACCAGCTCCAACAAAAAAGTAACACTAGACCTTCTTTCTGGACTGGCCGTACTACGCTCATGCTACAGTCCATCTTTTAAGCATCAGTGGCCGAGTGTGCGCGACAATCGACCGCACCGAAACAACCCGTGTGTGTTCTCGGCCCTTGACCATTTTTAACCTTGTCGTTGGTACTCGCTATCGGCAAAAGTGTCCCTTCATCACGACCCTCGCCCGCTCCTTCCAACAGCGTGCCTGCGTAGCCACCCTCGTCCGCTGCGCCATTCCCAGTGTCGCCCGCCAGAGACCCACAGGTTGCCGATTGTCCCGTCCAGTTGACGACCTGGACTGCTCACGGACCCCGTTTCGTTTTGCAAACCTAAATCGCTTGTATATACGCTCTCATTATTTTCATTCCGGCTTCATTTCTGCGGCGGGGAGTAATCTGTAGCGTCATCATGATCGCCATTCATCATCATCGTCATTTTTCTAGCCACCGCGCTGCACCTCTCGTGCAGCTGATGCGACAGCTCGAGGCGCGAGCTGTGGAGAACGAGCTTCTGGCCTGGGGTTCGGACGTGGCAGCCGCCGCCGCTCCGCTTCGGCAATCGCCCTGGATAATAAAGTGGCGAGAGAACGACACGACCACGTTGGCCGCCGTCCCGTCTTCCTCTCTCGCAACGAAGTCATTCTTGGAAGCAGTGTTAGCACTTAGAGTCTCCCTTAACATATCAAGCAATCGTGCGTGTTGCTCAGTCTTGTAAAGCTTGCCCTTGCAACACTTGCTCCACAAGCACTGCAACGGGTTGGTTAGCATCACTTGAAAATGGCTTGTCACAAGTTATATGTCTGAAGTGCTTATATTAGTCGGACATCTTGCCATGGCTGATGTGATTTGCCTCGGTGACATTTGCCTTGCTTGCAATGCACTGCAAAAGGCTTGCTGATGTTGCTGACTCTAGGAGTTCAACCTGTTGTTCATCTTCAGCCTTGTATAGTATGACGTGAGGTACGGTTTTCTTTTTACAGTAGTAGCAACTCAAACTTGAATCCACAACCTGTTGGGCTGCGCCAAATGTAAAATAGGAATCTGGGACTGATAAACTATTGTTAACTGTTCTCTAAACATTCAATATTCTTCATTTTTCCTCCTCGCTGATGCTGCTCTCTGTTTTGGACATTACAATTATTTGTGGCTTTCACGACAGGTCAATCAGAAAGGCTGGATGCAGCAGCTGATGAGAGGGACAGCTCCCCTTAAGCATTTTTTTCTTTAGAATTCAAGAACCTTGGTTTGTTCAAGGGCTTGGTGTAAATTTCTGGCCCAATATTAAGCACGTTTTTGTCTGTGAATTCTGAATTTTGAATGTTGTGCAGGGCCATCGGTCTGCGGGAGCCCTGAGAGAAAACATGGAGGCTAACCAGAGCAGACACCTTTACTAGTCGGAACCCATGCCCAGACTGCCAGCAGTCCTGGTAAGCGCTAGTGTGCCATTGAGGAGTGCGCAACAGGCTGCCCTTCCTTTTCCTCTGTTCTTGCTTGCAGCCGTCAGCGCCCCGACAATGTCATGTTGAAATGCTCTTTAATGCTGTCATCGACAAATAAGACTTGGTAATTACGTTATTTTATCTTAAGAAACCTATACCGCTATCCAACCACGTTCCTTTGAGGCAAAAAGCTGAGCTTAAGCTGATCACGAATACTAGCTCACGGGCATTCAAATAAAAGCATGAAGGCATCATGTAATTTTTTCTTGCAACATTTGCCAATGCAGGATGGCACCAGCTGCATTCATATCTGCTCATGCTTTTCGATAAAACAAGATAGGTGGACGTTCTGATCCTGGGAAACATATAACAGACGAATTGACAGTCTTCTGGTAGGTTGTCGTGAGCGCTGAGAGACAGGTATCTCCACTTCTAAACAATAGGCTTGTGTGAGTATTCGAATGCTTCGAATATTCAAACGAATAATGCAGTATTTGAATTCGCTTTGAATTGAGTTTAAATTATTCAACATTTCGAATTATTCGAAACGAACGAGTAAGTGCATATGCGAATCCACATGTTTTATCAAGTAAAGGTGGTTTCACTGCAGTAGAGTGGTGCAAAGCCGTGAAAGAATTTGTTTATGTTATATTAGTTTTTATGTAATCCTTTTGTGAAAGTGGTTTCACTGCAGTGAAGCCGTGTTAAGTCGCAAAAACACAAATCCAAAAAAAATCTGCACTGCCGCGAAGCCTCACCTCAAAGTTAAACGAGACTATTACTCTCATATTGATTCATTTTTCATGTTCAAAAGCTTGTTATACCGACTTATATGCCCTAAGTATAACAAATTTTAAAAAGTAACGTATTTTACAGCCTATATATTGCATTCTAGTGAAAGTAAAATTCTTCTACTATTCAACGTTGTTTCTACTTTCCTTGGTGCAGAAAAATGTCATTTGCGCAAGCCTTGTTTCAATTTTTTTCATATATTGTGCAGGTTAGTTAGGTCATGACAAATATGCCCATTTGTGTTTATAACATGGGATATATACATATATACTATAGAAAAGTGTTTGTAATTTCAGTATACATTTTGAAATAAAATTCTTCCTCCTCTATTCAAAGTATATTCAAATTTATTCGACCAGAATCACTATCCGCTTGGTATTCGCTTCGAACCTGAAAGGCACTATTTGCACTGGTGATGAAGAAACAGGCCACTGGATTCTGGCATAAATTAAAACACCACCCTCCATCTTTGAAATGTAGCGTAGCTGTAGTGTGTCAGCTTCCCTTAGCAGAGTGTGCTGACTCAAAGCTTTTTTTTTCAAGTTGTATTTTTTTTTTTGCTATAGTGCCTGTGTTTTAGTTGGAATTACAATCTGGCCCTGACCAGAACTTTCAAAAGTAATTTAAAAAATCCAATTTCGACCCAAAATGGGTGCACTGCATCAGCGTTAAGCGTGCGTTGTGCAGTGTGTCAGCCTCCCAATACCCTGTGCCTCACTGATCCAATGATTATGTATGGCACTGGAACAATGCCACTCTGTTTTCCAATAGGGTAGCCCGTAACGAGCGCCAGTATTTGTGACACGGGCACTCATGAGGAAAGCTGATTGTATCGGCCAGCTATATTGCCAACATATGGTGTCTGTCAAGGATTACACTAAGTCTGCCTTTTGTGTTCATTTTGAGGGAGAGCCGACAAAAATGAAGGCGACTCCCAGTCATACCTCACTGCTTATTTCCAAGTAAAACGAGCAAAACTGCATATGATTTCGGGGTACTTTCTTGTGAAACGTCTTCCTCAAAGACCTTCCTAGTCAGCATGAGCAGTTAGCAGGGCTATAGGCAGGTATTGTTTAAAGCTAAAGAAAAGCGAGTGGTCGTGTGCTTGCATCTGGGACAAAAACTGCAGCTTACAGTGGCTTCGCCCGCGTGACCCGCACTGGCTCAACGTGCCATGCAGTTCCCCCTGAGTGGAGATGCAGCGCCTGATCGCACAGCTACAGCAGCTACAGAGTATAAAGAACCAGCCGAGCAGAACTAAGAGTTGTCAGCAGCAGCTGTCAGCTCTGCCGTGTTATGCAGAAAGGAAATCACACAACATAGAGGCGAGGTGATGTTGGGTACTGAGCAGGGCATCTTGAACGATGCTGCGCTCTTTTGCAAAATAAAGCAAGTTGAGCTGGATCGCATCATGCAAATATAGCTGAATCGTCGGTCCTAATTTAGTTTTAGAAAAATTCTTCCTGCTATGTATTCCTGGATGGTGTCCGAGTTAATGCAAGGTGTTTTTCATGCCAAGTGCTAGGGGTGGTTTATGACCCTTCTGTTTAAGCAGCTCACTATGCTAGATTTAAAAGTAAGCTTACTTGGATGAATGTTTTTGTTGATTTTTAAATGATCCACCATGCTCTTGCGCGAACTTCTTCCACGTACGTTGTCTGGCAGCAACTGACGAAAAACGATGGCTCATTTTCGTCAACGGCATGCGAGGTGTCCATTTGCCAAATACTGTTTATGAATCCGCTTATTTCGTTTTCATTTTTATTGATGGCAATTTCATTTAGAAGAACTGGCAGAGAGTCTCTGTGCCGTGAGGAGAGGCGAGGCAGAGCAGTGACAGCAGGGCTACTGAAATCACTCGTGGTAGTGGGCGTGCATCCAAAGAGCAAGTGGACGATGCAAGTGAGGAGAAATGGATCATGCTGTCAAAACTACTGAAGCCCCATAGTTCTTTGCGGGACAGCACCAAAACACGTGTGAAATACGACACAGAGTCTCTTCGAAGCTTGCTCGTATAAACGATGTCAACATCACTGTGCTCAAACTACACCTGGCTGTCGCCACTACCACCGGGCTCACTGGCAGAAGCAAATTAAAAACGAGTGAAGAGCATACCATCATGAATAGCTTTTGATAAATCTCAGTCGGACTGCATTTGTGACCATCATGAGAAAGTTGAAGGGAGATTAGTATGTAAGGCATCACTTTTATTTTGCTGTATGTTTTCTCACTTGGTAAAGGTCAGTTCACAGTAAGAATGGCATGAATGTGATTGCAGTACGATCATTTGCCATTGCAGTTCGACTTTGCACATTTTAGTGTTACATAACGACGATTTCTTAGAACATGTTACTATTTGAACTTCTAATCATGATGTACCAATTTTTATAGCTTCATTATATGTTATCCTTCTGTTCCTTGATACTTAGTTTAAAAAGCCAATGTCACTTGCCTTATCTCATGCCTCTTTGTGTATATATGTCTGGCGTGCTTTTACCACATGGTCCTATTTCAGTCTGTGAAAACTTTTTGTTTGATGTTTCTACTTTTGTTGCTTCACCTTGATGTACCACTTTAAAAAAAATTATGTATTTTTTGCCTTAATTTTTGCTGCAGTTTCTTTTGTACACATGCCAGTGTTATTTTTTTGCTGAGTATGCGATTTCTCTGCCTTTATTTGCTTTGTTTGTGTCCTTTTGCCCTTCCTGCTTAGGCCCCTGTTTGGGCCTGCAGTATTTTATAAATAAGTAAAATAAAAAATAAAATAAATAATAAATACAGTCGCTCCCAAATATGAAGCTGAGGTATATCGAATTATTGGCTATATCGAACAGTTGAGAAATCCCCTTGATTTTCCCATATAAAAGTATGGGACCGGTGCACCAGTACATCAAACACGCACATAGAAGGACGTCTGCTATATCGAATGCTGTGCCGCGCCGAAACCCTGAAAGGGCATTTTTCTTGGCAAATATTGATCAATTTTCGGCTGCGTTTTAACAAGTTCCGATCTCTTTTCCTGCGCAGGTGACGAAAAGGTGGTGTTATTCGACCGTGCTGATCTGGTACGTTTCGCGGCGCTTGCGAGTGCACCGGTACGTTTGATGTACGATCTGCGGGTCCTAATGTGTGGGCCTTTTTTTTTTGGAAAGTCCAATTGCCAAAGACACCAGAATGAGAATGCGAAGTTACTCCCTCATCTCGTTGCAGTGTTTACCTTCCCTTCTTTGTTTGTTAGTGCACAATGGCATGCGGGCAACACAATTAGAGTACATGGTATAGACAGCACCATGTAGATCAACCATCTTTTGCTAGTGGATTCTGTGTTTTATTTATTAGTCTGGAGAATTTTTCCTAGAGCAGAACTTATCACGTGTGGGCAACTGCATGCTTGATCATTATCTAATGAATTACAGTAGTGTATAGCTATTCCTATTTAACTATACTTTACCGTTTTGTGCATTTGCTCTTTGTAGGCTACACATGCTCCAGATACCCAGGATGTTGTATTCTTGGAAAACAGCCTGACATCACTGATTGTGGAGGACAAAAATAAAGTAGACTTTCTGTTGACGGTTGTCTGTTAAACGGAGCTACTGTTAAATGGAACTAGTGTTTCTGACAAAGTTGTCTTGTTCTTGTATTTTGTGCACTTGTTCATCTCTTAGTTAACGGAACTCTTGTTAAATGAAACATATTTCTCCGGCCCCTTCAGGTTCTGTTTAATGAGAGCCTAGTATAGATTGCAGATGCCATTCACAATACGTATTGGGATGTTCAATATAACTACTGCTCTACTACATCAAGCAGGAGTTTGACTTTTCTCGTTATTCACATAGTATCTTGGTATCTTGTTACTAGGTTCGTGCTGTGTTTTCATTTTTTAATTTGCTGAGTGGCTCTTTTGAAATGAAACAGGTGTCCCACTAGAACATTTTCGATTGACAAATGCTGCACATTTTGTTTCATTGCATTATTTACTGGGCAGCTCTGCAGTTAAGTGATGGAAATTTTATCCATGCCAAGAAGAAATTGAAATGTAAGCATTTCATATTCATAGATGGTAAGGGGCATTTTTTTTCATGTGATTATGCTTTCTACTGTTTTCTGAAGTTTGGGTGCACGCAGCCTCACTCAATAGTTGCTCGTGTCCCTTTTGTTGTCCTGTCTCTTTCTGTATTTTTAAAGAGAGGGCTGGAAGCATTCAATAGGTTGAAATATGCATATTTCGTTCTTTTCGTTCCGTGAGGCCATTTGTTGGAGGGTGCTAAGCGGTTGTCAGTGTGTGTTGCATGGAACAAGAATGCAGAATGTCGGCGATGACTTGGGATAGAAATGTACGGCCACGGTCTGTGAGAAGCTGTCTCGGAGCACCGTGAATCAATATAATGTCCCGTAACAAGAAGTCAGCGACGTCGGTTGCACAGCTGGTCGGTAGAGCTCGCGTAATATCGTAGCGTGTAGCGTAGTCGTAATAACGGCTATCCATTTATTTCCAAATGTTGATGTGGGAAAACGACCAAGCAGGTCTAACTCAACACGGTAAAATGGTTCCGTGGGTATGTCAATTGGTTGAAGATGGCCAGCGGGTAACAGCGACAGTGTTTTACGACGTTGGCATAGGTCACACGTGGGGACGTATTGGCGTACCAAGCAAGCAAGGCCTGGCCAAAAGAAACAGCGCCAGACGCGCTCGTACGTGCGGGATACGCCAAGGTGTCCAGCCGTGGGAGCATCGTGAAGTTTGGTGAGAACACAGCGGCGCAAATGCTTAGGCACAACATTGAGAAGGTCGGGCCCATATGGTCGGAAATTGCGACGATATAGCACACCCTTTTGAATGACTAAGTAGCGGACGGAAGCATCATTTGGGGAGGATTTCATACGGCTGATGATGTCAAGCAGCACTGGATCGCGCTTCTGTTGTTCCCCAATATTAAGGAAGTCGGACACTGACAAGATAGAGTTCTCTGTGGGCTCGTCAGTGCCCTCAGGATCGTTGACAGGGTACCGCGAGAGGTAATCGGCATCATGGTGTAGACGGCCAGGTTTGTAGACCACCGAATAGGAAAACTCTTGCTGGCGCAAAGCCTAGCGACCAAGGCGGCCTGATGGATCTTTCAGAGAGTTGAGCCAGCAGAGCGCGTGGGGGTCGGTAACTACCAAAAATGGGTGTCCGTATAGATAAGGTCGAAATTTCGCCACTGCCCATACAAGAGCCAAGCACTCACGCTCTGTGATCGAATAGTTACGTTCAGGGGCAGATAGGAGGCGGCTGGCATATGCAATAACGCAATCATGGCCATGTTGTTTTTGAGCCAACACTGCACCAATGTTATGTCCACTTGCATCTGTACGGAATTCCGTAGGGGCAGCAGAGTTGAAGTGTGCCAGAATCGGAGGAGTAGTGAGAAGAGCGATGAGAGTAGAGAACGCGCAGAAGCCGCTTCGGAGCCCCATGAAAACGCGACGTCTTTCTTGAGGAGCTGCGTAAGCGGCCTTGCTATGTGCGCAAAATTTTTTACGAAGTGTCGGAAGTAGGAACATAGTCGGATAAAGCTGCGTACATCCTTCGGAGATGGTGGCACAGGAAAGTTTTTGACGGCAGGGATCTTTGCCGGGTCTGGTTGTACACCTTTGGCATATACTAAATGGCCAAGTACTGTGATTTGATGGCGTCCAAAGTGGCATTTGGAAGAGTTGAGCTGCAGGCTAGCGCGACGGAAGATTCCTAAGATGGCTGAAAGGCGCTCTATATGAGTTTCAAATGTTGGTGAAAAGACGATGACGTCGTCCAAGTAGCACAAACAGGTGGACCATTTGAATCCTCTGAGCAGGGAGTCCATCATTCGTTCGAAAGTAGCTGGAGTGTTACAAAGGCCGAAGGGCATGACCTTGAACAAATATAGGCCATCGAGGGTGATAAATGCCGTCTTTTCAGGGTCCATTTCATCTACCTCTATCTGCCAGTAGCCGGAACGAAAGTCTATGGAAGAAAAATAGTGGGACCCATAGAGGCAATCAAGCACATCATCTATTCGTGGCAGAGGATACACGTCTTTTTTTGGTAATTTTGTTGAGGTGTCGATAATTAATGCAGAAATGCCATGCACCATCTTTCTTACCGACTAGCACTACAGAAGCCCAAAGACTGCAGGATGGCTCAATGATGTCCTTGGCGAGCATTTTGTCGACCTCACTTTGGATAATGTGATCCTCGGCCGCCGACACCCGATATGGACGCCTATGAATAGGATGCTCATTACCAGTGTTTATGCGGTGGGTTATACCAGTAGCTTTCCCCAACGGACGGCCGCTGAGATCAAAAACGTCGATGCAAGACAGCAGAACCCGGTGGAGCTCATCAGTCTGCTGCGGCGTTAAGTTGGAAGCGATCATCGACGTAAAAGCGCTGTCGGAGCAAGTGGCAGATTGATGTTGAGCGTGGGGGTCAGAAGGAGCGGCCATCGTGAAAACATCTACCGCATTGTCTTCTAAAGTGCAGAACAACGCCAAAGAGATTTCTTGTGGAAGCCCTTGAGGTGTCAAGCTTAAGTTGACAACTGGGAGGCACGTAGAATTTCCTGCGATGGACAGAATGGTGTGTGATAATGTAATGCCGCGGTTTATGAGGTCAACGGTGATAGGGGTCACAATATAATCACTGTCGGGAACTGGTGGTATTGAGACGAGCTCCACATAGCTCCGTGTATGTAGAGGGAGGCGCGCATGTCCCGTTGTGCAGAGGCGACTCGGCTGTTGTGCAAGAGGTTCTGTTGCGGGCAAGTGTAGAGGGAGCGTACTGGTCGAACAGTGTATGAGGGCAGAATGCGCGGACAGGAAGTCGAGGCCTAAAATTACGTCGTGGGGGCATTTATCAAGGACGGCGAAGAGAACAACTATGTGTCAATCCGCAATCCTTACACGAGCGCAGCATATTCCAACTATAGATGTGATTCCACCATCCGCAACACGGCTGAACTGAGTGGTCGCAGGTGTGAGAACCGTCTTAAGCTTGCGGCAAAAATCACTCATCATCACGGAAAGTTGAGCGCCGGTGTCGGCAAGAGCAGTGACACGTACGCTGTCTACTTGTACGTCTATAAGGTTCCGTTTTGTCGGTATCGTCAAGAGAGGATTTTCGGTCAATCCAAGCGATGCAGCGCCACCTGATGGGGATAAGTGGCGTGAGGTATACAGCATTCCGTCAGCAACTCTTCATTTCATACTTTGCCTTTCATCTTATAGAAATAAAACATCTTGAAAAGGCAGTGTCGCTGACCCTATAGGAACAACCGCTGTGAAGGATTTTCGCATCTTCAAGCCTTCATTTTCCCCTGAACATAGGCCTTAATTCGCAATTTAGTGCATAAAGCTTCACGTACGCTCCCGCTTTTCATTAAATTGGATACACTTCAATGGAAACTCAGAAAAACAGTGGATTTCCTTTCAGCCTATGAAGAATATAAAAATTTCAACTATTACTCGTTCTTACAGCCACCTTTACAGCTATTACTGGACTGTGGAACAACTGTCTTCATGACCGCAAGCAAGAAATAAGTGCCAAAAAAATTAACATCTTCACAAAGGGAACCCTAATGGGAGGCAAAGCACAGCGTTGCATAGGGCGTGATCGGCGTTGTTGACTCGCGCCTCGGCGGTGTTGGAGGCACGACGTCGCCTTTCGGCAAACGTGATCGGCTCTGCTATCCCTCGCAACGCCGGTGATGGCCAGGTTAGGTCAAATTGCTTCGGCGCATGTTTCGGCGCGTTCGCTTTCCGGTGTCCTTTCCATCACAAATAAACGAGCGTAAGAGTGTTCACTCGATGTGCACTCGAACGTTGTGAGCGGTAGTGCGGGTGAATCAAGAGAGAGAGGTGACACGCGGCGAGTGCGCGGCCGGCAAGGGAGAGAGAGACGTCACCGTGCATTGCGAGGGAAGGCGTGACCTACTTGGCACCGCCCCAACACCTGCGGCGAGGGGAGCGTGGTACAGTGCATTAGCACGGAGACACGGATGGACAGCGTTACACAGTCTAGTCAAAAAGCTGCTGCGCATCTAAAAAAAGATACTCTTCCAATACGTTCACCCTCTGTCACAGGTGTCGCCTTGAACAGAAAAAATAGTTGATAGGTGCCGTATCCTCTATCGCACCTTCATAATCAGTGCTCGTTACACTGTACAGATGGATCGACCTATTAAATGACCTGGACTGAACCTCATCAGGAAATCGCTGAACGAAGTAAGGAATGTTGTCCAGAGGACATTCACATCTTTTGTCTCCAACCTACAAAGAAGAAAAGATCTGGCGCTGCTAATTTGGTTCGCACATGGAAATTCATCGGGGTAGTTTCGTCTTCACCGGGGCACCTCTCCAATTCATGTCTTGTCGCGTCGCTTGATGAAGGATTCGGCTACACGGTCGGCCGAGCAGCACGGATCGCTGACGTGCGGCGCGTGGTGGTCCAACCAATGAGAGACAACCGAGGATTAGCCCCATCATTGCAATTACCGGCGTTACCACTCACGGACATCCAATAAGAAAATGTGTTTAAAGCGCCTCTGGAAGTATCCAACGCCGTTCTGTTGGTCTTCCCTTGTTTTTGGGCTCCGTGTGCCTCATTTCCTTCTGAGCGCAGGTGCACGGAAGATTTTTTTCAGTAAGCCCCGTGAGTGCACGCGCAGATTAGGCGGTTGGAAGGAACAAGCAGGAACGTGTTCTGCACTCCGGCGTCTCGTTTCGATAAGTATGTGCAACTTTCCTTAATTTTAACTTACGTCCGCCACGTTGGTGCAGCGTTCACGGTGCTCGTATGCTAACACGAAGGTCGCTGGTTCGATCTCGGCCGTGGCGGTCGCATTCAGATGGCGGCGAAATGTTCTTCACCACGATTGTGTCCCCCCCCCCCCCCCCCCCCGTCTTATTGCGGTTTCGAAACGTAAGGTCTCGGATAACGTTATTATTTATGATAATCGTGAACTCCGCCTGTTTTGCACAAGTGTGCATGGTGAACCTCGGTTCTAATAAAACACAGTTTCTCGTAAGCTCAAAAGCAACACTTTCAAAGTTTCTCTCTATTGATTATTGTATTCAACAGTTCACGTGAATTGCTAAGTGAACCGATGCTTGTTCTCGCATGCAAATGAAAACTATCTGCTTGCTTATGTGAACTAAGCTTAGCTTGGGAAGATACACTGGATTGTATGTCGAAACAGGATTAACCTAGATTAACCACTGATTTAATTAAATCACACAAACTTTTCTCCTGGAAACATGCACGAGCGCGATAACAGTCATGACCGCGTGACGAGAGTGGACTGCCCCGTCACGACCACTTTATACCCAAGAAAATCAAGCTCGCTTTAGTCTGTGCTCTTCCTCTCTATATTTCTACATCTCGTCTCAAGCGCGTTTCGCATAATAATTTCTTACCGACCAGGCCTCCAACAAACGATCTTTGAGCGCTCTTGGCTTGTATTTGCGAACATTAATTCTTGTGTTTTATTTGGTTACAAGAGCGAATGACTGTTTATCCTGATGCTGCACATCTCAGAATGGTGGCTTTCGTGAGCTAGCGCGCCGAATGCCTTGAAGCTAGCAAAATTTGTTATAAAGTAGATTTGTTTTGCAGGGCAAAAATCTTGCTAATACTAGTACCAAGTACGTTCTGTGACCAAGGCAGAAGAACACGGGTAAGAAAACTAAAAAAAGAAGCACTTTAGAAATATGACCTCTGATTTATTGAGATATCGATTTGCATTTTCTTATTTCTTTTTTTACCATTTGTGTTAAGTTCTGGATTTTTCTTCCGACAATTTAACAAATGTTACAAACCGCAGTATTTGATTCTGTTTTTTTTTCTTCGAAAGAAACAAACAAATATATCTGAGAGTGGAAACAAAACTGCGCATTGAAGCCAGAAATACCGAGCGCACCTGAAATCCCGAACTCGGACGTTGCAAAACCCGACAGGACGTATCTGAATCAGGTGAAGGCCTTATTTATTTGTCCATTGTCGCACCAGAAGTGGCCGTGTCGCAACAACCAAGCCCAACGCTGAAGATACGAAGTGCTCGAACGATGCGACAAGATCGGCTTTGTCGTGAAGACGGGAAATGGGGCTGGCTTCATTGAAAGGCATTCCAGCATTAAAGAGGAAAAGAAGGAATAAGAAAAAAAATGTGCTAGAGAGCTTATCCTTGTTAACTGCCGGCTGGCTACGCTTCACAATGAAAAGTAAACGTTACGAGGGCACTGAAATGGTTTATCACTATCTTTACAGCACTGTAGTTTGTGCAGTAATTAGTATCGAGATAAATACAGAAAGTGTGGTGATAACTGGTGCACGAAAACTGAAATTGTTGGAATTCAAACTTCAAAACCGAGCAGATCCAACGAGAAAAAAAAATTCATTTAACTCTGCAAGTGACGCCACTGGCTACTTCCGAATCTGCGCGTCTTTAACATAAGAGCCAAGGTTTTACGTCCCTAAACTACCATATGGTATAAGAAACGCCGTATTGTAGCGCTTGGGAAACTTCGGCTATCTGGTGTCCATTAACGTGCACTGATATTGCACAGTGCATCTGCCATTCCGCCTCCATTTAGATGTGACTGCCGCGACGGGGATCGAACGCGCGACCTTTGAGCCACACCCGAGCACCGTAGCGATTGTTCCACTGAGGCGGATAACCGCGCACTTCTTGTATTCCATAAGTCTGTGTTCATGTTGGCCATTGCACACTACACCTGTAGTGAGTGAGTGTTGTGGTTGTTTTGAAGATAGAGATACTTCAACAATATTTCTGTATCTGGCAACGTACAAATAATGTGTGATGCACGTGCGATCCCAATATAAACGGGGGCTCCGAAAAACACTTCGCGAGAAAGTAAAGATGCCATCTAAGTGCATCTCAATCCCGTTTCGACACACCAAAGAAGTGGGTGTCAGCAAGCAATGTTTGTTTCAGAGACATCACAAGTTTTGTTTTCTCTTTGGTAATGTTACCGTTGCTCATTTATCGTTAAAGCGCCGCATTGTAAATAAAAAGCGTTTAGCAATCGAACATTCTTCAATATAACGTCTACAGCTATTATTGTGGCGTTATAGCAGCTTTAAACTAAAAGAAACGCGAAAATGGAGCATTTGCGGAGATAGTAATCTAAGTGCATAAAAATTGAACGGAAACTAAAGGCGACTATTAAGTCGATTTTGATTGTTGAAATAGCGGTCCAGAAATCTTGTCGTGCCACTTTTGTGCCAAGGAAGTGCTTATTTCGAAATAAAATCACTTTTAGTTGTGCGCATCGGGTTTGCGCACTTCAAGTTAACCGCCTCGAGAGGATAGTGCCACGTCACCGTAGCCGTGCACAACGTTGCCCGGCTTTACTGCGCGGCCGCCGACACTTGTAGCAGCAGAACGGACGCAGCGAAAGCCACGGCAGTAAGAATGGCCATTGAACAATTTTCTGCCATTAGTTCCGAGATGACAAGCGCGCCTGGGTCAACTAAGCCCCGCTAGATGGACGGCCTGTCCAGGCTGAAATCGAATTTTTGACTCACTCGCGCCAATCTCCACAATAACATCCGGCGGTTCTTTTTTCCATGAATTAAACAGAAACGAACAAGCTGCATTTTATTACGTTTCTTAATACACGGAAGGTCCTTTATTTAGTGCAGCTAGTTTGATTACTAGTGCTTAATTGTGGGCTGTAACTATGACGTCATTGCGATCGTTCTGTGAATGTCCTACTGTGATGCATGTGTTCTCGTGCATTTACCTTATAATTTCTCGGTAAGTAGGGCACTGCTGCTGATAACATTGTCGTTTCAGACGTTGTCATACATTGAGTTTTCACTCTCACGTGAATTGTTATTTGACTTTAGTGTCCATTTAAAGCAACGAAAGCAGGTATTTAGAGAGTCTTCAGTTATCATATCACTTATATGTCTTTGACAGTAAGCAACAGGAAAGTCTTTTTTTACAAGGTAGAGGGAACACTCTAAAAAAAGCATTGCATGACATTTTACAATTAATTAATCGCTGCCAAACGCAGCATTAAAAAGCATACAGTGTGAGAAATGCAATTATTTTTTTTCTATATTGGTTACAGACCTTGCGGCTTCAGCGTCAGGAACGACTTGCGAAACCCATTGATACGTGCTGACGTAACTGATGTTTAGGTTTATTACGTAATTATCGCGGTCCATAATAACTTGTGGAATAGAGCTCTGTATCGTCATTAGAGCAAGAAAAAAGTTAACAATTGTAACGTCTTCTATACCTCACGAGAAAGCGAATCCTAAAGGCTTTCGAAAAGCGTTGAGCAGCCATTCGCCAAAACTCGCCTCTCAACGATGTCACGAATAAATCACCCATTATTTTTCGCTTCGAATTAGCTATCTGTGGAACCAACTTCCGTCTCCTTTAACGGTCTCTAGCTCGAAGCTTGGATCAGGTCTGCCTACAGCGCTGATTCCACGCCGTGGCAAGCAAGCAGTGAATGCACATTGCCTCCCCTTGGGTTGCCTTTCCTGGTCATTTGCGACCTCTAATGCGTCATTGTCACGCAAAAGCTTTCAGCAGAGCTCTCCACGTAGGTGTCCCCTCCCCCCCTCCCCTCCCCATTCCTATTCTTTTTCACTAGCACTGCTCAAAGAAACTTACACGTCGCGAATTCTATTAAAAGGCACGGGAGAAAACTGTTCGTGCACGCAGCTGCGAAAGTCTCTTATTGCTGGCTTATACTTCTTGGAAGCAAAAAAAAAAAAAAAAAATGAGAGCGAGCATTTTATCGCAGTGCGTAAAATATACTATATTGCACGCTCTTTCGTACCTTGCAGCCACCGGTTCTTGCTATAACGTCCACTCCAAACATTAACGTCCATTCTCGTGTTCCTCTCCCTTTCGTTTTACAGAATTATCTCGTGTTTGGTTCTTATCGCGTCCTTTGTCCCCAGTCTGCGCTGCGGAAGGGAACCCTTCCCGCTGTATTTGTTGAAGGGGGTCGAAAGATACCGGATCGCCACTGCCGGCGCAAATTAATGGCCGTTATAAATGGGGCCGGGCTAATAGAGAGCTGCGACGCGCTGCCGCCGGAAAATGTGGTAGTCGTGCGTCTTGATGTAGGAGCCGCTCTGGATGGGGTTCGCGTGCGCCGTAAGTCTTCTCGTAACGACGTCGGCTGGCAGAACGGGAATAGGCAGCCGTTACATTAAACAAAGAGAAAAAAAAAACAACAGAGAGAAGAGGTCGACTGAAATCTCTGGCGTCGGAAACTGGAATCCCCGCCTTCTTGCTTCTAAATTATGTCGTGCGGCGGAGAATCCAGCAGTCTAGGCCTGCAATTTCCTGTCATTGTTAAGAGGCACAAAGTAAACACGTACATGTAGACAAGGCGTTCGATTTGTTTGCCGACTTTATTGGTTTTTATAGTTGTCTATGTATGCGCGTGCGTCGAACGCTTGCCTTTCATTTGTCACTTCGAATGATAAAGGTGACTGTTGTTTTGTTTTTATTACGACAATAGTTTCAGTGATAACTTAGTTTCCATGGCATAAGAGAGTTGGCTAATAAAGTTAATTTGGCAATTATTTTACGCTTAGTAGTGAAACAAATACAGGTTGTATGTGCACACATGTCGCTAATGTTGAACACACACACACACACACACACACACACCACACACACACACACACACACACACACACACACATACATACATACATATATATATATATATATATATATATATATATATATGAGCCAGAACATACGCATTCAGTGTTTTATCCTATACCCCCCCCCCCCCCCCCCCCCCAAAGAAAGAAAGACTTCTTTCGGAAAGTTCACATGCAGACGTATCATGGGTGTGCCACCGTTAACGAAATTAGGACACACCGTCGATCGAGACCATCGTCGTAGAAAATCATGGCGAGTACGCGTGGTTGTGTGCGGCACTCAAAGCAATCACACCGAGTGGCGAAGAGGAAACAGCAAAAGAAACATTACGCGATCTCCCCCTAAAAGGAACCACGTGTAGATACTAAGCAGCTTAGACTAATCCGATTAAAGAGTGCAATAAATTAAGGAGCATCTACGTAATTACTTGTAGACAGTTACTGGTACAATAACTGGCACTGATTTTGGTAGCAGCAACATTACTAGTAGACACTATCATCCATGTAGAATTCATGGCTCATGGTTCGAGAACCTGTCGTAACTTATGTTGCATAACTATTCAGCGTACTAAAAGTGGAAACGCCTTGTTTTTTTTTCAGTAATATATCGTCTAATGTACTCATTAGTTAAGCACATTGATAGTCTTAGCTTTGCCAGTGAATATTCTCAAAGGAAGGTAATTCTTGCGCAACTTGAACGCTAACAACGCTAGTTCACTTCAAGCTGCTAACAAGACTGCTTTCGAGGCAATAAAAAATAGTTGCAAAATTAACGCTGATTAGTTTATAGTTTAGCAAGCATATGGTCAGATTTAGCTGGGGAAAACAAGGATGGTCATCTCCAAGCAGCAAATAAAGTGTTTTTTTTTTCATAAATATATATAAGGAGAGGTTGGTGCCAATGCGTGGTGCCGGCTACTCCTCTTCTCTTGCAGAAAAGTCGACATCGCATATTTTCTAGCAAACACAAAGCTATACATATGTACATAGCACAACGCTTACACAATGAGTCCACGTTTTTTAATACTCAGTTGCCACAACACACCGAAATGTGTCGACACTACATAGAAATGTGTCCACACCACACACAGTTTGTAAAAACACAAGTAATAAAGCCAGTTTAAGTGTTTACACAAAACATGAAACTTCAATAAAATGTCTAAGGTGATCTCTTCGCTTAAATACTGAACTGTTTTCAGAAAGGTTTTTCCGAAAATATCGTAGTGAAACACGAAATTACTGTTTTGAAACATACCGGTTAACAGTGACGAAGTAAATTTTTTTATTACACTTCAGCTATTTCTGATTCCTCCATGACGGCATGCTGTAATAGTATATCCCGAGTTAACTTTGACCTCTTGGTGTTATTCAACGCGCACCTAAATATGGGCACACGGGAGTTCTTTGCATTGCATTTCCATCTGCAGCCTCCATGTCAAGGACTTGAACCCGAGTCTTCGTGCTAAGCAGCGTGACATTTTACTTCCCAAGTTACCTTGACGAGTAAGTTTTCTCGCGGCTAGAGAAATAATGAGGTTCTGTCACCAGGGACTATTCTGGCATTTCGCAACTATTGCCCTTGGTAAGCGAAAGGCAGCCGTAGAGTTATGGCGTGTCCCAACGGTAAAACATGATTATGTTCTAATTACGCTTTGATTTTTTAATAATTTCGGGCACGTTTAATGATATTAGGTTACGGTGATGCACATAATATTTCAGTCCGTCTCATTCATTATTACTATTTTTTCACGTTTGGAGTTGGTGATTGTGAAAGAACGAAAGCGTGGAATTGGGGAGTTTCCTATTCATAACAGTCAGGTTCATTCGTTTGGCGACTGGGCTGTGGCACACTAATGAAACGTGTTAACAAATAACGCGCTCACTCTCCAGGACTCGATGGTGACTCGATGGTTTCGCTTTCCTCATTTATATTTCATAGTGCGTAATGAAGATTTGCGACTTGGTGTGAACGTTTCTTTGAGCACGTCTTAACATAAACCAAGAAGGCGAGGACGCAAGGAAGCAGAAACCAGGGATGTTAACCACAAAGGCTCCCGGTTCGCTACCCTAACCTGAAGGCACGGAAAAGAGTAATAGACCGACGAGAGAGATGGGAGCGGGAGGGAACTGTCGGTGGCTTCGCTCATGACTGCGTGGAACTGAGCAGAATGTACAAGAAGAGAGAAATAAATTAAATGAAGAGGCAGGAAGGTTCGACTTTATAAAGCTGCAATTACAATAACCGATCAAAGCAAGTTGCTTAATATTTTGACGCAGATCACGAGTGTCGTGTAACCATGCATGATCACTACGCGAAATGTGTGATTTGGGATCCACACGTTATAGGCGTCAACATTCTCGGCAAAATCCAATTTCGGAGAACTTGAATCTTTCGGTGCCAGATTACAGCCAGTCTGCTGGAGAATTTTCTGGCAAGCTTTGACGCCCATAGATGACAAGGGAAGCACAAATGACGAAGAGACGTGGTTCACAGTATTCTGCCATTTCGAGAACAAAAAAAAAGTAAAATGAACATCAACACTCGAAAACAATGAAGGTGACACGGGGGGCCCAACCAATGTTCTGTCGGAAAAGAAGTCGTTCGGTTTGCAAGAACGCAGACGCCGAAAGCCTTTCAAATCGAAGATTATACTTTTGACAGGTATTGGATTCACGGAAGGGTTCATAATTTATCAACGCCAATGTAGAGAAAAAAATATTTGCTTCAGCGATAAAGTAGAGAAGGTGTCTCAAACAAATTGCGGTGGTGTCAAATCAAAAGTAAAAGAACCCTTCGGTGTAAGTGCGACCGAAGCGCTGCAGTTTTGACAGCTCGCTGCTGTGAAGAGCCTGACACACGTTCAAAATGGAATAGTCACGCTGTACTTGGTGCTTAGACTGCTATGCAGCACGTATTGTGCCTAGGATTGTAGTCGTCCGCGAAAATTCGATCATGCCCTAGAAACTTCATGGCCTTGGTCAACATCGAATATGATAAACGGAGCAGTGATTGCCTTGCCGTCACTATATGAGGAATAGTGGTTTATTGACGAGGCATCGCGAGTATTATTGATGACCGTTTAGTGAAACTTTGACTATAGACAAGCTACGCCAGTTGAGTTAGCCATGACTTTAGAACTTTTGCAAGGTCTGTAGGAGTTTAATTCTATTATCTGCTTTTTGCTTGATGGTCGCTTACAAATGGCTCTCAGAAGCGCTGCTTAGTTTTCAGGTGACGATGCGATGTTTGTTGAAGTATTAGAATCAGATGCAGTATATTGATAGTGAAGTCGCATTTTTATACTAGTGGCAGCTGCTGTTTATTTCCAAGATATTGCGATATCATGCTGTTTACATCGTATTATTATTCAATAAATAAAATTTAAAGATAGCACTACTTGACCCACTTGAGCGATGTCCTGCAAACTAACAGCTAATCTAACAAATAAGATGGAAGGCGTAACAATGACAACACCTTTTTCAGTGACTAAGGCATCGCTTTTGTACGAATTATTATTCCACCACAAGTAGCCGGGCTCGCTGTCATTGTAGAAGCCACACAACTTCAAAGAGAGCCGCACTGGGGCACTTGAACTCTTCTTCTATAGAACTCTTCTTCTATAGGCCTCTTAAACTCTTCTATAGAAGAAGAGTTTAAGAGGCCCAGTGCGGCTCTCTCTAAGTGACTTTCTACAGGAGCAGAGGCCCAGTACAGGCCTCGACTCCTTCATTCTAACCATATTTATAAATGTAGGAGCGGAGGGACATAGTTGCGATTCAAAAGAGGCTGGTCGTAATTCGCCACTAGATCGGATATCCTCCGCAGATTCATTGAATGAAGACGCAGGAAGAATTGAGGTCACCAAAGCACCCTATATGGGTGCTCCCGTATTGATTCCACTGAAAAGAAGTGTGGACTTGACTCTGGATATACATTTTACTTGTGGTGGCTCCATCTGTTCAGACTGTGGCCTCTCCTACCATTTTTGTAGGCAAATACGCATTCAGTAAGTAATGTTTTAAATAGACTAGTGACTTTTAAAGGGGCTTGAAACTTGCAGAAAGGTGAAAGCCGGCTTGAAGCCAGGAAGTTTCTTTAGGTGAAGGGCACTTGCTGAAGGCCTGGGTTATCTATTTTTTTTAATTGTTTTATGTAACTAAAGTGCATGCATTGAATTTATGAGACTTTTTAATAACCTTCTATAATTCATTGCATATTTTACTTTTTGATTTAAATGTTCGTCATTTTCGAAATTTTAATTATCCGTGTGATGTCGGGATGTGAAGAGGGGGGGGGGGGGATCTAGAGCCACTATTTTTCTTTCCGAGTACGGGCCCAAGTTGATTCTACATGAAAAACGATATTGTTCTCACAAACATTATGTGGCACAAATTATCGTATGTCCATCTTTATCGACAGATGAGGTGCACCACTTAGAAGTCATCAGAAAAAAAGAATAAAAAAAAACATCCACTGACGCTAAGCTTACGTGTGAGCTTTTTTTACTGTTTTTTTTTTTCGATTGAGTCGACGTTGCAACAGAAAATGCATGAAGTATACCGCATCTCAAACAAGATTCATTAATGCTCTCGTCTTTCCCTTTGCTTCATTATGAGCACTGCAAGGCTGGAAGCACTCTGATTACCCAAAGGCCCATTGCATTTGTCTCACTTCCACACGCACTGCGGCGGCTGCATTTCCGATGGAGGCGGCAATGTTGTAGGCCCATGTGCTCAGATTTGGGTGCACGTTAAAGAACCCCAGGTGGTCGAAATTTCCGGAGTCCTCCACTACGGCGTCTCTCATAATCATATGGTGGTTTTGGGACGTTAAACCCCACATATCAATCAATCAATCAATCAATCAATCAATCAATCAATCAATCAATCAAGCAATCAATCAATCAATCACTTCCACACGCAGCTCGTGTTACTTTTTTTTCTTCGCTCACTGAACATTCGAGAAAGAGGTGGACCGGCGCATTGTCGTTGTCATAAATCACGCGTTATCGGCACGACGAGTATTGCTCAAGTATCTGGGCGGGATCTGCGCAAGTGAGATAAGCAAAAACCCCACGCGTCACAGAGATTGAATGAGCAAGTGTTTTTATTACTGTTTATTATTATTATTTGATTTGCATACACAGGCACACAAGGACACAGAAGAAAGAGGGAGAGAGCAAGCTGGCAACTTTCACCTGCAGGGGCACAACGCCTGCCCACTCTTTCGGGAGGAGGGAAGAAACAAAGGAAACAAAGATTAGAGGGTTGAAGAGGAAAGAAGATGAGGAAGGGAAAAAATTACGAAGACTTCGACGATTCTGAATAAAAACATAAATAAAAAAGGCGGCATTAGGTCACTGACGCAGATTTTACCGCAGGAGCTTGGAACGGTTTCAATGATTCACTTTTTTAGTCCATTGCACCACTGTTTGAAATGAAGTCAGCTGATGCCAGTCACTCAATGAAGCATGCTCGAATCTCATCTTCCCGTCTATCTGCATTGCCTCAGTTTCATTGCCTCTTCACAACCAGTGTAAGTAAAGAAAAGTGTACACAATGTGCTTTATTTATCTCGGTCTCTGTGTACTAGTAGTGCAGAGAGCCCTGTAACACAATGTGCCAACGATACTGCAAGCTGCTGTACAGCTTCCATACTTGCAAAGGGCACGGCAAGCAAGCTCACATCGAAAACCAAACTCAATGCTCGTTGCCTTGACATTAAATAATCAAGACTTTCGACCACTTGCAACTCGCTTAGGTACATATCGCACTTTTTCGCTTCCTGTGATGAGCGTTAGCCAAAGGGGCGACTAGGTGCTTTGTGGTGAAGTGGCAACGAAGAAACGCAGGTAGTGTTTTGAAGGCCAACTTCAACAATAATTTTTTCTTTCTTAAAACAAAAAAAATATTTGATTAAACTTTTTTCATTACTTAACCATAGGTTTATCTGTGAAACGCCGCATCACGAGAATTTTTCCTTGGACCGTATCAGTAAGAAAAATGCGGTCAAATATGATGGTTGGTTGGTATGTGGGGTTTAACGTCCCAAAACCACTATGTGATTATGAGAGACGCCGTAGTGGAGGGCTCCGGAAATTCAGACCACCTGGGGTTCTTTAACGTGCACCCAAATCTGAGCACACGGGCCTACAACATTTCCGCCTCCATCGGAAATGCAGCCGCCGCAGCCGGGATTTGAACCCGCGCCCTGCGGGTCAGCAGCCGAGTACCTTAGCCACTATACCACCGCGGCGGGGCACGCGGTCAAATATGAGACCAATTGCATATTCCTACCAGTTAAAAAAATTCCCGGGAAGATTTGAAGTATATTTCGCCCCGTTGTAGGCCCGTGTGCTCAGACGATAGTTACAGCGCGAGAACAGAATGACGACACAGAGACATGAAGGACACAAAGGATCTGTGTCGTCGTTCTGTTCTCGCGCTATAACTATCGTCATGACATACCAACTAGCCCAAGCAGCCACTCTTCTAAGCTACGTGTGCTCAGATTTGGGTGCATGTTAATGAACCCCAGGTGGTCGAAATTTCCGGAGGCCTCCACTACGGCGTCTCTCATAATCATATGGTGATTTTGGGACCTTAAACCCCACACATCAATCATATTTCGCCCGAAACATTTTTGTGCCAACGTAGACTTTCCTGAAAACCACAATAATATTAAGATTGCTTAGATAGAGTTGCAGCTAGCATATAAAAAAAAAGGTGGACATTGAAGATTTTCGTGGTTTTTTAAAAGGCCTAACTGCTAGGTAAACGCAAAATTTTCCGAATGATTTAGTGGCACAACTAAACAAAATCTCTTTAGTAGCTGAAACGCTCTTTCGAAGTTCCACAAACAAATATTGGTTTTATATAGATTTTTATATTGTGCACACTTTGGCAAAAGTAAGCGAATCTTTATGGTATGCTACGGTCTTAAAAAATGTTTGGCCGCAATACTTCATGAGGTATATAAAAACGATGTAAATTTGATCGGCAGAATCCGCGATGGTCGAGCGCCACGTTTGGTACACTTGGCATGCGACGAGCTCTTACATTTAAACGAACTCTTTAATAAACATTTTAGTTGACCGAACATGATGTGTGGGCCCAACCAAAGTTTTGAGATCCAATCATTGAAGTTTTGCACTCGGAAGCACTAGCGTGACATATGTATGCTGCCCCCATAATTGCCCGTATATTGGCGGCGGTGCAACATCGCTTGTGCATGCAGCGCCACTAGGCCAAGTGTCAGTGGGAGAAACTAAAACGAGCCACTTGAGTATCGATGCCTTCGCAGAGCTATCACTGTTAAAAACTCTTTGCAGTGTTCGTCCAAAAAAAAAAAAAAAGAAAGAGTGCCAAAAAGAAGTAAAACAAGGATAACCAAGTTCCTCGATGATCATGAACTACTTGTCTGTGAGCAATTCGGCTTTCGAGCAAAGAAATCTACAGAAATGGCATTACCTGACATTAAAGGACAAATCGCTCAAAGTATAGACAGCAAGCAGTTCACCCTGGGAATAATTTTAGACTTTCGAAAGGCATTCGAGGTGTTGCTGTAGAGTTAGTACGTAGCTATTTAACAGACAGGTTACAATATACGTGTGTTCACTGGTATAATTCCCAGTTAAAACCAGCAACACTAGGTGTGCCTCAGGGTTCTATACTGGGACCTCTATTTTTTATTATTTATATAAATGATATCGTTCATGTGCCAGTGGCTTCTTCTACAGTTATGTATGCAGATAATACAAGTTTGTTCTTCTCTGGAAGCTGTCTAAAAGATCTTGAGAAGAAAGCGAATGAATGCCTGGTCTCACTCTTTCAGGCTAGATTCAAACTAACTACAGTTGAATGTTAGTAAAACTAAATTTACAATATTTAAGAGCAAAAACAAGTGTGAAGATTACAGGATTTCTTTCTGGTTTAAAAATAAGGAAATCCAAGGAGTCTCTTTGTTTAAAACTTTAGGTGTACTTTTTAATGACCACCTGAGTTGGACACCTCAAATAAATAAAGTACACGCCAATATGTCTTGATCGATTTCTGTTTTAAATAAACTTAGGTCTCTACTTCCAAACTGGCTAAAGCTCCAGCTATATTATTCTTTGGTTCATTCCAATCTACACCACTTTTCTTAATTCGGGGCACAACTTCCAAAACCACTCTTGACAGGCTGTTAGTTTTACAAAAAAGGTCTGTACGCTACATAGAAAATCTGAAACCTAGAGAACATACTCCTCCATTTTTGGCAAGCTTCAGATACTTACTGTCTACCAATTATACAATCTTAAACTCATCTTATAGGTCATTAATGAAATAGGAAACACCGTTGGCACTTATATGGAGCATTGCTACCCAAGCGTTACTCCCTATGAACTACGCTTTGATCGTTTTCGATTGCCTTTTTTCAGAACAACATATGGTGAGCAAACTTTATCATATCAAATAGCTTATCTACTCCACGAAAATAGCTATGTCCGTGAACTTTTGAAAGAACATAACACTAACAACAGTGTGAAGAAAAAAGTTAAGATATACTTCCTTCCTTGTGAGGAGCCCTAATTGTATTATTTATTATAAATATTTTTTGGGTCGTTCGTGCTTTTGCATATTAGATGAAAATTGCTCAATTTCTTTCTTTTCAAATATATTTCTCTATGGTACTTAGTAATTTCTGTCAAAAATTTCTCATTGTTGCATTTATATATATATATATATATATATATATATATATATATATATATATATATATATATATATATATATATATATATATATATATATATATATATATATATATATATATATATATTGCTACTGCAAATTGGTGATGACTGTAATGTGTTATTTAAAAACGTATGTGTCGAAATCCGTTATACATGTTGAATTTGAATTTTGTGTCCCCCCATTGAAAAGCGTATCGAAACTTGTATCCTTTGTTCCACTTCACCTGAGCAAATGTATGGGTGGAGGGACCTTAGTCAGGCAGAGGTTATCTGCCTTTAGTCCCTTCAACCTAGACAATCATTGTTTTTGTCTGAATAAACAGTGAATGAATGAATGAATTGCTTAGGCAGGTTCAAATCCTGTATTTAGAGCCCAGACTGTTTGGTGTCAAGATGCGAGACTTTGTGTCACAGCAACAATCTCTACCAAAGGTAGTGCATGGAAATGTAGACCACCTGGACAGCTTTGTCTCTCCAAGTACACCATTTCAAATAAAAATTCTAGAATTCTGAAAATTATTGGCATATAAGATTTCTGACACACTTGTGTTGCATAGCACTTTCATGATTTTATTTTTCTCGTTAGTGACATCTAATTGCTCGTATTTGACATAGTCAAGCTGCTAGCCAAGTCAAGCTGGAGCTGTCTTAAACAGAAGACAACAGCTAGTTGCAGTTAGTAATTGCGCGAATACCTATTATATTTAACCACTGAACTGCGCATATTGTAATCACTTCTCTGAAATTGGCAATTGTTACTACAATGCAAGGACGCTGCGACAACTTATTGTTGCGAAAATCCTGAATTAACGAATACAGGCCTAGCAGATGCAGCTTTTGTACCCCGGTGTTGCATCAGATGGTGAAGTGGAAGTCAAGAAAATTATACCGAATACTTAAGAACGAAAAATTATCGGGCGCATAACATTTAAGATTTTCAACTTTCATCTCAAGTGACTTGTTGCAGGATGCTCTACACTGTTTTTTAATCCGTATGAATCAAGACATTGATTAGTTCTACCGAGGCTTCAATCTATTTATAAACAGCTTCAGCAGCGACAAAGAAGTCACTCAAAGCGGCGTTCCGCCGAGAAGAATGTTTCCAGAAGGAAGCAAAAACTCTTTGAAAGTGCACAGCGCTGAAACATGGCGCCGGGCAATCTTTCCTATCAAGCGCGCTTCGATTGAAGCATTTTTTTTGGGGGGTGCTGGCATCTTTAGTGCGCCTCTGAGTGAGATCGTTAAACGCATAGACGAGGAATTCCAAGAACGTGTCGAAGAAGAATCCGCAGAGACTTAACGAGAATCTTGTTTTTCTCTTTCTCGGCTCGATTGCCCGTGAGTTGTGCAATCAAGACTCTCGGCAGTTGTGCGTCATGCTATTAACTTCAAAAAACATCAACGTAGCTTTCCTGACTGAGCACAGAGTGTCAGGAGAAGTTCTCGATCACCCTTTCGTTGTTCGAGTATCTCTACGGGAAATGATTGTTGACCATGGAACAAAAATAGAGAGAGAGGGTGGTTATATGATGGCTGCTTCGGGTTTTCACGCAGCTTTTTCGAGAAAATTTCATGGTGAAAGCAAGACGATTCAAGCCTTTTATATCATTTACTGGACAATGGAATTTGCCTTTCCCATAAGTTGCACAAGCGCAACATCCAACTACGTATGTGAACAATGGAAACTACGCATAACATCATTAAATGTCTTGTCGCATCTTCGATTAGGTGGCAGCCCTAATATTGATTTAGTTACTGAGTGACAAGCTTTCACGCTAAGAGTTAATGTTTGCACACATGCATACACGCGCGCTATGCATGTTATTTTTCTTTTCGTGTTTTGAAGGGCTAAACGGTAGCTCATCTGCATTATCAGCGCAATCAGACTCTTGCAATCGACGGGCGATTGCAAAAATATACAGACAAGCCGGAAACTTTGCTATGCTATACAAACTTTGGCTTATTATCCCAATCACGGCACACTAAATATGTATACCTAAAATTTTATGGTTGCTCCTTTAAGCGTAATTAAACGGAAGGCTATACCCGGCAAAATCGGCATCTTGAATGTGCAGACGCACCTACTTACGACCAGTGCTTTAACTTTTCTTGCAAGATTTTTCTTTTGCAATTCACTCATGTTGCCACATCGTATAGTAAGGCAGGTATACCGGCATGCCTGAACTTCCAGCTATCACCGAAGGGGCCGAAAAAAATCTACCTTGCTGAAAAAAAGGGAACATAGTGCCTTTCATCAAAATCTGCCTTCGTGAATGCGCGTCCCCGCAAGAGGTGCCGTTATACGTACGATATTCCTGTGCGCTGAGACTTGGGTGCACGCTAAAAAACCCCAGGTGGTCGAAATTTCCGGAGCCCTCCACTACGGTGTCTTTCATAATCATAGGGTGGTTTTGGGACGTTAAACCCCGCATGTAAATCAATTACGTACAATATTTATCGCGAAGAAAACTATAATTTTCGCAAAAAAGGTACTTTCTTACATAAATGAAAGGTAACAATTGAATTCCACTTTGGTTGTAATTCAGTACATCTCAGCACTGAATTTTTCGTTTAGAGATTATGATACAACAATATTCAGGTATCTGTAGTGGTGAAACAGTGGATACGATGCTCTACTGCGTACCCGAAAGTCGAAGGTTTGATCCCGAGTGCAGTAGTTGCATTTGCATCGAGTCGAAATGGTAGAAACCTGTGTGCATTGCCATGTCAACGCACGTTAAACAACACCGGGAAGTCAAAATTTCCGGAGCCCTCCACTACGGCGCCTCCCATATTCACATCGCGGTTTCGGGAAGCAAAAGCACAGATGAAAAGAAAATATTCTGCAGACGGCCCCACATTCGTCCTCGTCAAGCTACCATGTGACTTCTAGGATTCTCTTATCGCTGACAAAGCGTGAAATCTGTGCCGCTACTGTCCGGTGGCCGCAGCTGACGCGCACATTAGCAGTCAGTTTTCATCCGATGGATGGCGCTGTCCGCTGCTTTCTGTTTTCTTGTCAGCATTCTTTTTTTTTTGATAATTTGATAAGGTAGCCACATTCTAGTTGCAGTAGGTAGCTGTTTTACTGGTGTCGGACGCCGCAAGAGCTGTGATACTGGCGAAGGCATTGAATTCTGCAAGTTCCACGACCATCACAGGTGGATTTGTTCTGCCCATGCGGGTATATTTATTACTTTTGTTCGGTGATTTCGCTCTAAGGTTCTGTTACAGCTGTGTATTAGTGTTGTGCATTTATATATTGCGTACTCCCCCCCCCCCCCCATCAAAAAAAAAAAAAGTTGGCGGAATGCGAAATTTCAGAGAAAGGTATGTTCGCCAACTGTATATCTGAGAACATAGCAAATAAATGGTCCACCCTGTTGTCTGTTGTAGCTTTTGTGATATTCGCAGCTACCTACTATAGGTTAGAAACGCCATGCTTGTACTAAGAGAACATAAATTCGCATTTTCACTGGAGCCTACGTTCAGTGAACTTTTGTGGGCGGATGGCAATCGCACTGACCCTGCACGTGTTTTTGAATGCTTGCGCTTATCTCGGCTTCCACCCCAACGTGATTTTCTCGCGTAAACCCCCAGCTGCTTGTGTAGTCAGTTTGACTGCTGAATGTCATAATACATAAAAAAAACTGAGGTGTTGTGCCGAGCTCCTCGAAGAAAAAAAACGCTCAGATTTGAAGCTGCCTCTGTAGCAGCGCATGCAGATGTGTTAGGTCTGTTTTGTAATGACGGTGCAAACAAGTGAGGCACAGTTTCCTGTTGCCCCGCCACGGTGGTCTAGTGGCTAAGGTACTCGGCTGCTGACCCGCAGGTCGCGGGATCGAATCCCAGCTGCGGCGGCTGCATTTCCTATGGAGGCGGAAATGTTGTAGGCCCATGTGCTCAGATTTGGGTGCACGTTAAAGAACCCCAGGAGGTCAAAACTTCCGGAGCCCTCCACTACGGCGTCTCTCATAATCATATATGGTGGTTTTGGAACGTTAAACCCCACATAAAGATCAAAATTAATCTATCAACGATTTCCTGTTCGTTTTGACTGTAAAGACGAAGGCGTGCCGTTTACGAACTCCAGATAATGCTTTCAGGACGATAATTTTATTTCTGGTATTCAAACAGCATTGCTGGTTTGCTATCAATACAGAAAAACATTCTCTGTACTCACTCGTGAATTGTTTGTAGTGGTGCTAACACATGTCGTTCAGTTTTCTGTGAACCTGCTCGATGTGTGTATATGCGCTTAAAAAAACCGGGTGAAAGAGAAGGAGGCTCATGCGGGCGTCGGTGCGTGTGCACAGAAAACGTATGCTTGAAAAAAATTGCCACAGAGGCAATTTTTTATTTAAAAAACATACAAAAAAGAAAGCAGCACAAAAGAATTTCCTTTTTCTCTTCTTGTTTGCGCAGCGCTATAAATAAGTGACTTTTGGAAGGGGAAAAGGAAGAAATAAGCGCAGTTCCGTTACTGCCTCTCTCTCAATGAAGGGCACGTCCACAGTTCTGCGCAGGTGATAGGGGTAATGAGGGAATAAAAAGGATAGAGAGAAATTAAAGGTATAGAGATAGAGAGGGGAGCAGAAATAGAGAGAGGCGCAGGGACATCCACATACGGAAGTAAGGAGAAGATATATAGAAAGATGGACGCCGTCGCAGAAGTCCGAGGACGGGGCACCACTCGACGAGAGCTCCTGTCGGCCTCAGGAGATGGCGTCACCGAGCTCAGTCGGCCAGAGCTGCGCTGTCGTCGGAGATCGCGAGGGCACAACCGGTCGGCACGAAATCCAGCGAGCGAGTCGCGCAGCGCTATCTCTTGGGGGCCCTAGGTAGTGCCATGCGTTACCGCTGCTTATTTTTTGTACCAATGCCAAAGCTACAGTTTCTCTAAAGTTTATTCAATGGCTATGGTAGGTAAACGCTGTACTGGCATGTGGCACTGCAGGAGCTCTGCTACCGGTGAAGGCCTCGATTCCCGCAGGTTTCCCGGTGACGACAGGTATAGACTGTAGCTTTGCTGGCGCGTGCATGCTTGTTATGTTTGGTGGATGATTGTTTCCTGATGATTTGTCGTCACTGGACTTGGTGCATTTATGAATCATCATAATCATCATCATCAGCCTGACTACGTCCACTGCAGGACAAAGGCCTCTCCCATGTTCCACCAGTTAACCCGGTCCTGCGCTTGCTGCTGCCAATTTATACCCGCAAACTTCTTAATCTCATCTGCCCACCTAACCTTCTGTCTCCCCCTAACCCGCTTTCCTTCTCTGGAAATCCAGTTAGTTACCCTTAACGACCAGTGGTTATCCTGTCTACGCACTACATGCCCGGCCCATGTCCATTTCTTCTTGACTTCAGCTATGAAATCCTTAACCCCCGTTTGTTCCCTAATCTACTCTGCTCTCTTCTTGTCTCTTAGGGTTACACCTACCATTTTTTTCCATTGCTCGCTGCGTCGTCCTCAATTTAAGCTGAACCCTCTTTGTAAGTCTCCAGGTTTCTCTTCCGTAGCTAAGTACCGGCAAGATACAGCTGTTATATACCTTTCTCTTGAGGGATAGTGGCAATCTACCTGTCATAATTTAAAAGTGCTTGCCAAATGTGCTCCACCCCATTCTTATTCTTCTATTTACTTCAATCTCGTGGTTCAGCTCCGCGGTTATTACCTGCCCTAAGTAGACATAGTCTCTTACAACTTGAAGTGCACTATTACCTATCTCGAAGCGCTGCTCTCTTCCAAGGTTGTTGTACATTACTTTCGTTTTCTGCAGATTCATTTTAAGACCTACCTTTCTGCTCTCCTTGTCTGACTCCGTAATCATGAGTTGCAATTCGTCCCCTGAGTTACTCAGCAATGCAATGTCATCGGCGAAGCGCAGGTTACTAAGGTACTCTCCATTAACTCTTATCTCTAACTGTTCCCATTCTAGGCTTCTGAAAACATCCTGTAAGCACGCGGTAAATACCATTGGGGAGATTGTGTTCCCCTGCCTTACACCCTTCTTGATTGGTATTCTGTTGCTTTCTTTATGAAGCACTATGGTAGCAGTTGATCCCCTGTAGATTTCTTCCAGGATGTTTATATATACTTCGTCGACGCCCTGATTCCGCAGTGTCTGCATGACGGCTGATATTTCTACTGAATCAAACGCCTTCTCGTAATCTATGAAGGCTATGTGTAGTGGTTGGTTATATTTGGAGCATTTCTCTATTACCTGATTGATAGTATGAATGTGGTCGATTGTTGAGTAGCCTGTTCGAAATCCTGCTTGTTCCTTTGGTTGATTGAAATCTAATGTTTTCTTCACTCTGTTAGCAATTACTTTTGTAAATAGCTTGTATACTACAGAGAGCAAGCTAATAGGCCTGTGATTCTTCAAGTCCTTGTCATCTCCTTTCTTTTGTATTAAAATGATTTTAGCGTTCTTCCAAGACTCTGGTACTCTTCCCGTCAGGAGACACCTCGTAAACAGGGTGGCTAGTTTTTCTAACACAATCTGTCCTCCATCTTTCAGCAGATCTGATGTTACCTGATCCTCACCAGCAGCTTTGCCTCTTTGCATGCTCTCCAAAGCTTTTCTGACTTCTATCATTACTGGTGGGGTGTCATCTGGGTTACTGCTAGTTCTTATTGTATTAAGGTCGTAATTGTCTCGGCTACTGTACAGATCTCTGTAAAACTCTTCCGCTATTTTAACTATCGTATCCATATTGGTAGTTATTTTGCCTTCTTTGTCCCTTAGTGCATACATCTGACTTTTGCCTATCCCAAGTTTGCTCTTCACTGCTTTGACGCTTCCTCCGTTTTTCAGAGCGTGTTCAATTCTCTCCATGTTATACCTTCTTACGTCGCATACTTTACGTCTATTATTCAACTTCGAAAGCTTTGCAAGTTCTATTTTGTCTGTGGTACTTGACACTTTCATGATTTGACGCTTCTTAATTAGGTTCTTCGTTTCCTGGGAAAGCTTGCCAGTGTCCTGTCTAACTACCCTGCCTCCAACTTCCACTGCACACTCCGTAATGATACTTGTCAGATTATCATTCATTGTATCTATGCTAAGGTTGGTTTCCTCACTAAGAGCCGAGTACCTGTTCTGAAGCGAGACTCTGAATTCCTGTACTTTCCCTCTCAGTGCTAGCTCATTGATTGGCTTCTTGCGTACCAGTTTCTGTCGTGCCTTTCTCAAGTCTAGGCGAATTCGAGACTGTACCATTCTATGGTCACTGCATCGTACCTTGCCAACCACTTCCACATCCTGCACGATGCCTGGGTGTGCACTCAGTTAAAGTAATTATGGTCTAAGCAGCAGCGATGGCGTAGTGGTTAGAGCATCCGCCTCGCATGCAAAAGGTCCGTGGTTCAAATCCCAGTGCCGCGCAGTTCCCAACCGGATAAAAAAAATCCGCGTGGTGATGGAACTGCATTATGAGGCCTGGGGCGCGGCCTCACCGGTAACCACGGCCGGGAACGCACTCCCTCACCAGAGAAGCATTGGCCACCCGTGTGCAGTATCTGGCCACTACCTCCCACATGCATACGTAAAATAACACGGCCCTCAGTCCCCAGCAGCTGCGAAGCAACTGACCACGGCGGCGGTCAGATCTGCAACGCAGCAGAGGGTGATAAGAATCTCTGAATCCGGACAGGCCGCCATTGGAACCTGAACTTGGCAACGTTTAACGCTAGAACCTTATCTAATGAGGGAAGTCTAGCTGTACTATTCGAGGAGCTAGAGGGTGGTAAATAGGATATAATAGGGCTCAGTGAGGTTACGAGGACAGATGAGGCCTATACGGTGCTACAGAATGGGCACGTCCTTTGCTATCGGGGCTTGGCTGACAGAAGAGAACTGGGAGTGGGGCTCCTAATTCACAGAAACATAGCTGGCAACATAGAGGAACACTATAGCATAAATGAAAGGGTGGTAGGTATCGTAATTAAACTGAATAAGAGATACAAGATGAAGGTGGTACAGGCTTACGCGCCTACATCCAGCCATGATGACGCTTCAGTTGAAAGCTTCTATGAAGACGTGGAATCGGCAATGAGTAAGGTAAAAACACCGTATACAATACTGATGGGAGACTTTAATGTATTTATGAATACGTACTAAGTTTTCTCTAATCCTACACATGTTCGAATTCTTATGCTATCCACGACTGCCGCTACAACGTGATTTCTTTCCGTCGACCCCCTCCCCTGCGTGGTGTCCTCAGCTTGACCGCAGTATATTGTCATGGGGGTCATGACGTGGACGAATGAAGCAGACTGCAGGTTGAATAATAAACTGTTTATTAGGGCCGAACTAGTGGCCACGTAAAAGCAAAGTCACATTACAGCAAGAACCTGGCACTGATAGCTGCGAGCAGGGCGTCGGCCGCCGATCAACTGACAAGCGGCGAAGCGTGTCGGCATTTATACACTTGCCATTGAACATTCTATAGCGTTAACGCTAGCGCCAACGTTGGTTGCAGAATAATCTGCAAGGTTCACGAAATGGACGCAATCTCAACAAAACGACGTACTATAGCCTCGAAGCTTCTTTAACACCATAAGCGCGCTTTGCGCTGAACATAGTGCAACGGGACGACAACAAAACTTGAAGAAGGGAGCGTGGCAGCATGATCAAAGTCTGTCGGTGTTAAATCGCGCTCGGCGAGTGCAAGTTCTGAAATTCTAAGCTGCCCATTTCACTGTAGCAGGTAATGATTTACGACTGCTTTTATTACAAGTTGCCTGTTGTGAAAGCTGATGGTGCAAAGAGGCGAGACACGCTTTCCTCTTTGTTTTATCTCTGAAGATGAAGGCGAGGCGTTTCCGAGCTCCCGATAGCTTTATTGCACTGAACGAGCATTGCTGGTTTGCTGGTAATTACTATTTATTATTCATGTGTTTGCTTCTACCATGGTAGATCAGCCAGTGGCTACAGTGATTTGCTGCTGGCCCAAAGGTCATGGGTTCAATTCCGGCCACGGCGGTCGCATTTCGGTGGAGGTGAGATTGTTGAGGTCCTGGTGATTTGCGATATCACTGCACGTTAAAGAACACCAGATGGTCCAAATTCTCCGGAGCTCTTCACAAGGGCGTCTTTGGTATTCATATCGGGGTTTTGGGAGGTAAAACCCCACATATTATTGTTGATGCTTCTGCAGCCGAACCGAACGTCACTAATGTTGAGTGTGAAGCGCGCGCGAAAATTACGTAATATACTCGGTATGAGAAGAAGCCACAAATTTACAAAAGCTGATTGCAAGACTTGTATGGTGGGGTCTGTTTCGCCACAAGCGTGTACTCTATCCTGTTCCCCGAATGCTTTCCCGAGATCATGTTGCAGACGTTCGCTGCTGCGTCACAGTTGGACAGAAATGGAAAAAAAAAAGAGATCCTTTGTAAACACAGACTCATTCCGAAATGACGCGGCGAGGGCTTCCATTTCAAACACATCATGTATCAAATTTTTCATGTTATTGTGGGTTCCCAGTCCCTGAAGCGTTGTAGTTACACCAGTGATACTCCATCAGCGGGGCTTTCTCTTTAAAAAAAAAATGTGGCACTTTGATTCGGTGTTGTAAGATTCTATCACTCACAGAATAAAGCGTTTCTAGAGGCTCCTGAGTGACTGGATTATTTTTCTTTTCAGTAAATCAAGCTAGACGCGAATGAAAGTTCATGCTGTTTGTGTGAATGACAGCATACGAAGTGTGCGCAAAGTTTGCGAATGGAGAATTGATGTCAACGTAGTACCCGTTGCACTGTGGTGTTGCAACTTGTTTCCAGTTCTGCGCTAGCACGACACGTCGCTTTCAAACTCTTGATACGAGCCTATACATCTTTGCGAATTGCATTTCTGAACTTACTTGAGATTTTGAGAGCCACGCATGCGCTCAGAAAGCGTCGTGTGACGTCTTAATGTAATTGGAACCTCGAGAGTATATGATACCATCGGAAGTCACTGAAAGCAGTACAGCGTCGTTCTAACAAAATTCCGTCCAACGAGTTGCCGAGATGGCCACAGTACAGCTGCGTAGCTTAGTTTGCAGCAATTTATGCTTTCACAAAGAGACGCATTTTTTTTAGTTCCGTTGATGAAACAGGCAATGCTGTACCCACCGTGCTCGTAAGTTGGTGAGATTTTTAACTGTGCCAAACCGCTGAGACTATAGCGATCGATCGGGTACTTGCGCGGCCATTCTTTACCCCGATTGCCCCTTGTCCCTTCACCAATGCTTCTAATAGCCATAATTTCTGTTTTTTCACGTGCGAAAACCACCTTATGATTTCGAGGGATGCCGCAGTAAGGCGTTTCGAATTCATTTCAGCCACTTGGCACACCTAAATCTAAGCACACAGATTTTCTTCGCATGTCGGTCTGAAAGAAATGCAGCCGCCTAGGCCTGGAGTCAAGCCCATGCCCTGAAGCTTAGCAATGCAGCTATTTACGCATCCTACTATAATGGCCGATCTACGGTAATTTCTAAGAAAATCCACGAAGAAAAGCTACGACGTAACAGCTGATACAGTCGGTGGCACCCAGACAAAGAAAAAAAAAATGACAGCATATTGCTACGAAGCCGCGACGCCAACACGGTCCCGAAGGCGCCACTGCTCCGATCTCCGCCGACGCGGTCACCAGTCATTTGGTAGCGTGATATACTCAGCTCGCGACTGCTTGTGCGCAGAGCTGATAGACGAGCGGACGAGATGACGGTGAGCTGAGGCAAGGTTTATGTACAGCATAGAAAACTAGAGGCGTTACATATTCGGCACTGGGGCCGACAGCTCGGAGACTCGAAGAACCGAGATGTCTTCTCTCGCACGCATACGTCGGCTTCTTTCTGACGCCCAGGTCAACTGCTCGCGACGCACCGCTTGGCTTTTTTTTATAGGCACCGGGTGGACATTTGCGTCACCAACGTCCAACCAGCGTACAATGCCAGGGGGCAATCGGGCGCCCCTGGCCGTGATGTCAGAATCCTCCACTAGGGACCCGCCACTGCGAGGGGTTGCACGCAAGGACGAGTGGTGTTGCCACGCGTTGCGTAAGACTTACAGACTGGAAGGCGCCGATTGCTTCATCGGGCTTGTGGGCTGAAGGAGCTCGCTGTGCGTTGCGTAAGACAGACCGGCGCCGCCGCTTGATGACGTCGTCGAGTTCATCGCGTCAGGTGGGCTCGATCGCTGGCCTTGACACCGATTGCCTTTGCAGAGGTATTGACGTGCGGTGTGGACTCTCAGGCGTAACACTATCCACGGGGTGAATGATGGAGAGTGGGGCAAAGCATCCGTCCGTCCATTCGTTCTTGCTTCCGTCCGTCCATGCGTGCGTCTGTGTGGCCGCACTTGCGTTCATCCGCCCGTCCGCGCGTGCGTCTGTTCGTGCGTTTGTCCCTGCGTTCGTCCATGCATCCGCCCCTGCATCCGTCCACGCGTCCGCCCATGTGTCCATCCGTCCATGTGTCCATCCATGCATCTGTCTATGTGTCCATTCATCCATTTAGCCAACACTCCAAGTACCACCATCGCGCATGTTTTAATTATATATTCCGCATATAGAAGCACCGTCATCAAGCGGACATTCCAAGGACTAAACAAGAGGTGGCACACGCACACTTTCTTACGGCTCGCGCTTCGTGTCTACTTCCCAACTTTAACCACCTCCAGTTCATGGTATATACTAGTTCACTGTATTCATGGCACTGCGGCCCAACGCTCGCTAAACCTTTTTAAAACCAAGGAGGTTAGGCCCAGCGAGTATAACGTAGAACCCTCTCTTGTCAGATAGTGCTCAATGTACATGCCAATGGCTGCTTATGTGGAATGAGAGACAGGAGAATTCGGCTTTTAGTTAACGCGCACGCTGCGAATTTTTTATTGTTCAACAACGCACAGGAGAAATCTCCCACCGGCACCACCTTAAACGTCATAACGTAAAGCTGGTTACGCACTACGACTACGACGAGAGACGAACGGTTGCCGCTTCAAGAAGCTTCGCCCCGAAAATAGATTTAGTGCTTTTATTGTATTGTGATTTTATGGAATTATAGAGTACCATCTTATTGTTATAACTCTCTCTACTTAAAACATGCGGTAACGATGACGTGAGAGGTGGTAGCGCCGTGTCTTTTGCAACCTGCATGCTAAGTGACGTCTAAAAACTATCAATATTTGGTTTACTTGTATAGCACCGGTACTCATGAATAGCAATTCTGACTTCGGAGACCTTTACGCATTGCAATTACACCGAAGTATATATCTTACACTCATGTTTGCATTCCTGTTATGGCCAGGAAAAACGCTGTTAACGTATATTTATGACAATGTCTCAGTGTAAAGACATCACACAATGTATGCGAGGGGTGAATAAAATTCAGTATTTCGGTGCTGTCCTCAACGCTAGCACATCGAGTAGACTGTCGAACATGTGTATAGTACTGATATTGATCACATTAGTCTTGTTTTTATAGCATTTCGTTGGATACAGGTGTAGTGCACTCGACAGTCGACGGAAGGAAACACGAGACACACTTTACAACGTGCTATTGACAACTGCAAGAGCACTAAAAGTGAGAAGGTAGAATGAGCAATCGGGTCATGGTTGTAATGGAGGTCGAGACAATCGATTATCGATTAGTGGTGTGCGAAACGAATTGCTTCGCACTGAATATCCAGGACAAGCGAGCAGCTCTCGTTCAGTGCAGGACCGATACAGGAGCAATGGCAATGAAACAAGCAAACAAACCAAAAACCGCACAGTTCGATGTATTCGGACACACACCCCACAAGAGAAAGACTTCCTTCCCGGTAGCTTGTCAAGCCTGTGAGACAATGGTGATTTAGAGAAAATTATCATCGCGAACAGTGAAAGATGGACAGATTCCAGAGGTTTTGCAATGCCAGGGTACACTGAAACTGCTAATAAATTAAAGCTTTATATACGACACGTCATAATTATCGCGATAATGATGATGATGATTATCATCATCATCATCATCATCATCATCATCAGCAGCAGCAGCAGCAGCAGCAGTAGCAGCAGCAGCAAAACAAGAAGAAGAATCTACAATGGTCTTTTACAGCGAGAGAAGTCGTGGGTGCAGCTATGTATATTGTTGCGAACATTGCGTGATAATTTCGTAAGGTTTTGTACAACGTGCCACGCCATGTGAATTAGGTAAGATTGCCTTGTTCGAAGCTTCCTAACCAGAAAATTGGGAAGATTCCACATCGTCATAATCTTTATCAGCAGCAGCATCAGTAGCGGTCATCTGGCGCCTCTTTAACTGTTGTCGGTTAGCACGATCTGTTTTCTTCGATGGATTCCAGAGCTGTGCATGCGAGAAAAGCTGAGATTCATAAACTTCATCCGTTCTGCTTTCTTTATCCTTATTCTGGGAAAGAATCTTAACTCTAACATTTCTGCGAAAAGTAAGATACGATTGATACCGGTTAACGAGCAGAGCTCATGTTGTTTCCTCACTAGATTTTGTTGTGTAACCATTTTCTAGCCCATGGCGATACGGTATTAGCGATGTTTCGCAAGGGCACTTGTTCCACTTTACCCGAACATGTCAAAAAGTTTCTCGGCGCGTGAGACGCCAAGAACTTTCGCTGACTGCTAGCACTGCAGGTCCTGTCCTCCATGATACGCTGTTGTGCCTCGTTCCAGAACTGGTCATAGATTCGTCCACAATGTTAATGGTGCGATGTCTTTTTTTCCTCTCAATATATTGTGACCCAATGATCCCCATTGCAATATATCATCATTTTTCCGCCCTATGGGTTACGTGACGCCATATAATCCATAAATCTCACTATGCCTATACCTATTAATATCTGGTGGAGACCCGGGACTTACACACACTTGGATAGAACGTGTTTTCTACGCTACGGTCGTTACACCAGACGCATCGTAAATAAGGCTTTCCTCTACTCACTGGGCTAAAACAACGCTGGCGCTGTTGGGACAAAATGTAGGATTACTCAGCACACCTCCTGGCTGCATCGCAATTTCGATTACTATTATCAGCTTTCTTTTCGAATGCTGTTTCAGGATTTTTTTATCTACGAAGAATCTACGTGAAGCATGCCACCTTCACACAGAATGGCTAATCCAGAAGGGGAAGATGATACTATTGGTGACTGACATGAAACCGTTAAAGCAGCAAAGAATTTATCAATTTTAGTGTGCAATTTTTGTAGTGTGCTCCCAAAGCAAGATCAGTTATGTGCATTTGTAGAATCATGTTCGGCAGACATTGTTCTGGGCACAGAGACATGGTTGACTCCCGACATTAACAGTACCGAACTGTCACTCTCTAAAGCATTTACGATATTCAGGAGAGACCGAGTGGCCGCACGCGGTGGTGGAGTGGCCGTAAAAAATACGTCTCGTGCACGCGTTGTTCCGATATAGAAATTCTGTGGATTCTGATTGGTCTAGTGGCTAAGGTACTCGGCTGCTGACCCGCAGGTCGCGGGTTCGATTCCCGGCTGCGGCGGCTGCATTTCCGATGGAGGTGGAAATGTTGTAGGCCCGTGTACTCAGATTTGGGTGCACGTTAAAGAACCCCAGGTGGTCAAAATTTCCGGAGCCCTCCACTACGGCGTCTCTCATAATCAAATGGTGGTTTTGGGACATTAAACCCCACAAATCAATCAATGGATTCTGATTGAAATGTGCCCTTCTGTAACCTGTGCCGTCGGGGTGTGTTACCGCCCACCCGATTACCCTCAAGAATTCGTGGAAAATTTAAATGATTCTTTAAGCGCTATTCATGACAAATACCTAGCATCACCAATTATTCTAGGCGGTGATTTTAATTACCCTGCGGTTGATTGGCAATCCTACACACCCCTGGGCGGTACAAGAAAGAACGAATGCAAGGAATTTTTAGATGTGCTTTCTTTATTTGATTTGCAACAAATAGTTTGTGAATGCACACGTGACGATGCCATTTTAGATCTGGTATTAACTACCGAGCCGGGAAAAATGACTGTCCGTGTTTTGGAATCTATTAGTGATCATAATGTTGTCCACTGTGAATATGCATTAAAAAATAACGAACCTGGGCAGCCAACGAAAACTATCTACAGTTACGCACGCGCAAATGTTGATCTTATCCTCCAAGAGTTGTCATCTTTTTGCGCTGAATTTTCGTACACAATGCGTAACCGCAATGTTAATGATAACTGGATCTGTGTCAAAAACAAACTAGTCGAACTGAAGCATAAGCACATTCCCAAGGTCGAAATCGTTTCATCAGCTCAAAGCGCATGGTTCACGTCACACGTAAAAAGAGCAATAAATAAGAAGAAACGCTCGTACTCAAAAGCCAAGTCCTCTAACTCGGATGGTGATTGGGAACGCTATCGCGAAGCATCAAAAAACTGCAAATCTTTAATTCAAGATTCCAAAGAAAAATTCTATAATAATGACATTGTCAGCATGTTAAAAAATAATACAAAAAATTCTGGAATATAATCAATCCCAAACAGAACTCACAAGTGAGTATAGATATAGTCAAAGAAGGCGAATTACTTTCACCATCCGAGGTTGCAACCGAACTTAACCCTTTTTTTTAGCTCTGTTTTCACCGATGAAAGCCCACTACCACTTGAACTTCAACCAGCTTCTATTTTTGCTTTTATGAGTGGCATTACCATCACACTGGAAAGAACTGAATGTGCCATTGTTCGACTTCCGAATAATTCCGCCCCAGGGCCCGATGGCATTTGTCCAAAACTGCTCAAAATGACTAAACCAATTATAGCTTGTATCTTAGCCACCATTTTTCAACAGTCACTCGACACCGGTATCATACCGGATGACTGGAAAATCGCACGCGTCGTTCCCGTATTTAAATCCGGAAACCGATCAGAACTTTCAAATTATAGACTGATCTCCTTAACAAGCATACCATGCAAAATTCTAGAACATATCATATCATCAGCCGTTATGACGTATCTTACAAAGCACAACTTTTTTTATATTCATCAGCATGGATTTCTTCGAGGGTGTTCGTGTGAAACCCAATTATTTGAGCTTGTAACCGACCTACATCAGGTCGTTCATGACTCATCCCAAATTGATGCCATATTTATCGACTTTGCAAAAGCATTTGATAAAGTACCCCATAAACGCCTAATGATGAAACTTGCCCGGCTTAACATAAAGAGCAGCGTACTCATTTAGATTGCAGAATTTTTAACCAAGTGCTATCAATACGTTTCCATAAATGACCACTATGCCACCTTAACCGAAGTCAAATCAGGAGTGCCTCAGGGCTCTGTACTGGGACCAATTTTATTCTTGGTTTACATTAATGACGTAGCCAATAACTTAAGTACTAACGTTCGGCTATTTGCCGGCGATTGCGTAATTTACAGAAAAATTAACAGCTCTGAAGATTCTAATACTTTACAGACCGACCTGGATAATATTGCTAACTGGTGCGAGGATTGGCAAATGCAAATAAATGCTTTCAAAACAAAAGCTATGATATTTACTAGGTCTACTAACATGCACCTAAATTCGTATTCTATTAATAACACAGCTATCGAAAACGTTTCTACGCTAAAATATTTGGGTGTCTATTTGTCGTCCAACCTTACGTGGAATGAACACATTGATGCTATAATTTCCAAGGCAAGTAAAGCACTCGGTTTCATCAGACGAAATTTGTATTTAGCTAGTCAGTCAACTAAACTTTTTGCTTATACTTCATTAGTTCGATCCAAACTCGACTACGCGTCTATTATTTGGAACCCAAACCAGGCATACTTAACAAACAGACTGGAGGCCTTGCAAAATAAAGCAGCACGTCTTATTACTAAGAACTATTCCCGCACATCTAGCATAACTGCCATTAAAGAATCTCTACAGCTGCCCTCCCTGGAAAAACGAAGAATACTAGCATTACTATGTCACTTCCACCGGCTCTATCATAGTGCGTCGTCATTTGCTGCATCGCATATGAAACCTGCCCATCGCATTTTTCCGCGTCTAGATCACCCTTTCAAAGTTCTCCCCTTGTTTGCCCGTACTAATCTTCTTCGTCAATATCCGTTCTTCTTGGCCATCTTTCATTGGAATCGATTACCAGAAGATATTGCCACAATTCATAATCACTATTTGTTTGTAAGCCACTTGAAGCGATTTTTATTATCAGAGCCATGAACCATGTACTATGTGCGCTTGTTTTGTATTTCTTCTCTATTTATTTTTGTTTGTTTGTCTGCTTTTCTACCGTTTTCTGTTACATGCCCGCTCTTGACTGTGTTTGCTCTTGAATTGAAATGTACTCAACACATTGTCCCCCACCCCCCTAAGTAATGCCCTTCGGGGCCTTGAGGGTATCTGAATAAAAAAAAAAGACGATGATTCTAAACAGTACGTGTATGACAATTTTGTACTGTTGGTACTACCAGTAGTGTTAGCGAATATTGTATGCAGTACGTGAAATAGTTAGGACACCTATACAGTTTCCAAAAAACGACTAATTTGAACAAATACCGCAGCATCGACACCTTCAATTTATGACATTGTTTTAGCGGTGGTTAAGGTATGAACAAGCGATGCATTAAAGTAGTAGGTGCTCATAAGGTAGGTAGCCCACTAATTTGAAGTGTCCTTCTCGTTTACTGCAATGTTACGTTAGCTAAAGAGGAACCATGAGATCATCAACCCAAGGAAAGTATAGCAGACGTTATTAGTATCAATAGGGTGTGGTAAAATGATACAAAAATGTGAAATAGTGCACGCATCCTATAGTACGGGGAGTCTGAGTAAGTGCTAAGGACATCCCTGATCGTTCTACGTCAGGGGCGTCCGTCAGTACGAGTCATGGTGCCCGTCGCGTCTTGGATGCCTTCGAAGGCGCTTGTCTTCGACGTTGTTGTCCCTACGGGGACTAGTGCCGAGACCGTCGTTGATGCGACGGCCTCAATAGTCGGCCTCTCAGAGGTATACTGCGTGCAGCATCAGGGTGCTCAAAACTTCCAAGTCACCGTTAAGAGCATGGCCTCCATGTCTCTAATCGTCAATGCTGGCTGCCTGGTGATCGGCGGCGAGCGTGTTCAAGTCGTTCCCGTTGGCCCACAAGTGACCAACGTCGCCTGCCTGTTCCTGCCATCGTTCGTCTCAAACGAAGCTCTCGTCCAAGCGTTATCCCCATATGGCAAGGTGCTCACTGTCACCAGTGGTTTGATGAGCGGGCGACGCGGCGTACTCACTGGAACGCGGTATGTTCGAATGGAGATGAACGCCGCTAATCCTGTGCCGAACTACCTGCGCATCTCCGGTCACCGTGCTACGTTTGACTACCGTGGTCTCCAGCGTGTATGTCGAAGATGCGGCTCAGGGGACCATCTACGAGCCCAGTGCACAACACCGTATTGTGGTCGCTGTGGTGTGCACGGTCACGTTAGTGATGGATGTGACCGCCCATGTCGACGCTGCGGGGACGGCCACCCAACTGTGGTTTGCCCTGTCCGCCGCTCTTACTCAGACGCTGCCGCTGGTGCCTTTCCACCACTGACACCGGCAATAGAACCAACTACCGACTCGGGGGACGCAGAGGAGGTCACCGACGCTGTGCTGGCCTCACCCCTACAAGTTCCTTCAAACGAAGCGCACAATGAAAGCGCGATTGTTGATGCGACGCTTGGCGCGTCGGCCTCCCCGCTGGTGCAGGAACCGTGCGCTTCGAAAGACGCAACGCACTGCCCCGAAAACGGCGTCGGCGTCTCTTCTTTGACGCCACTTGATGTTCAGTGCACAAATGACCCCAGTTATCAGGCTGCTGCTGTTGGAGTTGGCCCTACGACCCCGGTTATTTTGGAAAACAGTGGCGAAAACACCACAGCCTCTTCTGTTGCGGCCGCTCCGACCATTTCGACATCGCGTCGTACACGTAAAAAATCGCCCACACAAAGGGTGCCTACACCGGACTGCCGAGACGCGGACAGTGCTGCCAGCATCAAGAATGTGGATCCAAGCTTGCCAGCGGCTCAGTCCCTACCTTTTCAGGACACGTCTTCGGAAGACGGCTTCAGCCTTGGACTGGATAGTAGCATCGGACTGTCTAGCCTTGCCGATTTTGACGTTGAAATGGGAGCTCCACGTGAAACAAAGCGAGGGCACACTTCCAGCTCTTGCTCCGATGAACGCAGTGATGGCCGTGGTAAATCCCAACGGCCCAAAAAACCTCGACCCTCTTCTGGAGGGTCGAACAGTGCGTTGTAATTTGGTCGAGCAAGTGTCCCCTGGACACTTTCCAGGACACCGTCTAGAACTATGCGTCCAGGTTAGTCTTTACTTTTAGATGCGGAGCATCTTATACTCGCGCCTTGTAGTGCGCCGTCCGCACCGCTTCTCGAACATTCGACAGCTGACGCGCGCGCATGCGCCGTCGCGCCGTCGCCCACTCTTCCACCATCTGTGCATCCCTTCCTCCTCTACACACCGCGCGCGCTTCACTCCTCCACCATCTGTGCACCCTTCCTCCTCTACACACCGCGTTCGACATCTACAATTCTCCTGATTCTCCAGTGGACGCGCATGTGGCGTCGCGCTTCGAGAACATTCAACAGCTGACAGTGCATGCGTCGTCGTGCTGTATATATACTCAAGGTCGGCGCTCGCTCGCTCAGTTTCCGCTCGTCGGTTGGTTTGTACGGCGCGTCGACGTCCAAGGTCGCGGTGAAATGAATTCCAACGAATCCACAAACACAATGATCGACGTCCCTTCGACCAGCGCCGCCCTTTCGCATACGTGTGTACGTGTTCACTCATTTAACACCCCCTCCTACAACCACGTTAACCAATTTAGCCATCGACCCAAGTAAGTCGCAATTTAACACCCCATTTCACAACCACGTTAACCAATTTAGCCATCGACCCAAGTAAGTCGCATTTTAACACCCCGTTAACCAATTATATGGTCCGCATCCTCCTCAGTGTTCCCCCGAGGGAAGCTGCGCGCAATTTTTTTATTATGGCTACTACACTGCATATTATTTCATTGAACGTTCAGGGTTTTCGCAGTCCGGCAAAGCAGGCTGAAGTGATTAGTGTCGCCCGCGCTGCAAATTGTGATGTTTTGTGCCTCCAGGAAACAAATTTTTTCTCGCTATCCGACGTGCTTGCTTTTAAACGAAGGTTCAACCTAGATTGTTATTTCTCTTTTGCTACATCTCGTTTTACGGGAGTAGGTATTATTATTTTTAACCGAGCTCTATTAAGGGATCATCATGCTTTTTACGATGGCGTGGGCAGGGTTTTGGCTTTAGACTGTAGCTACTTTTCTTTCAGATTAAGGATACTGTGTGTGTATGGGCCAGCGCAAGCTGGACAGTCTAATGACTTTTTTAGAGACCTGGATGTGTTTTTTCTTGACGGTCGTGACGTCATTTTGATTGGCGACTTCAACTGCGTTCTAAATACGTGAACCGATGTACAAGGTCCTGGCTGGGGCCGGTCTGCTTGGAATTCACGCGAGCTTCGCCGCCTTGTCCACCACTTTTCATTACTAGACGCGCACAATGTAGTGCACGGAAATACCTTTGTTTGGACATGGCGACGTGGACGATCCTCCAGCAGGCTCGACCGGGCTTATATCCCACGAGCGTTAGAGGCGTTTGTCTCTGATTTATGCGTTCCGTCCTTCCCACCTTCTCCTGTGTACGTATCTGATCATCGGCCTATTGTCTTGAAGCTCGAAGTTCCATTTTCTTTCTCAGAAAAGCCATGGCGTCTTGATGTTTGCGTCCTGCAGGACGCGCGCTCAAGATCAGATTTGTCACGCGCAATACGTTTGTCGCTCACGGCGTCTGGTCCTGAAGATTGGGATGCGCTTAAAACACAGTGGCGCCTGCGCTGCGCAGTGGAGGGGCGTTCGCTTCGTCGACGCGTTTCTGAAGAGCTTGCTGATACCGCGATGAAGTTACGCATTGCTTTGCGCGCCGAGACGCCTTCTCCTCTGATGCGAGCGTGGCAGCGTGAACTGCGTGAACGCTTTCAGCGCTTGACTGCTGCTTCGTCCCTGGCGGCAGCAGCATGGCGCTGTAGACACAACCCATGTGCACATCCCGAGGTGCTGCGCTACGCGAGACATTCCTTTTTTGGGCAATCAGAGTCACCTGTCTCTATGACAGCACAAATACCACCTGCGCAGCGGCTTCCTACGCGTGATCGATCTGTTTTCTTGGCGCATTTTGAAGCAATGTCGTGTTCGGCCATGCGGACTAACTATGATGAAACACCGCCAATGCTTAGAAGTTTGCCCCGTATTCCTCAAGAAGTTGCAGATTGCCTGCACATCCCTCCGTCGGCTGAAGAGGTAAAGGTGGCACTGAAATCTATGAAACGTGGAACGGCCCCAGGGCCAGACGGTTTACCTGTTGAGTTTTACTTGACATTTTGGGATGAGATTGGTGCTACAATTACCGCGGTAATCCGGCGATGCTATGAGGACGGTGTCTTTCCATCAAGTTTTCGAGATGGACGCATTGTGCTTATTCCAAAGGGTGATGCTTCCTCTGTTAATCCTGAAGATTGGAGACCTATCACGCTCCTCAACGTTGACTATAAGATATTCGCGGCGGTAGCCGTTCAACGTTTGAGGGGTCTGTTGAACACCCTAATAGGTCATCACCAGACTTCATCAGTGCTTGGACGAGAAATACACAGCTTGTCATATACGACACGGGATATCATAGCTTATACCTTGTCGCGATCTGCGCGTGGTATCCTTGTGTCTTTGGACCAGGAAAAAGCGTTTGACCGACTAGAGCACGCGTATATCTTTAATGTGCTCACAGCCTTCGGCTTTTCTCATTCGTTTGTGGAAATGATTAAAAATACGTATACTGGTCTGAAAAGCACACTAGTTCTGGATGGTTGGGAAAGTGCTGCCTTTTCCATAACACGTGGGGTCCGTCAGGGTTGTCCATTGTCTCCTGTGCTATTTGTCCTCAGCCTTGAGCCATACTTGCGTGCTCTTGACGCGGATTCACGTGTCCGGGGTCTTGCGCTTCCTGGTAGCGGTGTCGTGAAAGTCACAGCTTTCGCTGATGATATAACCTTGTACCTTTCAGATGAGGATAGCCTTTCACGCAGCCTGCATGTATTTTCCCAGTATGGCGACATTTCAGGTGCAGCGTTGAACATCTCCAAATCCCGGTATTTCTTCATTGGCTCTCCAAACTCCAGGCTTAGCGCCGGTGTTCCCATTCAGCCGGCCGCGTCCCTTCGTATTTTAGGTATTTCATACAACCACTACGGCATTTGCGAATCTGTTTGGTTAAACGCTCTCGAGGAAGTAAGACTGAAAATTCAGGATGCACAGGATTTTGACTTCCCGCTTCTTGAGCGGAGGTACCTTGCGCAGACTGTATTTTGCGGTCGCATTTGGTACCTTTCTCACGTCGTGCAACCATCTTTACGTATCGTGCGATCACTACAGTCTGCTTTGTGTTCCTTTTTTTGGTCAGGCGGCACTGAGTTGGTCTCTCGCGCGGCACTGGGACAGCAGCGTGCTCAAGGAGGCTTTGCTTTCCCTTCAGTGTCCATACGCTGTCGGCTGCTGGCACTGCGTTTCCTTTTGCGCCTAGTGCAAGGGGAGGGATCTCCCGCACGAACGCTTGCATACTACTTTCTGGGTACTCACCTTCGCCATTTGATGCCTAATGCGCAACTTAACAGGGGGCCACAGTCAATAACACTTCCTGCGTTTTATGCAACAACTGTTGCATTTTTTCGCCATGTCAAGTCGAGCTGTCCTGGCATAGATGTTTTGAACAACCACATAGTTGAGACAACTGCTGCTTTGTTGCTTCCGTTGGTCCCGCCAGCCCGCCGTGCTCGCTCTAGACGGGTGTCTTGGAGCTCCTTAACGGCTTCTTTTCTGCCTGGACACCTTCGGGACTTCATGTGGCGCCTGGGATGGGGTGTACTTCCCACTCTCGACCGCCTCGAAAGGTGGAGAATAGTCCAGTCAGCAACATGTCCGAACTGCTCCCTTCGGGAAACAAATCAGCATTTTCTGAGGCATTGTATCATTGCTCGCGTTTTTTGGAGAGCCGTACATGCTGGATTTCACTGCCTCAGAGTAAATCGCTTCGTTTCTTCTGGGCGTTGTTCGCGAGGCCGCTTCGCTTGTCTTCTCATTGTTGCCGGCGCTTTCTGCCTCTGGCGCAACCGCTGCGAGGCGGTTGCAGCGGGCCGCCGCCGCCGCGCGCTCTACCCGATCCTAGAACGATTGTACTCGGAGCTGCTGTCTGTTTTGTCGGAGGAGCTCTTCTTCCTCGGTGAAGAGGAATTTCTTCGGCACTGGTCTTGCCCTTTTGTGTCGGTCTATGATGGACGAGTGAAACTTGTCTTTCGGCCGGCCTGGTATTGGTAGGCTGATCTGTCGATGTGCCGGCAGAAATGGCATGCCAACATGTAAATATGCAAAATGTACATATTTATGTTTTATTTGTTTCTTGTTTACCTTGAAGTATTTTGTGGTTGTGTTTGAGTGAACCATCGAATGTACATGTTTTTTCAACGTCATCTCATATCCATGTTCATGTAAATGACGTCTGTCTTGTCATCATCGTTAGAGTATGTCTAAGACGGAAATGTTCTGTTGAGTGTTATTGACGTTTGTGGCTATAAATTTTTTCTAAACAGGTATGAACAAGCGATGCATTAAAGTAGTAGGTGCTCATAAGGTAGGTAGCCCACTAATTTGAAGTGTCCTTCTCGTTTACTGCAATGTTACGTTAGCTAAAGAGGAACCATGAGATCATCAACCCAAGGAAAGTATAGCAGACGTTATTAGTATCAATAGGGTGTGGTAAAATGATACAAAAATGTGAAATAGTGAATAATTATTTTATATATTCAATAATTCTGAACACATCTTCAGCACAAAAACTTGCCATTTTGGTGCATAGTTCATATTTATTTTTATTATTACCAAAAGAAAAATATAATATTCCTGCGCGTGGGGATACAGGTGAGGATTCAGTTTATCTTTTTTTAGCACGTGCACCTTCCGACATGTGACGCCACTGTCCCAGTTTGGGCCTGTAAACGCCATCCCGCTAAACTAAACCTCGCTGTCCTCGATGAATGTTTGCGGCAGTTCAACGCTATTCTCTCAACCCTCACTATCACGCTAACGCTATACTATAGCTGCCTATCACAATATAAATCTCTTCCGTGGAAAAGTCCAATCCCAAAGCTATTCACTGAGGCATATCGGCGGCGCACCAAACCACCTCAGTCATTTTGCCCTGTAGACGACAGCGCTGCTCTGATAAAGTGACCATTGTGCGTACTAACAATATTTCGATTTAAAGTTTACCATTATGTGTGCCTGTAAAGACATGACCATATATTCGCTTTAAGATCATGGTCACTCTTGGAACACATTTTCTTTGCGTAAGTTGTGCAAAAAACTACAAAAAAAAAACGAAGGGTCATTTCGCTTTCTTAATCCTTCGGTCGCGTGCATGTCTGTGCTGGGAGCACCCTCCCAGCTCAATTTCCTTTCTCGGCTTCTTTCGAACGACTGTTTCTCGCGCGCCGTACAAAGGCATGGGAGGAGGAGGAGGAAGCAACAAAAAGGGAGAAGACAGGGAGGTTAACCAGAAAGGCATAAAAAACCGAAACTCGAAGCTGGTGAGCTTCCTCGCCTGTGCTTCTTGTCTGCTGCTGTCATGAAGCAGTTGAAACGCATGGAAGCCGAAATAAAGACACGTATCCGATACTTTGACGCCATGTCAGCTGAGCTGAAAAGTCTAAATAAAAAAAAGTTCAAACTAGCTCTCGCTTTCTTGAATAACGATCGCCCAACATCCAAATGTTCGGTTTTTTTTTCGTAAATGCAGATTAGTCTCGTCCTCAGGATTTCCGTGTTATTCGATTCTTCAGAATGAAGCCGCAACATACGAACCTTATTATTTTTCATCCCGCAAGGATAATAACTCCCCGGTGATACATTAGGCTTAATTTAAATAGTGCGCCTACATTCTTGTATTGAGGATGAACAAAGAGCAATACACATTAAAGAAGCTGATGATTCAGATGTAAATATGTTCCATTCGCTAGGCTGGTTTGGCGTACTCTGTGATTCTTTTCGCTTCGCAAACATTCACGAAGTTTTTGACTAATGCCTGACCAAATGATAAATCAGCGGACGCTTCCATCGACTGCATAAGTATCAGTGCATAAGGCACGCTCGATTAATTTGACGCGACAAACGCACAACACCATGCAGAACACCTAGCCTATGAGTCAAATATTTTGTGAATTGTTATGTTCTAACTCTTGAAGGCACAGTTTAAGCACTTTCTCCTTACCTCGTCGCTCGACAAGGTGGTCTAGGCAGTCTTTTTTTTTAACGATTGCCTTTTGCGTGGGCATCAAGTTGGGGGAAGGGTGCTTTCTGCATACATGTACACATTACGATAGTTATAGCGCGAGAACAGAACGACGACAAGGAGACAAGAAAGACACGTCCCTTTGCCGTTGTTCTGTTCTCGCGCTATAACTATAGTCTTGTCATACCAACTAGCCCTAACTGCCACACTTCTGAGTGTACACATTCACTGGCTTCCTATATCTTTTGCTGTATGCCCCAGTGCCTTTAACTTAGCATATAAAGTGTAGCCAATCAGGCAATTTTCTCGCTAACATACTCTACCTCTTCCGTTAAACTTCTTTTTCATCCTCGTGGTTCCTTGACTGAGCCAATTGTTAGCCGAGACATTGTGTTATTAACTGAGCATCAAGAGCGATATTGAACAACATTCAGCTGCTCAAGCCATGCAAGAATAAAAAAATCTTAGATATTTATTTGTTCAGTTATTCGTATGCGTTTGGTGTTCGGCCGTGGTTAAAGACAAGCTATTACAAGAAAGACTTTCAACATGGGGAGTGTGCTCCCGTAATGATTCGGTACATTGTCTTCTCTCCTCGACTTGATGAGGAAATGTATTCGATTCTTCCTCTTTTCGCTATTAGTAGCAATGCTTTTAATTGTGAAAAATTCATTTCTCAGAAATTCCGGTATTGGCGTCGTTGGTTGTGAGTTGTGTGCCAAGACTCGTGACAGGTAAGGACGCCTCCTGAGGAATGAGAACATATGTACCCTTAACGTTCGTGCAAAACGTACTCGTGTACCTTTTGTCTACGAAGTTGTCAACGAAATCGCCCAAAGCTCCTAAATAAAGAAAAAAGTAGAGATGTATTACTAATAATATCTTTATTATTATATTTATTATTCACCATCATCATTATTGGCTCATTGAAGTCAAGCCACATCCCCACTTCTCCAGCAGCTATTTGAGCTCCGTCTGGGTGGCCACTGTCGCTTTTTTTTTTGCGTGAAGGTGCCAGTATTTCGTGATTACGGCATTTTATATTTGGCCCCGCCGCGAATGTGTAGTGTCTAAGATGCTCGGCTGCAGACCCACAGGTCGCGGGATGAAATGCCGGCTGCGGCGGCTGCATTTCCGATGGAGGCGGAAACACTGTAGGTCTGAGTGCTAATATTTGGGTGCACGATAAAGAACCCTAGGTGGTCAAAATTTTCAGAGCCATTCACTACAGCGGCTCTTATAATGATAATGTAGTTTTGTGATGTAAAACCAAGATATTAATATTTAATAATAATAATATATGATTTCGTCTGCGAGCGATGACATTGCTTCGAGCATATCTTCATTGAAGCAACGAGTGTTAAAAAAGCACAAAAAGTGCAATGTACTTGTGCACAAATTGCTAAATACTAATCGACCGAAAGTAAACACGACTATTTTGTAATATTCCATTCACATGCACAGGCATTAAAAACCCCCTGTAGTGTTCGTATGTACGGGAGATCAAGAAAAATCTATTTCTGTGCTATATGCTACGCACCGGATCTTAATGTATTGGCCACTGTAAACATCGACAAGCGAAAAATGAACAAGAAAATAAAAGGAAAGGCAGGGATGTCAGCCAATCCAAGGGGACTGGTATGCTACCCTACATAGGGGAAATGGGTGGGGGAGTTAGATATTTATAGGGGTTTAGAATATTGTCCACTCCGTTCATGTGTACCCCTAACTTTTCTATATGACGCTGCTGCTTTTCCCCGACAACACCCAAGGGAGTGTCAGTAAAGAGCATAATCTTGAAAGCTTTCAGGCATCTCTCGTTGAGGTTTTGCCCTTTTCCTTGTATGACGTCAAAATCAATATGTTCTTCCCTTGCTGGTTCTTTACCCGCTGAAATGTAAAAAAAAGAAAAAAAACTCACGAGGCCTGCAAGTGATTCTCGTATTTTTCCCCCACAGAAGATAATTGGACCTCTAGGAAGAATAACAACCTGTCGAGAAGTCTGTTATTACTGGTTATCACTGCAGTGCCCAGTGAATGAGATCGCATATATTAATTGTGCTCGACACTAATTATGTAGCGTACTGAATGTAGCCTGCTTCTTGTGTGCGCGAGTCACCTCGTAATTGCTTTAAGTGAGCTTATTTGGGAAGACGCCTTCCTACTTCCCTATTCCCGCGTAATCGAAACGAGCCTTTTCAGTCTGCCTCCAGGAGATAATTCGTGGTCCCTCTTAATCTCGCACTAATGGCTGGACGTCAAGGTTTAATAGAGGATGGTCAATCACTTGCCTAGCTGCGTAACAAATTGCAGCAGCAAATGAGCACGGGAAACATTAGGACTGAATATTTGTCAAATACAAAATGCTTTTTATGTATTTTAAATTAAAGCACGTTTTTTTCAGGCCTCTTAACATTCCATCTCAGGAAAGAGAAGCATCTACGGCTTTTGTGAAAACGTAACACGGCAACGCATATGATTGATAATTAACATAATTAGTTCTTTGAAAATCAGTTTGTTGGTAAAATTTCTTCATTGTAACGCCCATTTTTCAAGCTGCGCTGAAAGATAGCCACCAAACCATATTTGCTGCAATCAAAAGCTTAAATATACATTTCATTGCGATATCAATTATATTGTATTTTGCCGCCGGCGTCGGCGTCACTCACCGTATATGTATACGCATTGTAGAGAAGCCGCCGAACACTGAAGTGGGTCAAACTTTCAAGTGTTCTTTAGTGGGTCTACCCAAAAAGGATGCCGCTCGCGCTGAGAGTCCGTGCTTGGCCGTTACTGTCGCCATTGTGTATACTCGCTGTGTGCCTGCTAATAAACGCCATAACAAATTGGTTGAGGGTGCTACGATCCCCTTCGATGCCCTTGAAACTGCGCTCACGTACCCTGCAATCTACCATGTCCCATGACGCCTCTCAGCAAACGCCTCCTCCCATGCCACCCCCTTGTCCCGGTGTCCCCAGGATCCGAGGTCCACCCATCTTCACGGGCACCGATGGCACTGACGTGGAGGACTGGCTCGCCATTTACGAGCGCGTGAGCGTCCCCAACAATTAGGACTAGGACGGCAAGTTGACAAACTTGGTGTTCTACCTTGCGGGCGTTGCAAGCTTGTAGTACAACAACCACGCGTCCGATTTCGCAACCTGGCCCGATTTCAAGACCGCTATCACCAACGTTTTTGGCCGCCCTGCCGTTCGTAAGCTGCAAGCCGAGCAACGCTTACGCGAACGCGCTCAGCAGGCCGGTGAATCATTCACCAGTTACATAGAAGATGTCCTGGACCTGTGCAAGAAATCCAACGACTGCATGTCCGAATCAGACAAGATCCGGAACGTCATGAAGGGCATTGACGATGATGCCTTCACGATGCTGCTTGCCAAAAACCCAGGCACAGTAGCTGAGGTCATCGCGCTGTGCCAGAGCTACGAGGAGCTCTGCCGGCAGCGTTCGATGACCCGTCGCTCCACACCACGAGAAGCAGGGCTTGCAGGCTTGGAGGCGAGCTGTGATTAGGTGGCACTGCTGGCAGACCTCAAGTTCTTCATACGAGAGGAAATCGCACGGCAGTTCTCTCTCCTGCCCTTTGCCCACCCACAACAATCGGCTACTCAACAATCGGCCACTACAATCGCTCAACAATCTCAACTCAACAATCGCTCAACAATCTCAACAATCGGCCACTACCATTGCTCAACATGCTCAACAATGCTCAACAATCGGCCACTACCATTCTTCCACCCATCCGCCGAGCAATATAGCAGAAAATAGCGGAGGTCATGCCTGCGTACCAACCACAACAGCTTCCGACCCCTGCGCCCCCAAGTTACGCCCAAGTGGTCGCCAGGCCACCTCCAGTCGTTTAACCGCCCGCCCCACTGACTTACGCCGAAGCTGCCGCACGACCTCCATCCTTTGCAGCGGGTATGCCGGCTACGTATCTTGACGTGACCTATCAGACTCAGCTCCAGCACCCCCTGCAGCCTTTCTAGCCACCGTTCCGTCCATCGGCTCTTGCGTCATGGACAAGACCTACTCCAGCGAACCGATGGCGCACACCTGACAACCGGCCCATCTGCTTTGCCTGCGGTTACGCCGGTCACGTAGCCCGTTATTGTCATCGCGTACAGCCGGCTCCAATTTCTTCGCCTGTTGCTGGCCACCTCAGCCGTCCCTATCACGACGAACCGTCGTCTATGCCACCGCCGTCTCGCCCAGGTCCATCTCCTTGAAGGTCGCCGTCTCCACGACGTCGTTCCCTGTCCCCCACGAGGCCAAGTTCGGCTACTCATGAGCGGGAAAGCTAGTCGTCGCAGTCCCCGAGGCAAGGACTGCGATGCTATTGCAATGTGAGAGCCCTCAGAGCCGCCCATCTAATGTCATAGACGTGCTTGTGGACGGTGTTTATGCATCTGCTCTTATTGACACTGGAGCTGCAGTATCCGTTATGGACGAAAACTTTTGCCGCTTGCTTCAAAAAGTGGCGACACCGATTTCTGGGTTGTCCCTTCGTACTGCCGGTTCGCATCGTATCCATCCTTCAGCAGAGTGCACAGCTCGCGTTGTCGTTCAGGACGTTCTGTATGTCGGCCAATTCATCATCATTCCTGCATGCTCTCATGACGTCATCCTGGGGTGGGATTTTCTCTCCCGCAACGACGCCGTCATCCATTGTGCCGCTGCCGAAATTGAACTCTCACACTTCTCGCATTTGACGCCGGAAGACAGTCCCTCGAAACTGAGCAAGATTCTCGTGAAAGACGATACCATAGTGCCTCGAAGCTCGGCGATGGGTGTATCCGTCTACTGCGCTGGACTCTCCGACACAATTGCACTCGTTTCGCCATCCGACCGTGCTTGCCGAAGGAAATGGTTGCTAGTACCTTTCGCGACCGTGCAAATCACCCAGAGCAACGCCGCTATTTTTGTGACCAACCCATCCCCGTACACTGTTACCTTGGTTCGAGGGGAATGTCTCGGCAGAGTGGAACCAGTGGATAACGCACAAGTCCTGGACGTACCTGATGGCTCGCATTGTCCCAATTCGCGTACCGTCAGTGCTGTTTCCACTTATGATTCATCATCTCCTGATGTATTTGGCCCCTACATTGATGACAATCTTACGTCGGTACAGCGTTCCCAGCTTCTGGACCTGCTGCGAGAATATCATTCTTCTTTCGATGTCGGGCGAAGTTCTCTCGGTCGCGCGTCCGCTGTTACACATCGTATCGACACTGGTGCCCCTCCACCTTTACGGCAACGTCCCTACCGCGGGTCGCCTGCTGAACGTCGGGAGATTAACGAGCAGGTTGTGTATGCTCAGACGCGATGTTATTCGGCTCTACGCCACTACGACCCTACGGCCCCGACGGAGGTGCACACAGACGCCAGTGGTGTAGGCCTCGGCGCTGTCCTGGCGCAGCGCAAACCCGGATTCCCTGAATACGTCGTAGCATATGCAAGCCGTACGCTCACGAGAGCCGAGACAAACTACACCGTCACGGAGAAAGGGTGCCTGGCAATCGTCTAGGCCCTTACAAAGTTTCGACCTTATTTGTATGATCGCCCATTCGATGTCGTCACCGACCATCATGCACTATGCTTGCTTTCATCATTGAAGGATCCCTCAGGCCGTCTCGCCCGTTGGGCTCTTTGCTTACAAGACTACGACTTCCGCGTGCTGTACCGCAACGGACGCCAGCCTGCTGACGCCAACGCCCTCTCGCGCTCCCCTCTGCCTGAAGGTGATGGGCTCTGCTCAGTATCCTCGGCTGCTGTTTCTGCCATTGATGTTGACATCATCGCTACCGAACAGCGAAAGGATAATTGGATCGGCCCTCTCATCGACTTGCTCTCTGATCCATCCGCAACGCCATCCACGCGTGCCTTGCGTCGTCAAGCTCGCCATTTCGTCATCCGTGATGGCCTTCTACACCGACGCAATTACGACGCCGATGGCCGGCAGTGGTTACTCGTGATACCCCGCAGCCTGCGGTCAGAGATATGTGAATCCTTTCATTCTGATCCGCAATGCGCGCACTCTGGGGTATTCAAAACCTACCATCGCATTCGACAACGCTACTTCTGGCGCGGGATGTACCGCTACGTGCAGCAGTTCGTTCGCTCCTGCCTCGCTTGCCAACGCCGCAAACCGTCACCACACAAGTCGCCAGCCAGTCTGCAACCATTACCTTGCCCTGAGCGTCCGTTTGGGCGCATAGGTATCGATTTGTATGGACCACTTCCTTTGACGTCGGCTGGTAACCGCTGGGCCATCGTCGCCGTAGATCATTTAGCGCGATACGCCGAGACCGCCGCTATCCCTGCGGCTACTGCGCGTGATGTTGCGTCCTTCCTACTGCATCGATTCATACTGCGCCACGGTCCACCTCAGGAGCTTCTCAGCGATCGAGGCCGTGTCTTCTTGTCAGAAGTCGTTGAAGCCGTTCTCACGGAGTGCCATTCTGTCCACCGCAAAACAACTGCTTACCACCCGCAGACGAATGGTCTGACCGAACGCTTTAACTGCACCCTCGGCGACATGCTTTCGATGTACGTCGCCGCCAACCACACGAATTGGGATACTATACTGCCCTTCGTCACCTACGCCTTCAACACCGCCCCTCAGAGCACGACCGGTTTTTCACCTTACTTCTTGCTGTACGGAAGGCACCCGTCACACACCATCGACACGATACTCCCGTACACGCCGGATCCATCTGAGTGTGCACCTATTTCTGAGACCGCCAGGCTTGCTGAAGAGTGTCGCGAGCTGGCCAAGACATTTACGACGCATGAGCAAGAGCAGCAGAAGAGTATTCGTGCTGGCTCCGCCACTTCTGAACCCACGTTCCTTCCTGGTTCCCTTGTATGGCTCTCAATCCCGACCTCTGTAGCTGGCCTTTCTTCCAAACTACTCCCGAAATATGAAGGTCCCTACCGTGTGATCGAGCGCACATCTCGAGTCAACTATCTTGTCGAGCCAATTGAACAATCTTCGGACATGCGCCGTCGCGGGCGCGACATAGTCAACGTAGAGCCCGGGGTAATTGTAGAGAAGCCGCCGAACACTGAAGTGGGTCAAACTCTCAAGTGTTCTCTAGTGGGTCTACCCAAAAAGGATGCCGCTCGCGCTGAGAGTCCGTGCTTGACCGTTTCTGTCGCCATTGTGTATACTAGCTGTGTATCTGCTAATAAACGCCATAACAGCATCTATATATATGAAAACGGGAAAAAAGAAAAAAATGGAGATAAAGACTCCGGCGCGCGGAATCGAACGTGAGACCTCCGCGTCGTCAATGTGAGGCGTTAACCACTGAAAAAAAAAAAGTTACGAAAAGGCACCTCCGTCAACGTTCAAACGGCAAGCTATTCATATCTACCTCTTACCGCTGTTGGCGGGCATTTCGGGTGGAGGGGGGCTATCGTGTTTTCAGCATTATCGGCAAGATGGTGCAATGAGCGTGTGGCGGCTCACATCTCTCACGCGAACTGTGGCCCGCGGAGAGGAGGGGAGGGTACGATCGCTGGCGCGCCCTTATCTCCTGGTTGAGAGGATATACGTCTTGGCTGGCGTTGGGCTTGCACTAGAACAATTCTGTTGTAGTTACGGGGCGCACAAAGGTCACTGCAATCGTTGTATAGCCTCCATTTGCGAAAAGGGCGCGCTTTTCAGACACAGCGAAGTAACTAAGATGCTTATTTACTTTCATCTGTACCTGTGAGTACGTTTCGTGCGTCATTTGTGCGGGACAAACACGGGGCACGTTTAGATCTGCTTGCCATTTCTGCGCGTGACTTTACAATTTGTTGCTGTCGCATTCATTGTTTCGCTTTTGCGGCAAAGCTGTGACTTTTTTTAACAATATTTTATCATACATTGAATATGGGTTTAAACAGATACCAAACCTATATGAAACTGCAACAGTCGTCGCCACGACTATGTCCAGCCTACATCCTTGTAAAATCTTATTGCTTCTTACTATAAAAAAGAGAAAGGTCTTCTTGCTATAAAAGGCACGAAGACGTCACACGTCTCGTTTCACTGCTTAGCTATAGTATACATGTCTATAATGTGCTGCATTTCTCTCTCGCTCGCTTCCTTTCTTTAACTTTTTGTTCTTTTCTCTATTGTTTTCTCGTTTTCTCGCCCATAACAACGCAATCTTATGGTTCCTACAAATGCTTGTTGTGCAAGCATGCCTGGATAGTCGCGTGGTTAGGACGATATATAGCCTCTGAACCAGGGGTACGAATTCCGCCGTGCGAAGAAATTTGATTTTGTTTTATTATTTATTATTCTGCTATGCACTTCTCTCCTCCTGGTTGCCTTTCTCGAACGCGTTGCTAGGTGAGTCCTGGAGACGTGATAACTCGGTGATAACAACCACTGTTTCGGAGTTCGAACCCCGAAAATATTCGGCAACTAAGAAGCTTTTCTTTCTGAGAAATCTGCACAGATTTCTTTGTGGACTCGTGCTACAAATGGGTGGTTGTTTCTTTTCCCCTTTCTTAGCCGCTGTTTATGCAAACGGCGCTGCATCTACTACTAGACTAAGCAATTTCATAGCAAGAAAAAAAAAAAGCAAGTCTTAGCGGCAAGGGGAAGGACTCTTCCGGAGGCTTTCTCTAGTCAATTTGCTACATTCGTCTATGATATAGGTAATGCGATGCAAATAATATATTTTGGTTCCTTTACAGAACGTGTGCATTGTGAATTTGGTTCGCGAACTTGCCTTCAATCAGAGCCGACCTGTGCGCAGACGCCTCTGAATATGTGCACTTTACCGAAGTTTTACCGAACAAAGTTGACTTATCTCCAAACTTAGCAAGCGAAACCTTTTTTTATTCTGTTTTTCGTGCACGTAAACGTATTCCTACCACGTTCTCTTAAATCATATAACAACTTGTTTTATTTTTCATTTTATTTCAAATCTTTCTGAGCAGCATCTTCAAATAAGTATACTAGGCGCTTTCTTTCATGATGCTAAAAAAATATGCCTTCCATTTCCTTCTGCTTTAAAATTCGCTTTGCCGAGTGAGGAAAGCGTACGCCGGTGAATATTGATATGATATTGATATGATATTGGGTCTCGATGCAATATGCAAATAAGCGCATACGTGCTTTTATTTCCGAGTAGGCGCCCCCTGCTATGATTGCGAAAAGCTTCTTTTTTTTTTTTTACGTATACAGCAATGTTATTCACCACGTGGATAGATATTGCATATTTTTCCGCGCACAGTTCATGCAGATACTCAAATTTCAAACGAATTCAGAATGTAATTAAGAAAAGTGTTCAAGTGTTTGTGACGAGTGGTGTGCTGGAAGATTACAGTGCCCCTCTCTTGTTGTGCTAGGGATGAGATTGTGGGCACCTTGGCTATTGGTATTGGATTCTCATTTTATGTAATGCAGAAAATGTAGGCGGCAAAGACGTCATAAGAAAGAAAGAAGTTTTGTGCCTGCAGCCCTTTCTTCCCTGCTCCACAAATAGCTTTCTAAATAATGTTGTAATCTTTCACGAGTGTACGAACAAGTTGACAGGATTACTGCTGCAACTCTTTCACTGAGTCTAGTCACAAATGTTAATATGAATTTCCTTTATAATGCATATTATGGGGCAAATTTTTAGTGATAGAAAAACAGATCTCAATTTTCGCTATAATTTCTTCAAAATTATTTCATGTGTGCAGTAAATTGTACTCTTAAACAAGCAAAAAGTAGTCCAGAAAAATAAATACCTTTTTATCTTTTTTCACATGTTTAGAACATTAAAAACTTATGGCTTTATTGAATTTTAGCAAACTTTTTCGAAATTCGCTTAACTAAAAATAGTTGACAAACAGTTTTTATAGTGATGTTTCATGGTAAGTTTTAAATTAAATATGAAGTTTTTAAGGATTGCTAATTACCTTACCTGTATAACTGCGGTTAGGCTGATATTTAGTAAGGCGCAAACTTGCTTTCACCTACTGGCACATTCTTTTGTTCTTCGCAAAAAAAAAAAAAAACACTGGGCTCAAAGCATTCACCAAAGAAAGATTGTAGTGCTGCGTTCCACAGTCACGTGACCTCTTTGTTTAGATTTCCAAAAAGCACTGACAATGAAACTTGAACCCTGCAGGTTTCTCAGGCTGGTTGCCACCAAACTTATCAATACGGCTGAGACCAAGCTGTTTACGAAGCCCCTTTAGCTTGTATATAACTTTTTTTTCAGTGCCCTTGCTTACGTGCATGCTGCCGGAGATGTTGGCTTGGCGATCAATATGCGATGACTTGTTTGTTCGAATTAATACTCCAATACGACAACATGTGTACGGGCTTGAGACCACAATTATTGCTGGTCTGATTATTGTGTCTCTCTTACTTTTTTTCGTAAAGATTCAAGGCTCAGCAGATATTATAAGAACTAATTTCTCGGGAATCAATTCCACTTGGCGTAAAATTAATGTCTTGACCGAGTTACATTAAATCATTGCGAAATTTCCTCACTGATAATAACAATAACAGAATGCTGTCGCACTGTTCAAGCAATGTGGAGCATCTACGTTCTGATACCGATATTTTACTGAGTGAGAATGAGATAGAGACTTCGAGTGTTCAATTAGGCATCCTAGTGCTAACGGAAACGTTCAAAGTATTAAGCTGGGAGCGAAAATTAAATGGCTCAAATATTAGGTAACTGTTAGCGTTTTGAAACGTTAGCATACATATATGTCAACGTCTTATTCAGGAAATGCAGTAAAGCGATTTTGCGTCTGTTTCGTCCAACCAAACTCCACATTTACGTCAAAATACACTGCATATATTGTATGTCATCGAACCTCTCTTTTTTCGAAAGCAGTGCTACTGTATCGCTCCTTTCTCAGATATGTGCAACAAATGGATCGTCAATGTAAAGAGCTTGAAACTCTCTTGAAGTTCTGCATGTGGGATGAGAGAAGAAAGGATGTGTCTTCAGCCACTCCCGTAATTCCGAGCACTGCATGTAATTAGTTACAAATGACTACGCGGAATGGCTAGAATAATCAAATATAGTGCGCGCGTGTGTGTGCTGCCAAAGAAGACGCGGTAAGAACCTGCACATGTAATTCAATTCTCAATCAAATAGCAGCAGCGGCTAATTTTATTGCGCTTAATCTGCGCGACTTCTGTTTGATTTTGCTTCTTCTAATTAGAAGCAGGTAATTCAATCATGGTTTGTTCCTATGAGCCTGTGGCTTCAGCCGTAAACATCGGGTACCTTACGCGTCTTTAGTCAGAAAGAATCTATAGCAGGTTCCGAGATACCGACAGTTAAGGTATACAATCCATCAAATAATCAGTGAGTTAAGCTGTGTGAATAGACATTGTTGATAGAGCAATGGCATCTGTATAGGAAAAACTATAAGTACAGTTTATAACTGCAAAACTATAGCTGTGGTGGAACAGTTATTCGTTTTAATATCTATGAATAGCTGTGTCCAGTTACTCGTAGCGTGGTTTAAAATTTAAAAAAAATTCAGGACAACTCTCAAAGGATATATATGATTGTGATAGTGTGATATCTGATTTGAAGGTATTATATTCGTAATCTACTTATCAAAAGACATAAGGTGCTACTCACTGTTACCTAAACTTTCTTAAATTAATTCGTACTTAAAATCACGTTGTGTAAGCAGACGATGAGCACAGGTTGTGCAGCTAATCTCGGGATTCAATCGCATGGTGAGAGATAGTAGAGCCAAAGAAGACGGTAATAACCAGCTCTAAAGTCGGCTACGATCGTTCACACGCTCCGCGGTTTTTCCTGCTGCAGTCTTTAAATTAACACAAACATTTCTCTCAAACTGCACCATTGGGGTGGTGGCACACTACAATAGAATAACTGTAGCCCAACAACTGTGTTACTGAGATAGTTAGTTGGTTCATTTCACTAACGATAGAGAATGCCAATAGTTTTGACAGGACGCGAAGATGAACACAAGACATAAACCACACCGTAAGCCAGCCAGAATCATCATGCAGGAATAGAAAAAGCGATAAAAGTATTACTTCGCCGAGGAGCTTTTGTTCATAACGTTGATTATTTATTATATAGCATAAATATGCCTTGATTTTTCATTTCACTGGGTCACATCTAATTCAATTAGGTCTTGGGCCCGTTGGAAATGTCTAACGGGGGGCCAGTATCACTCACTTTTCATTATCGCTGCTTCGTAAGTATTCCCTCGGCGGCGGCGTAAGCGAAGTAAGGTATGAGAATAAACTATGTACTCAAAGTCGGGAGACAAGTCTAGAGGTGAAGCGAGCGAGACTATAATTCCGCAGGAAGTTTTCCAGACGAGACTATTACCACGTAGTGGAAAGTATTCTGTGAGACTATAATGCATCTAAAGTTTTTGTTCTTCGTATATAACGTATCGCATTGTACAGCGCTATCCATTCTGTTGTTCATCGCAGTTTTCTTTTCGTTCAATTCATTTTTTTCTTAACGCAAAACCTTAGCAGAACAGGAAAATATTTGCAGGATTGCGACGACATTGTATCACTCCCCCCCCCCCCCCCCTTTTTTTTTTTTTTACATCTGTCGGTTTGCCTGTCATTCAAGTTTTCTTCTATATAACCTGTCTGCGAGGCTGCCTTGGGAATACGCCCTAGGAAAGTTTCTGGGCGTGGCAGTCGCTCTACTGCAGCTTCGACATAGTGCGAAGAAATCTCTTTGAACTGCCCTATCATTCTTCACTTTATAGCACTTCCTTTTTGCTGGATCGAATCCCGACTGCGGCGGCTGCATTTACGATGGAGGCGGAATGTTGTAGGCCCGTGTACTCAGTTTTGAGTGCACGTTAAAGAACTCCAGGCGGTCGAAATTTCCGGAATCTTCCACTACAGCGCCTCTTATAATCATATGCTGGTTTTCTGGCGTTAAACCCCACATATCAATCAAATCAATCAATCATTTCCTTTTTCCTATATTCTTATGTCGGGTTGAAAATGAGACGAAACTTACATGGCTAGTCAAAAGTTACCTGGCAACTATCCCATGTGTTTATTGGCCTGGTAAATTTATAATCCGCCACTCCCTCTTTACATTTTTGTCAATTAGAGGAAATACTTTTCTTTCAACGCTGCGATTTCCCACATAAACAGTCATTATGGAGGCATACGTTGTCGTGTGTAATATTTGGGGCACTGTAGGATATCCTTAACTTGTTATGCTACAACGTAATTTCAGTGAAGAAAAATTTGGCAGATTCTACGGATTGTGGGACTAAGTTTCATACGAAGCGGTCAGTCAGTAGTGGTCTAAGCTCCATTATTGTGGCACTGAGTGAAGTTTTGCAACGAAGCCTTGCCGCCTTCTTTTTAGTGGAGTAGCTGTATACGCTTTCCATGAATGCCTATGACAACGACGTTTAAAAGGGGTCACGCATAAGAAATGCTTATTACCTAGTTACAAATTAAATGACAAGGAATGCTATAATTATTGACGATTTACTGACATGACACTTGCAAAAGGTATTTTCCAGAAATGCTTTATCACCTGGTGTGGCTGTGAGGTACAATATTTTACTGCCACGCAGAATGGAATGTGCCTGTGAGTACGTTTAGTGCGTCAATTGTGCTTGAGAAACTCGGGGCACGTTTTGTTCTGCTTGCTAATTTTTTCGTGACCTTCCAATTTGTTGCTATTGCGTTCATTGCTCCGCCTTCATGGCAAAGCTGTGATTTTTTTTTTATGGTACCCAGTCACAGAACGGGGATGGAAGTGGCCCAGGAAGACATTATTGTCGAAACACAGAACAAAAGGTGGCTGCCTAAGTCAAGAATTTAGCTCTGAAACGTGGCCCCGCCGCGGTTGTCTAGTGGCTATGGTACTCGGCTGCTGACCCGCAGGTCGCGAGATCAAATCCCGGTTGCGGTGGCTGCATTTCCGATGGAGGCGGAGATGCTGTAGTCCCGTGTTCTCAGATTTGGGTGCACGTTAAAGAAGCCCAGGTGGTCAAAATTTCCGGAGCCCTCTACTACGGCCGCTCTCATATACCGTATGGTGGTTTTGGGACGTTAAACCTCACATATCAAGCTCTGCAACGCACTGTTTTATTTTCTCTTTTTCAGAAAGAGGGACACGTAATGTAATATTGCGCAATCAAGTGTCCCACAAAAGCTGCTTCCATGAAAACGAGTAAAAAAGAAACAAGTTCAAGTGACGTCTAACGAAGTATGGGCTAGCTGTATAAGTATAACGATGGTGATGATGATAATAACGACAACGACAACTGCTTCATTCGGCAAGAAACACGCAGACCTAAAGAAGAAAATGCGCACAGGAACAATGCCGGACTGCACATAATGATATGGTGTTTGTCTTTTTAATGTTTTGATTTTTTTCTCGCGTGTGCAAACTGCTCTCAGTGGAGCCGTACAGTCGTGATGGAAGTGGCAATTTTTTTTGAAATATAGTAATATCATTTTCCGGGAGTGCAACGCCTAATATCTGCCCCGCCAACGCAGGGGCTAACGATGTCGCTAGGTCTCCAGAGACCGTTCCCCCCCTCCTTTCCCTAACGTTCTCAAGTCGTTATATTCAGCAGATTAAAAAAAGAGACTGCAGGCGCATAAATGGCGAAAACAGTGAAAGAAATTTATTGTGTGCAAAGACGCTCGGGGAATCATGTTGCTGGACTGCGGGAAATATACGTTGAAAAACACCTACTCTCCCCTCCCCCCTCTTCTTTTTCTAGCGCTGAAGCTCAAGCTCATTTGTTTTTCAAGACGCTGTAGCGGCAAAACTTGAGTGTCACTGGGTAATGCAATAAAGAAAACAAAAAAATTCTAATGGCTTGACACCCCTTAAAAACTTAATTTCTTTCATTCATGCGTACATGAGTCTCGTCTGGCAAACCTAATGCTTTCAGGTGTTATGCGAAAGATTATTGGTCAGCTGCCAGCTCGCTATAAGATCACCTACCACATAACTCCAACATCAAAAAAAAAAAAAGACTGCTTCGCATTCGCCGTCATGGCTACTGGTGGCGCTAACTGACGCTTTCCCGTTTAAATGCACATACACCCACACTATAAAGTGGATTGGGGAAACCACTGTGGTTGCCCAGTTATTAGAGCATCGCATGCGTCATTGGAACGTCGCATGTTCGGTTCCTGCTCACTGCAAGTTATATTCTTCACGCAAAAATAAACACACACGAAAAGATACAGATAGAAACACAAGTGAACACTAGCGCTGCTTGGCATCCCCACATGGTTTCCCTTAGTAGGAGATGGTGCAATGTTTTTTCAGTGCCAACACACCTAAACACTGTACTGAACTGGAATAGCTCTCTTGTGCTGCATATACAGTTCGAATCAGTTGGTTTCGCACACCACTCATCGATGATCACTTGTCTATAGACCACTACTATAACCATAAGCGTGCGCAGGTTCCCCTTCAGTGGGGGGAGCAATGGTTCGCTGCAGCACCTCCCTCCCCACATTTCTATTATGTCAATGTATGGGGCTGTAATTGCACCCCCCCCCTCTCACCCCCCCGTACGCACGCCTATGATTAAAACCATGATCCGATCGCTTATTCTTCCTTGTCACCTGTCGTGCTTTTACGGTTGTCCGTGATGTGTCGCCGAGCGTTGGCCTGGGACGTGTTTCCTCATGTGCTGTGTCGGTTGCGTTACACCCGTATGCTGCGATAAGCTTACCAAAAAGCCCGAAGCATGGGACAAGTATGAATAGTACGCAAGCAGGGAAAGACCATTTCTGGGCATGATGCAGCTTATTCCACTGCAATATTTTGCTTCATTAAGTTTTAATGTTGTGTTCGCGTTTTCCCATGGCATATTGAGCCCATGCCCCGTTTACTTTAAAGTTAAACGGCATTCAATACGTCGCTAGCAATTTGCACGGCCTCGAATGGTTTTGGAAAAGAAAGTGGTATGCGGAGATTGTATAGGTTATATGCTCTAATAACTGTTTGCAAGGAAGTCACCGTAATGTATATTTTTTTATAAATGAATAAAAGGGCTGCTTGTATCAATTTATATTTTTTATTAATTCATTTCCATTTTTGGGCAGCTTCTTTTTTTCTTTCCCCTTTTCTGTGCTGAAGAACTTTGTTCAATAAATTTTGTGTCGGGCTAAAAAAACTTGACCTCCCCATAGCGACAACTCGTCGCCAGGGCCAAGAGTGCAGTCGAAGCCAGAGGGTTCCTGGACAAGGGAACCCTCCCACCTTAGGGTGACACCGGGCCTCGCTCGGAACACTGTTTTCTAAATAAACGTTTATTTTTCTTTTCTCTCCCCATAGAAAGCAATTTAGAAGTAAACAGAGTCCAATTCGGTTAACAAAATGGGCTAGCAACACGATTCTCCCGGTGAATATTTCGCGTAAAGAATTTTCGCGTGAGAATTACTTGAATATTACATAACTTTAGCGATTGGATATTTGCATGGTTGCGAGACACTCTTTTGAAAATTACCCGAACGCATTTACCAGATTTTGACGTATCGTTAGTACGTACAAAACTGTTGCGAAATCTCGCATTGTGAACTAAGTATCTCTTGCATTTTTCGGTAACACTCGGTTCAAGATATACGCCGTTCTTGATTTCGAATGAGGCTTAAAAAATGGGATCCAACGTATATTATTTAGAGCCCACTGTTTGAACGCGAGTATAATGGACATCAAATATTTTATTACGGTAGCAATTATATAGGCATTCTTGGTGAGTTTTTGCCGTTGGCATTTTCTGGATATTTACGCGTATATATAAGTACAAAAAGGCTCGAAGTAAAATAAATACGAAGAAAAAACTTCCCAAGCACCCAACCGGGCATTCGAACTATGCAGCGACCCCTCATTCCGCAGTTAACTTCGCTAGACAACTCCACCACGTGCCATGAATGCGCTGGCGAAATAATAGTGAGAATTTGCCGGTAGTGTAACGCAGCCCTAAAAGAATATTGGGCGAGTTCTATATATTGCAACGCTGATACAATGTATTTCCATTTCAAAACTGCCCTTGAGGTGCGCACGGGAAAAGGGGCCTTCTCTGGAGACACCCGGGTAGTTTAAAAAAAAATAAACACCGGCCACACCTTGCGTCCGAAGGCGCCACGTGGCAGAAGACACGGAGACGTCGCTCCACGCGCCGCATGTTTTTTTTTTTTAATAAATGGTTAAAAGCACCGGGTTGCGAATTGTGGGCACTAGTGGCGTCTTCATGTTTGAGCAACGTGCTTCAACTGTGACAGTTTAGTTTAGGCTTGTCCTGTGTACAGCTTATGCACTGGTTGCTGCATATGACTCGTGCTTCTCACTTCATATCGTTCAACTGGCTATTTTTGTTTTAGGAGGGAAGCTCCTTGGGGCTAGCATTGGCCGGCAGAGTTCCAGCGTTCATACTCATACCCCAACCCCTGCCGCACGGCTGTGAAAACACCTGTGCCGTTCGTCCATCCATTCATCTGTCCGTCTTTTGTACTTGTCGGTGAATTCGACGTAGACTAACCTTGGGACCTAGCTTCTTCGCCCACTTGTCATCATTCACTTTGTGGAGATGCGTGAAATTTTTTCTCCCTCATAAAACAATTCTGCGGTGCGGCAAACCCCTGGCTGCAACAAAATAAAAACACAATAATAATCTTGCTTTTCACAAGCGGAGGCAATATTCTGAGGTCACGTCCAGTGCAGCACTGTCGCCTATATGATAAAGAAGTGATCGAATTGGAAACTTCGCCCGAGGGTACTTCATTTACGCTAGACAATCAAATTATAGCGAGCCTAACGATACGCACACATAGAGCCTCAGATGAGAACTGGTGCGTTGAAATCGGACACACATTGCTAGTAGGCTGGTCGCTTTTGTTGGACACTACAATCACATTACGAGAGAATCTATATCAGAGCTTTATAGACGCCTGTATTGCTGATATATGAGACAAAGTCTACAGACAGACAAAGAACTCCTCCACGTTTTGCTTTGGAGATTTCGGGTGGTTGCGCCAAGTTACAAAGTGTCGCCAAGTTACGAAGTGTCGTTTTTCGAGCGTGTGGATGTCCTATAAAAATGCTCCTCAAATATCTTCTAGCTCATTCGCAGTTTTTGTTTCCTATTTCAATTATTGTCGTCTTTATTAATGTATTGCTACGGTCTCCTCGTTTCTTGAAATTTGTTTGGATCCATTCATTGACTGCCGATCCTGTTCTTCTTCAATTTAGCGCAGCGCATCAGACTTTTAAGGTACTTAATTCGGTTCTCGGTCACTGTGGCCTGTACTACAGTTTCCTCGCAGTTTACCGTCTTTTCGACACTGTGCACATTTGTCTTCACCGTGGGGCAGCAAATGGCGTATTCATTTCGCAGACCCGACGGCCCACGGGAGTTAAATTAATTAGATGCGCAACATAGGTATTAGATTGATTCTGTACAAGAAAAGGCTAAATGAAAGTTCACATTGTGGATAGAAAGCTGAATATGTGAAATTGTGACTCGCATGAAAAGCATGAAAAGGCTGGACGACGTCCTAATTCAAAGCTTGAATATTGTCGGGTTCATGCGTTCGTTGTTTCGCGGCGTTAATATCTTGTCATTATTTCTTTTTTTTTGGGGGGGGGGGGGGAGTTGCTTTTGATGGTGATCATTATAGGGTTTGTTGTTAGATCAAACAGAAATTGCAGATATGCAAAATGCCTTCGTGCCTTTCTTATAGGTGCTGCCATTTTTTTGTACTAAATTAGACAAAGTGGTCAATCTGGTTGGTGGACATTGAGCTTAATTAACATGCCGTAGCTGGGGCTGAATGATAAATATTAGGAGAGAGGAGATTACGAATGCTGAAGTTTGCAATAAAAACACCTAAAGGTACTAACGAAGGAAAAAGAGTAAAATGTTCGATATTGAGGTTTTCTTGAGAAAATGTAAAGCCAATGAATTGATTGGCGATCGAAGACGGCTTTCATGAATCGGTACCGAGGCGCATAAACATGAAAGTGGGGAAGAAAATCTCCTTACATTTTTTGAAATGAGAAACTATCTGGCTATTGCGTTCATCTGCTCTAAAGGAAAAAAAGAAATATAGGCATCTGTGCGCAGAAAACTACCCAGGCTGTATTTATACCTATAAGAGCAAATAACAGTGAAACCTCATTTATGTAACACTAACGTAAGCGCCACTGTCAACAAATAGGTCTTTGCGGTGCACTTACTGAGAGAATTATTAGCGAAAAAATTTATTTTGAGCATTCGGCTATCGATCTTGTCACCTGCACGTTTGTAGCATGAGAATTAAGCTCATTATATTCCCAACACAAACGTTGGATTCGAAAACAAGCTTGGGCACTCTTTTTTTTTTTTGCTGCCGTATGCGTAGATCATGACGGCTGTCATATCCGCGAGGCGCAGCGTCTCCAGGTTACAAAAAAGAAAAGAAAACGAAGCACGCACCCGAGCCTCATTTTTATCAGCGCCACCACCGAGCCGTGCTTCGCCGCGGCAAACGTCAGCGCGTCAACCTTGAAAGTTGAAGGCCCGTACACGCCACGTGGTGGGAAAAGCGGTGAAATAGAAGCGTTGTCCCGAATTCTTGGGTATGCGTGAAAATATGATTAGGTTTGAACGGAGTGCTGAGGCCACATATGCTGAGTAAACCTGATAGAACTTTTAAGTCAGTCCACAGAAGCTTGATGCATGAGTGGTTTTTTTTTTAATTCACCTTGATTACCCGAGCTGCATTTCATAGAGTATGTTCATGGTGTATGATAGTATTAATTTGGGCGGTTCTATGACCCAAGACCGTGATGTGATTCTGACAAACGCTTTCTGTGGGGGGGGGGGGGGGGGGGGGGGGGCTCCTGATATTTGGACTACATGGTGTCATTTAACAGTCGATGACATCGTGCAGTACAGGGGCCTCTACAATTTCGTCTTTACCGAAACTCGACTGCTGAGGCCGGAATCAAATTCGCAACCTTCACACTGAAATTTCAGCGCACACACACAAGGACACAAACGAAAGGTTCACAAGGACAAGTGCTGTGTACTCGTTGTCTGTGTCGCAGTCTGTGTTTCGTCTCTGTCCTCGCGTGTGGGCGCTCAAGTTTCAGTATGCTGCAAAACCAACTAGCCCGCCTTTCTTTAATAATGGCGCAACCTTCGGGCCAGCAGCCGAGAACAGTAGCTACTACACCACTTCATGGGGCAAACCTGACCACAGAATAAGTCGTTTTGATGGTATTTGTGGGAGCGTAGACAGCTTAGAAGAAAAGCATGCTTTCCTCAGATTGAAGAAGGAGCTCGAAATGGTGTGCGCTGTCTTTCACTTCTGAACCAAACGGAAAGCTCTAGGTGTGGGCACTTTCTTCAGCCATCCCTTCATCGCGAACACTTCGCCGTGTCGAATCAGGAGGGAAAAATAAATGACCTAAAAGGAACTCGTCAGACCGATGACAGCATTTGTTCGTGAGAGACTTACAGTTGATGCACATTAACTGCATTCCCGAGGGTCTGGCACTTCTTCGTTTTTTATTGTCGGAAGCATGACTCGATCCGTCGCTTTTCATGACCTGTATAGTCTGGCCAACGAGACGGCCAGCGATTGACGCCTTCTTTCACCTCGGTGCTTGTCGATGCCGCAGCGCCTATAACGCTCCGGAGGCACTCAAAAGAGACAGTTTCGCGTTCGTGCATCGGCGCCATAAGGTTTTCTCAGCACTCTTCGCACTTTCGTCTCACTTCACGTCCTTTGACGTACTTTGACGTAGACTGAGAGAAAATTGGATCCTGCTGGGCGGTGCTCTCCTGCTCACCACCGCTTTCCTTCGAAACTCACTGTGCACGGCCCGGGCTTCCGAGGCCAAGATCGCACGTGCGGTGTTTGTAATCGGTGCAGACAGGAGTCCGAATGCGTTGCTGGCCTCCTTTGGACACAGGGAATTGCCTTTATGCATTCCCTTTTAAGAGGCTGCTGCAGAATAGTTCCCGTGAACTTTATTTCTTTTTGATGCGTGTATCACGTTCCATTTCTTTAACATAAAACTTTCTTAGTCTGATGTCCTCCAATAGTAACAAGCTGATTGATTTCTTGCTAAACGCGTCTCATATGTTATTTTTCATAGTTCGTAAGTTTCTTCCCCAGTAGCTTGATGTTGTCCGCAGTAAAATTTTCTCTTGAACCAAGGCTCTGAAAAGGGGCCTTAGTGTACAAATTAGCAACAATAAAATTTATAAACGTGGAATACTATAAAGCGCCAATATTGAAGCTACTTCGATTACACACTGAGCACCTTGATTAATCGTGTTCTATTAGAAATATGCTATGTTGACATAGACTAGCAAATGAACGTGGACGACATGTTTTCAGTTATTAGACATGCAATAGCGACCCTGAAAATAAATACATAAACGAATAAGTTTGAAAAAAAAATCGCAGCATATCCACGGAGTGAATGATGATGAGGGGGGCGAAGCGTCTGTCAGCCCATTCGTACATTCATCCGTGCTTCCGTACATCAGTGCGTCCGTGATTCTCCATCCGTCCGTGAGTCGGTCCATGCGTTCGTCCGTCTGTCCATGTATCCGTCCATCCGTGCATGCTTCCGTCCGTCTGTCTGTCCATCCATCCATCCGTCCTCCGTCCCTCCGTCTGTCCCTCCATCCGTCCCTGCTTCCGTCCATCCGTCTGTACGTTCAGCCGTCCCTGATTTCATTCGTCCATCCGCCCGTGTTTTGTCCATCCGTGAGCTTGTCCGTCCGTGCTTCTGTCCGTCTGTCTGTCGGTCCATTCGGGCGTCCATTCGTTCTTCTGTCCATCCATCCGTCTGTCTCTCTGCCCACGTTTCCTTCCATCCGTGGGTACGTCTGTGCTTCTGTCTGTTCGTCCGTCTGTCTGTCATTCACACTACCGCCACCTGCTGTGTGAGAAATACAACAAGGTGGTTACAAACCGGTCACAAAGAGACATGCATGGAAGACCCACGACTTCAGGAGCTTCGCCTCTAAAAATCAGGTAAAAAGCAACGTCTTCAAATTCTGACCAAACACATACATTATAAATGAGTTCTAAATGAAAAGAAACGCTTACTACGTGAAAGGTGGTTCTCCATGCGAACATAGAAGAGAGAAAGAAAATGTTGTCGTCAACATAAAAAGTACTTGTGCTTTTCAAATTATTTTTTTTGAATGTTCTTACTTTTGGTGGAGCTCACAATAGAAGAATGGAATGCTAGCACAGCTAAATAGAGTTGCACAACGACAGAAAAGTTCAAACCTGAGTTATACGTGCATTAGACCAGGTGACAATATGGAGGCATGTTCTTATGCCGTTATGTGCTTGATTGCTCGATGAAATGACAGGGTTATCCCGATGATTTGCTTTACCGCATCTATATGATATAAAGCAAGTAGATAAAAAGTAATTCGTATTTGTGATTTTTCCGAATACTAAGCATTATATTTTTTTCTACTTTCTTGGATGGTATCCAATTATCCTTTCACTTCGGCGCCTTGACCAGAATAATTACGTTGTTTGCCTTTCTAAGCATTCAAGCTCGTACGTCAAGTAGCTCGACTGCCCCACTTTCTGTACGACGTAAGCCATAGCTGTGCCAGCGAGACCCAATTTATAACGGTGATTTTTCTGAGCAGGCAGCGTGAGTGAGACCCCAAATTTATTTCGATGTTTTCCGCACACGAGAAGAGGATACAGCGGGAGGGGCTTCTTGCACGAGCTCTGCTTAACAGAAAATACCACGAAAGCAAGAGTAGCGAGGATATATTGGCCCAGAAAGTAGCTGCCAAGATTGGACTTATAACAATGATTGGTGGTCACATGGTTGTCTGCACCAGGGGCTGTAATGGTCCCCTAGTGCGTTATACTGATGGGCACAAAAACCACTAGACGCTTGAAGAGGCCTCCGCAGGCCCGCAGAAGTGCATGCTTTCGTAACCACTTCAATGAGAAGCTATTTCGTTGCCCTGGAAACTTTATAATAGCGTATGGGTGGTACATACATCGCTCCTGGCGTTCTAGCTCAGATGGAGAAAAGAAAGAACTAACGGAGAGGAGGGCGGGAGAGAAGTTCTCCTAAAAGTTTGCACGTGAAAACGATCTTGCGCGGGGGAGTGCAGAAGCAGTTCGGAAGAAAGTGCACAGGACAGGAGAGGGCCTCAAAATGACTATTCGAAGCGAAGTCGCAAATGGCAGGAATGTCGACGAGATTGAACATCTGTAGGCGGATCATTTTGGCACTTCATGTCCTCTCGGCAATATATAGGTATATAACGTCAGTGAAGGAAAGTCGTATTCGAGGTTTATGTTATGTAGTGGAATATGTACGCCATTTTATTGAATGGTAAAGACGGAGTGACGCATTCTTCATAGTTTTTTTTTGTTTATAATGTTCAGAAAAACATCTACTCCAAAATTTCAAAACATTCGAGAAGTATACTGAACCAAAAGGAAATGATAATGAACAAGTACAGGGGTGTTCAAAAGTTCCAAGGCCAAGCCGCTTGGGAACTATTGACTATCCCTGCACATTTTTGATAGACCATAACATTATTTTTGTTTCAACTGATCTGACTTGCTCCAAGGTTTGTGCGTTCAAGGAAGTATTATAAAAAAAGCACACCCGCAAGAGGAGTACGGGAACAAGTGATTTTCCTCGTATCCTCGCTTTGGAACGTGTTTTAAATGCGAAGCATTCATTAGCAAACTTCAGCGACTTTGAGCGTATCTATCTATCTATCTATCTATCTATCTATCTATCTATCTATCTATCTATCTATCTATCTTATCTATCTATCTATCTATCTATCTATCTATCTATCTATCTATCTATCTATCTATCTATCTATCTATCTATCTATCTATCTATCTATCTACTATCTATCTATCTATCTATCTATCTATCTATCTATCTATCTATCTATCTATCTATCTATCTATCTATCATCTATCTATCTATCTATCTATCTATCTATCTATCTATCTATCTATCTATCTATCTATCTATCTATCTATCTATCTATCTATCTATCTATCTATCTATCTATCTATCTATCTATCTATCTATCTATCTATCTATCTATCTATCTATCTATCTATCTATCTATCTATCTATCTATCTATCTATCTATCTATCTATCTATCTATCTATCTATCTATCTATCTATCTATCTATCTATCTATCTATCTATCTATCTATCTATCTATCTATCTATCTATCTATCTATCTATCTATCTATCTGTCTGTCTGTCTGTCTGTCTGTCTGTCTGTCTGTCTGTCTGTCTATCTATCTATCTATCTATCTATCTATCTATCTATCTATCTATCTATCTATCTATCTATCTATCTATCTATCTATCTATCTATCTATCTATCTATCTATCTATCTATCTATCTGTCTGTCTGTCTGTCTGTCTGTCTGTCTGTCTGTCTGTCTGTCTGTCTGTCTGTCTGTCTGTCTGTCTGTCTGTCTGTCTGTCTGTCCACTTACGTTTGGGTGCTCTCATCCCCCCCCCCCCCGCCCCCTAACTTGGTGTGAACCAAAATCAGCATGAGAGGGTAAGATGGTTTGGCGAATATGATGCGCTGGCCAATACATGAATAATGTCACAATACAATCGCGTACGTCGTCAAAAACTTCCCGTCAGACAGTGGCACATAGCCACGGGCAGGTAAGTGCCGCTGATATGCGGGTATGTGCCACAGGTGATAGACGCTTAGTATTTACTGAGAAACGACGAGAACACACATGGTCAATTTTGAACGCGTGAGCATTAAGACATACCCGACATCGGTAGCGTCGACCCGACGAATGCAAAGAATAAATGTCAAGGTCCCAGCTGGAATCAAACCCAAGCATTCTGCTTGGCAATTAAGCATTTTATCACAGAGCTACGCCAGGTCTCGGATCTACTTTTCAAATAGACACTAATCTTCGTGAAACGTCGATAGTGTTTGCAGGGCTGCATACTTATTTTTATAAACATTACATGTGTACTCCTTTGATACAGCCATCGCGTCGGGTTAACGTACGTCAATTGTGGTTAATTGCCATGCTCTGAAGTAAGTTTACGTAGCAGTCTCCAGGGCCAGCATCCTCGTGAGCATCAGCGCTTCATATCAGCTTCTGGTGTTGCTAATACGCATGTTGCGGTAGGCATCGTTGCGCAACTCCAAACAACTTGTTATATAAACATCTGCAACTCTTCAACATATGTCTGTGCGTGCAAAATTTGTGCATATATTTAGGGTCTTTTCATGACGTGTCGCTAAATAACAAAATTGCAACACGGTAACCTTCCTTCGCATGCTTCGCATAAGGTCGATTTCAATGTACGTGGGATCTACCGAATGTTTTATTCAGTAAGCCAAATACTACCAGGTATACATGACACACTTTATCATAAATGAATTAAACTCTTACGCTTAGCCATACTACTCAGAAAAAAATACCTTACGGATGTTTTATAATGTCATGCGAGAAGCTAACGTGTGGGACCGTTTCCTACATAGGCACATTGAGGCAGCTGCAAATTCTATCACTCCTCGGCTGCCGTGAGGCAACCTTACTGCGCCGACTATGGTTTGGAGTGGCCTTCACGAAAGCGTAACCCCCCTATGGGACTATAGTGCGAAAGTAATACAGGCGATGGAGCGCGTATACTCTGTTTTTATTATTGCTTTGAGACCGAACGCAGCATTGTACTCAACGAGCTGAACGAACTAGACGACAGGGAATTTCCAGAAGAGAAGATACTCGGATCGTGGCCCTACCTGTTACAGGCCCGCACAGGGATGCGGTGATTCACTCTGTTGTTAAGGTGTAGTTAAACAGGGGTACGTATATCCGAACGGTACCTTTTTCTCTCTTTTTTTTTCTTTTAATTCTTTCTCCTGAGTTGTTAGCAAACCGGACGTGCGTTTGTTTCACCTCCTTGCATTTCTTTTTTTTGTCCCCCTCCTTAGCTCAGATTCTGCTTTAGGGAACGCTACCACTTATTACGATTGGGTTTTTGGAAGCGTCGAGCGAAGTTAATTATCATTTTGCCGCAGAAACAATGCTCGAACTTTTGTATCAGCACTATAAAAACTGCACGTTATTTGCCTTGTTCTGTGAAACACGAATGAACTTGCACTGTATTTTAGGAACGACACTTTGACTTAGGTGAGTAATATCATACTCGGTCGCAGTCATGTTGCACATATCCTTGCGATTTAGAACAGCTACTTCATTAGACCGTATGGAAGAGAAAATATTCTTTTATTCTTCAGAGCAATCTTAAATTCACCTGCATCAGCTCACACTTTGGTAATATAGAAAATAACCTGCCGTTGTTAAATATTGTTCTTTTCGGTACATTTTGTCTATGGTACTCCTCCACACATACAATGGATGCATGCTGATAATAATAAAATTAGCTGGTGCTGAATGGAAAAAAACAATCAGGGATCATAATGGGAGATAGAAAATTAGATGACGTCGACGCTAAATGACCACAGTAAGTTAGTTTCTTTTCTCAACTGCCACCAGTTCTACGCTCAGCTGATCTGTATTACTTTAACTACTCTTCGAGTATCTTGTGTTCGGAGCGTTTTGTTTTTGTGCTCCGCTTTCATTTCAATACCAGCAACTTGTTTACCTTTTAAAAAAACATCATAATTGCCAATCTCGACAAGGAAGTAGGACTTCATATATTTCATATACGCCCAAAGGCATCGAGAGCTTCATAAACACAAGACTGCTATCACTTCATTATATGCATATGTATTTCGTTTATATCAGCTTCTGCATATTTATAGGGTAAGATCTGAAAGATGAAACAAGATGTTGTTGGCTTGGGCACAGAACATTACAGAAGCAGTCATACCTATTGAAAGAAGCGCAGTCATTGATTTTTCAGTAGCTAAACGGCATCTGGTGACATGCCCAGAGGCAGCTTACATATATTGCAAAAATATCACCTTCATTTTTACATTTATTTTCATAGCTCTTCATAACAAAATGAACTTTCTTTTTTTTTACTACCACTACTTCTTGCGTGCCTTTTTTTCAGTGTTTTTTTTTTTTTGGCGATTCGTTTTTATATCAGTGCCTGCGAATTCGATAATGATAACGCAGAAATGGTGCGGTGGTTAGCGCCTCTGACGTAGTGCAGGTTGGGAGTTTTCTCGAGCAAATTTCATTAGAATGCACCAAACCCAACTTGAATAGAGATATAGAGTTGTTCAAAGAACAATTTAGGTAGTCTTGAAAAGAACTGATTCATTATGCAGCTATTGTCCTGCTTCGTTGTGCAGTGCTCCTTTTCATTTCTTATTATAAGCGTTGACATCGTTGTATTGTGCAACATGCTTGACAGAAGTGTACTCTTAGTCTGCAAACGTTATTGCCCTCTTTGCATAAATAAATTGTGACCGAGATTCGCTAGCGTGGCTCTTATTATTAAAGGCCATGTATATGAAAAATATTCTACAAAAACATGAAAAATAAGGCTTATTAGTATTCTTCGGTAGTGTTACGCCTGCTTTGTTCAGCAGTATTTTTTTTTTCACAATGTTTTGCCGGGGGGCTAACGCTTCAAAACGGGACATTGTAATGAAGTTCGTAACAACAAGCGCATGCTTTCATGAAAGTGAATGGGCCTTTTCCATAAAATGAGCAACTGATTACCTTACCAAGATCCAACTAGGATTGTAACAACGGGATCAATCCATTCAAGCTTTTGAATGTTTAAAGTTTGGAACAAGTCTAACGAAGAACTGGAATTCCAGAAGACGGCCAGGTTGGTTGATTTAACGTAACGGAGTATGAGTAAGGTGAATAAAAGACAATAGGAAATAGATCTAGCGAAGAAAAAAAGAAAAGAGCAAAAGGAAAAGAGAAGTGTTTATGCGTATGTTACCAATGCACATCTGCACGTTTTTGCAGCGGCTATAGTTTTTACAGCCCGCTTATTATTCAAGAATAGCAGTCTGAAGCCTTTTGAGACGCGTGTGAGGAGGACAATATTACGCATTGGTATAGCATGGGTGCGTGCATGTGTATTAGGAGCGGATACAGGAGAAAGAGAGAGGGACAGGGAGTGTTGTAATACTGAAAATCGTTAAAGAAAAGTCATTTTCATATCATTTTGATGACTAATGCGGGCATTTTGAAAAAAAAAAGCAACGAAAATTTGTTTGGATGAGACACCTTAGTTAACAACTACAGCTGCGAACACTTCGAAGAGTCAAAGGGCGCATGTTTCCAGATCACATTTCACGCGTCAAAGTTAGAGGGATGTAGCGTGAATGAAACGCGGTAAGAGTGTTTAGCTTTACCAGTGCTAGCTTAGGCTGCTTGATGTAATGCCGAAATTGTGGTTCACTGGGCGAAGAATGCTGAGAGTCAGGGAGCAAGCATCGTAGCAAATTGCTAGGTAGCGCAGTGGCCCGAAAAGCGAGGGGCAGCCGAAATGACACCCTGACACGCCAACCGCCGAAACCGCGCGAAGGCCGCCTGTAATGTACAGCCAGAGAGGCTAAGATGCCTAGTTGGTGTTTCAGCGACTGCCGGCGCCTTTTGACCCTTCACAGATTTGTCGAAAGACTCGCGGCAGTATTTTCGTTCTGCCAGTTTTGCAGCGCGTTTAAAGCTCCTCGCTCTCATGTGGACGGAGTTTAGAGTAGGCGAAACGCCGTAGCAATGGCGGTTAACAACGCTATGACCCTCAACCGCTTGGAGAACGCAAATGTTCGCGATGGTTAGTTAAGCAATACTAAGCTCCCTCAACTCATCCCAGTCCTTCGAACTTCCTGAAATGAAACATCCGGTACCCTTCACACACCCGTCGAGGGCACAGAATGCTATCCATGCCGGTTTTTTAACAGCAGCAGCCTTAGTAAACGATTTTAGTCGAGCTGTGTATCCTTTTGTGGGCAGGCACTGCTTGATCTAATCTTATTTTCCTTTTTTAATCCCTTATTCTTTTTACATCAATAGTGCGTTAGTAAACGGCACGCTCGTCTGATCGCCTATTTCCCTTTACCTTTGTTGCATAACGCTTATTTTAAAGGCGAGTCTTTCTCGGGATACTCTAAGGCAGAAATTTTGGTCTGTCTGTCTGTCTGTCTGTCTGTCTGTCTGTCTGTCTGTCTGTCTGTCTGTCTGTCACATGGTTCAGCTACAGGGCCAAAGTTCAAGCACTTGCTGAACAGCTAGCTATGTTAAACCGGTGGCTGCAATCGTACTTGTGAATATTGTCAATCGAGAAGCAAGTATTACGCATATCTGAGTCAAAACACCGATACGTAAGTATTGTGTAGTGTGTTTGTTTTCTAGAATATACGTAGATACGTAATTATAAAGGTAATAGGGTTTCTTGGGCTGCGCTGAAAATGGGATGCTATGCGCAAAAAATACCTCTGCCAATGATATGGTGCTGCCACCAGGCAGTGGCTTTGGGTTCTGCACAAGCTCATGTTTCCCGACACCACTGCCAGACGGCGTCCGTACCTCACGCAGCTAACGCAGCCTCACGCGGATTAGACCAGCAGTCATGTAGTACGGGCAGAAGAAGACTGCCGTCTTTCGAAGACGTTTGCAACCGAGCAAGCAGATTTGCGGCTAACTTTACGCTATATTAAAGGCACCGTTAACATGTCGCTTTAACATGGACGCCTCAATAAGAACGCGAATAAGTGCTTAGCACAGAGATACGCAGTAAACAAGGCATGGCCATCAGTTTATTAAAAAGTAAATAAAACACCGAAACATTTATGCTTTAGGGCGCCATGAATGAAGATTGTTTGCACTGAAAACGACAAAGCTTAGTGAGTATTCATCACATCTTTGTGCATTAATAAACGTACTATTAGCATAATCATAGCTAGTGATGGTGGTTACATTGGTCAGAGATTTATTTATATAAACAAGTTGATTATGACAGACAGCTTTAATACTATTTCCTAGAGTGTCATGTCGGGAGCAGGCAGTCATAGCTAAGTCATGGCAAGTAAAAGAAAAGTCGTATAACTCTAAACAAGTGACATAATATGGGAAAATAACCTATTTTACATCTTAGCCGCATGTATTCCTCCATACCGTACGATGACCTTAAATTATTATAGGCGTTCTTTATATATAGAAGTAGTAATTATAATATGGGAATGTCTGTGATTCTTCATTAGGCATTCAAGGCGCGTGTGGTGGTAGCAGAATGAGGTAATATTTACTGAATGATTCATTTAGTTCCGTCGCGAGTGAATATTTTCTCACTAAAATGGGTTGACCTGCCTCTCATCTTTAAAATAAATCAGATGAACTAGTCGGACCACTATTCGTGAATTCGCTGCATGTGTGACTGCTATAGGATCACTAAAAAAAAGGGATAGCCGGGCCTTCCTAGATTGCCGGAATCACTTGACAATTAACGTGCTATCTCGAAATTGCTTCCTGTGAATGCAGCCGATTCCCGTGAACGTGAACTGTGCCCACGTTGCGTCTTTCTATACTCTTACTCTCCTGGTTATTTCATAACTTCATACACGATTAAAATTTGCTCCATGCATCACCGTTTCGGCTAAGGTTGCTACCTGCAATATTCATTGTAGCGAGGTCATTTCGCAAAGTGATATCGAATTACCGCGTACAGATGTTGTGGTTCTCCGGGTAAAGTTGCCTTACCTCATTAAAATATGCGCGTTTAGTTCTACGCTCATAGCGGAATCAATATCGGTGATTCTCAAAACGGCTGTCGTAAATGCAGTACTATATTTCAATCAATAGCGTGCTACTGAGAGAAAGTCGAACATGGGGTTTTTATCGCTGGAGTCTGTTTTAATAAATAAGGCCCAATAACGTTTTTGTTGCTAAAATCAACAACAACAAAAAAGTAATTTTCTTCGTTTGGCGACTCCCTATAGAGCAAAGACTATGAAAAAAAGTAAACGTATCGGTTTCACGTGGCAAACATTAAGTCCTGAAACAAAGAAGGTGGCCATGGCTTGAAAGAAAATAACTCAATAATAAAACACCCACGTTGTCAGCGAACTCGTTCTCAGCTTTTACTGCTGTCATTTAGTGCTTCTGGTATGTAACTGCGTCAGAACCTAACTTACTACGATTGGAATACCTTAGAAGAACAATTGTTGACTTTCAATTTAAATCACAGACACATTGCTGCAAAGGTGGCTCCTTATAAGTACAGAGGGAATATTTTCGATTGTTATTTTTGTTCAATTTTGGCGACTGAAATGACTGCGTGTGAGCGCTTTTACGAAGTTTCTACATTGTGTGGAAGTCGATATTTTGCAAGTATACTGATCCCGAAAATTCCTTTACTTATTTTAAAGCTGTTCTGGGGTTCTAGTGATTTAAAGTGCTACGTTTGCGGTAAAATATTGTTGGTTACTGCTGTTTTATAAAATACAAGAGAAGTATGCGTGGTTTTCAGAATGAATATTTCACCTGAATTCTTATATTAAAAACAACATTATTCACCAGAACAACTACTTGACTAAATTTGCGCTGATTGAGATATAAATAAACGACACTTATACACAGGTAGTAGACAAAATGCGCATATTTCTGTAATGTCTGCGAAAAAGCTTCAATAATGCTTCAGAAACAGAATAACAGAAAATACCCGAGAAAAGCGTTAGATGTTGTTTCTGCGGATATGCTAAGTTTAGCCAGCAGAAAAAAGCTCGATGATGGTAGTGCCAAGGTTATATTTATCGTTTTTCTTGTTCTCATAAAGACGTATACATTCCTAATAGACACAAATATATACGCGCGCTTTCTTGGAATCTGGGGCCGAATTCACAAAGCTTTCTCTTTGGCTACGCATTTTCTTAGCCAAAAGTTCTCTTATCTGGAGGGATTACTATAGTGCGGGTATGAATTTAACTTATTCGGCACTTAAGAGGGCAAGGAGGACACACGATAGCCGATGAAACGACAAGGAAAGAAAGAAGTGTGTGCCGATAATATCAAGGTAGCACGCAAAGCGTCTAGCATCGAGAGTATACGATGATAGCCAATGATTTGCTGCATCTAAGTTTCAGTTCCGCGAGCGTCTGCTACAGCGCTTACGGGATGCCGCGTACGTTGTAATAGACGTTTTGCTGGGCTGTGCCAAGCCAAGCACTCGCCTTCATTTAACGACTGTAGCTAAAAAAATAATTGCTCGATGGCCTTAAGCCACCGAGCAATCCATGCACTATCTTGCCAAGTACAAGTAAACAACACTCCAGACCACATAAATGAAACCACACATAAATCGATGCATGCAATGTCTGAAAATGTGCCTCGAATGTCTTCCCCTATTTAACGCGACCAGTTACCTTACATTTCATTGAAGCTGCGCTGCTACTTAACTAATTCGGTGCGATCTAGCACGGTATAGTGGTGAACGTAAGGGTGTTTTGTACCTATAGTCAAAGGTAGCCTTTGTTACAATATTCTTATTACAAGACACATGAGCGACTTTGGTGCCTGCAGACGAATTGTGCGGAAATAGATAACAGCAGTAATCAAATGAAATTGTGAGCGCAATTTCGCTGGTTCCATGCACCGCAGCGTTTTTATAAAGCCGGAATGCGAGAACGTGCATACGCTTACGCTTAGGTATATGTCTACGTAAAATGAGGGAGACTCGTCGGGAGGTGTCTCAGTGCTAATGCTTTTCACAAAACACGGTGCAAATATTTCGCCCAGCGTTGTTTGAGTGCGCAAACGAAGCAAGGGACGTGTATACGAGTCTTGAGGTCGAGAGACGTTATCACACGTGCGAAAAGGATGAAAAGAGAGAGAGAGGCTCTCGTTTCGGCTTCGCGAAAGCTTGAAATTGATAGATAATAAAGACAATTTTCTGGCCCAGCAGACGTCAGAAAATGTCTCCGCAAAGCAGGGTCAGATGCTCGGAGAGCATAAAAAAGTGGAGTACGCGTTATATGGGAGTGACAGTCACTCAGAAAGCGAGATGATGTGTGACTGTCCTTAGGTGTGAGAATCAATGCTAATTAAGAGAGTTGAGTTAATGAGCCAAAACTTTCCTAAATAACGATAATGGAAGCAAACTGAGCATTCATCTAGTGAAAGTGACACTAGTGACAGTGAACTCATAATAGTTGATTAGCGTTGTCACAGGCCGATATATATTTTTATTTTCTTATCTATATTTGGCAAACTATGAGAAGGTAGCGTACGTTAGAGCCGGCTATCCCAACGTAATGACAGTAATGTACAAGAATAAATAGCGCACGGTTATACAGTCACACGTGGCGGTTTCTATCTTCTAGTAACCTTGGGAAAACGCATTCTAACTATTTTTTCTATTTTTGACAAAGTTTCACGGGACGTTTTTGCATTTGGCTTCATTCGAAGGAATGGCGATATATCAGCAATAGGGCGAATGCAAGCAATGCTGCAGTGGACGAGCGGTTACAGCGCTCAACTACAATCTAAGAGGTACTTGGTTCGATTCGTAGAATCACTGAGCACTTTTTTTTTTCAAGAGGTTGCCCGGCCTGACATTATGCGTGGTGACGGGTACTAGTTTTTTCAGAAGTAGGCTTTCGCACTTGCTTCTTTCACTCCCCTTTTGACCCAAAAGCGCTGTACTGTGCTCCTTCAAAAATTAAACAATTGAGGGTTCATAATTTTCTCTTCCATCCTCTCTTATCGCAAAAGTGTCCAGTGCTGAAATACCAATATCATACCTGGTATATTACTTTTCACGTTTCTGGATATTCGACCAGCAATCAGTCTTCACGGTGTTTTGAAGAAAATCTACACATGAAGTGAGCTAACTGCATGCAGCCAAGTTGACTGCCTTTGTAGGGACACGCTTTCGTGCTAATTTGGTGGGCATCATCGCATGCAGCAAGATCAAAGAGCACGGACAGTTAGAGCTGACGAAAACAGAGTGATTAGTTTGTGTCTTCTCTCCCGCTATTTGTCATGCTGCACGCTTCAGTGTAATGTCGCTGTCAATGGTTAAAATGAACTACAGCAGGTAATCGATTTCTGCTGAGAGGGTCCCCTATTGTCCAGAATGGAACAGAACAATGGCAATTTACTTTGTGTGATAAAGAGATACCCTGCTTTTGGTTACTAGAATAAATTTCTAAACTGAAGTTTATTTTTTATTAACAACAGTTCCAGTGCAGATGAAAGGTGCATGGACAAAATTCGTGTATTCAGCTTGACTAGGTTTGTGACCTTAATTGTTTTGCGAACCGGTATCACAGTATGCATAAATATCACACACATATACAACCACGGGTGATAGCTTGCTTATTCTGATTAAAATTGAAAGGTTGAAATCGACATATTCAACCAATGCAATGTGTACGAGATATGCCATGTAGAGTAGCTATGCTCGAAACTAATCTTCGCAGGTTCCTTCCATTTTACCCAATTTCTTGCCCATGACTGTAGGTTGGGAAATGAAACTTCTTCGAACACACATATTCTGTGTAAGGTTACATTTATTTTTAGGCAGTACAAAACAAATTGAAATGTATAATGGCTCAAATGAGAAATAACTAGAAACAAATTCAGCCAAATCATTACCAAACTTACTCACCAATGATAAACGGATTCTCATTTAAAAGATACATACATACATACATACAAAAACATACATACATACATACATACATACATACATACATACATACATACATACATACATACATGCATGCATGCATGCATGCATGCATGCATGCATGCATGCATACATACATACATACATACATACATACATACATACATACATACATACATACATACATACATACATACATACATACATACATACATACATATACGCACACACACATATACATATGTACACCCATACATACATACATACACACACTCATGTGTAAATATTAAAATGAATGGCTATAAAACAACAATTCTAATACACTCATTTTGAATATACTACAGAAAGTAACTTACGAGAGATATCCACCGGCACTGTTATGTCTGAACACGGTGTTTCTCGAATTATCTAGCAAAAGCTTGATGCATAGTTTTCTGCTGCTGCCCAGTGACAAGCAGTTTTTATAAAAAACACAAGAATGAAGCCCTTGACAATGTTATGCTAAAGAAAAGGGCTTTGCATCAATATTTTGTACATGTCTGCAATATCACTCTGTTTGTTTACATAGCTTGGCTCATTCACAACCCACTAACAAAGCATGTTAGGACACTTGGGCTGAAAGTTGGCACAGCACGAGTAAATTCTAGACAAAACATGAATAATACAATTATAAGCTACTAAGCTCCTTGGTGCAAACAGTGTTTATATTGACAGCTATAGGTGCCATTTCGTTTCCCCAAAACACTTCTCAAAAGTAGAATCAACTTTATTTAGCTAAAAGTTTCTATTCTGGCACGTCGTGGTGGCTCAACGGTGGAAGCGACTCTTTCGGCCAAGAAAACAAAGACCAATTATTTTTCCAGTTCGTGAATTCACCCCATGCTAACATTGAGGCAGCTGGTAAGAGTGCTTTTGGAGAGAGGAAACCACCCCATTCCCACCAGTTGTGGCCTTGGGTAGCTACTTCACTTGGACAAAAATGATGAAAAACACTCCTCAAGAAGACTTCAAAGTTTGCACATCAACACAGTTCCCATACAGCTGTCTATTAGTCTGCTTGAAAAATATTGAGTTTACTGGTGGGCAAAGACTGTACACTATGTGAGGTGATGCTCCAGTGCACTGCATGTATGTCTTGCTGCTGGCCTCAACTGCGATGTTGCTCAGCACATATGTGTAAAATAACAACTAATACTATGCCACTGCAAAGTAATTATGTGTCATTTGCATGAAACAGGGACCACAATAAAAGAACATAACAACATTTGCCTTCACAAAGTTCAAAAAATGTAAATAAATTTCCACAGAGTTTTCACAGTTCATCTGAGGATAGTAATATTGATTGTAAACACATTCTTACTTCCACTAACAAACTATTTTAAGATGCCAGATTCAATATTAGAGTATACCAGCACTTTTGTAGGGCTAAACAATTGTACAGGCACCTAGAAAAACACAAGTGAATGCATAGTATAGCTACATATAAAAATAAGTACTTTTATTTCTAGTCTTAGTAGAGCTGCATAGATGATAAGTCACTTGCATTGCATTATGAACAAACCTATCCGAGCAAAGTATACATTTAAAAAGTTACACTTACACAGTAGATAAGTAGACTGTTGAAGGACGGACAGGCAGTGGGATAATAACCAAGCACTAAAATCTTCTGTTAAGATATACTAGGAGTAGTGATGATCTACTTCCTTCCAAATAAAATAATCCACATAGGTTCACTTCCCAGAGCTTATACACTCATGGCATCATTGGTGCTATACAAATGAGTGTACACTGAAGGATTACATCGACTAAGTACATGATTACTGCATCCATGGCTTTACTTCTTGTACTACAAAGAATGCAGACACAGTTACCATTGGCGACCATGGATGCCGTGATTTCTGGCATGTAAATGTATAGGCACGCAGGCACGTAACACACATGTTAAAAACTTCAGCTCAAAAATATTTGCCCACTAACACTACAGCAGCCTTTAAATTAGTGTCATAGTTTGGTATCTTCCATGCAAAATTTAAATAATTTTGAATGCAAGCAATTGAACTGCTGAATAATGCACTGCTAAGAAGTTAAGCAGCAGCTGCTCCTGACATCACAATGTGCTCTTTCTGCTGTTGTAAACTTTGAGCAGGAGAACAGTCACTGGCAGTCCTTTTATACTTGTTGGTCTTCTGTGCTCTGTTCTTGATACACTGTACATGACCGTGGAGCACCAAACCCTTTGTTACTGCTGGAACTTAGAAAAATACAGATCATTGTTACAACCATGCTACATGCAAGAGTGTATAGTTGTCAATTATGTGCTCATATTTACAGATATTGTTGTATTTTCAGAAGCCAATGACAAGCCTCAACACACACACACACACAAACAGTGAAGACTGAAAATATATTTAATATGATACAAGAGCAAAACTACAATGTTATAGATGAAGGCATGAAACTTCTGCCAGACATAAAAAGCCAATAAAGTTTCTTCTATTTTGACTTTTACACTAGGTGCGAGAAGCAGACCACAAATAAGTTCACTAAGAAATACAAGTTAGACTGCATTACAACGCAACAGCCAATGTTCCTAACTTCAAGGCTGTCTAACATAGCCAGCTCACCGTACTGCGTATAGGAGCAAATGGGCAGTCTAAAAGACACAAAGAACTTGTGGATTATGAGTGTGCTTGTTGCTGACATCTATTATTCTAAATGAAGAAAACCTTTCAAAAATGCACTTCATCAGGGGAAATAATCGTACGCAACAAACACAACGGGCTCCTACAGGTGCCACCAACACTCACCATTATTGTTGATACCAGTGTCTTGCCGGATGGATATGCTGCGTCCTGCACAGAACACCAAAGGAGCGCTCCATGACTTGGATTGCATGTGTGCTAGCTGCATCGCTCAGCTGCTGAAATAGGCTAGCCACAGACAGAGAAATGAGAAGCCATGGCTTTGAAACACACTGAACGTCACCTTTAGAGATCAACAATGCATACTTAGGTCAGGTACAATTTGTAGAAAAATATATATCACTATGAAATCGTGGTGAACATGTTCGGCTGAAACATAAGCAACAGCACTGAGAGAGAAAAAGCTACATTAGGTAAAAGATGCAGTTACTGGCCCTATGTCATCTGAAGCTTCTTTAATAGGTCTTTCTCCTTACAAGTTGTGAACAGCCAGGCAATTTTCACCCACTTGCTATTTCCTTCCAGAGCACTTGATCCACAGAGGGAGTCACAAGCTCGAGAGCTCAATAAGGAATCAAAGTATTTGTGCTCGTTTCAAAGCACAAGCTTTTGAGCCTCAGATTATTGGAGTTTCATTCATAAGCTGCAGGCTTTCAGCTTTTAACATTCTCAATTATCTTGCAATTTAGTTCTATAAATGTTGAATAAGAATTATGTGTAAGAATATTACAGGTATCCACTGAAAGCAACCATGCTTGGATTTTCAATTTGTGCACAGTAAGTGGTGTTCACGTAATCGTATGTATTAAAGAAAAACTAACCTTGCAGCCAGCCGTTAGGCAGTTTTGTGCGCTCGAAGCTCCCAAGCAGATCGCAGTCCTTCCAGATGAGGCTGCCATGCATGCTTCCACGCCCCATCCGCTGAATGATAACAGTCCCAGCAGTGACATAGGCTTGCATAGTTAGGGAGAACGCGTCCTTCCTATTTTTGTACAGGTGCTCCAAGTAATGATGAGGATTGATGTGCCAGAATGTTCAACCGATGAATCACAGGACCTTAACAAACCAATCTCTGCGATATGTGAAGAGCCAAAAACGAGATATTTAAAAACAATCATTAAAGCACTCACTTCCAATACTTATTTGAGGAAGCTATCACTTCGTTAATGTGACCAAAATCTGCTATAATCACTTTGAAATAAACTGAAGCCTCATGTAAAATTTACGTACCGCAATATATATGTCCTACTGAAGTATAGTACTAGCACAGTGGTAATCGTCTATAGAACTAATTTTCCAAAATAACATAAATTTTTTAAGTGAAACCTGGCTTCTGAAAAATAAATTCACATTGACTTTCCAACTATCAAACGTGGTCAATCGATAGGCCCAACCTCATAATCAAACAAGAGCGCACTTGTATCAAATCACAAAAAACTCTTTATGTATTTGCTCCATAATATATGTATGTATATAACAGTAGTAGTATATTTTTCATGCTTCAACTTACCATAGAGAAACATTACATCTGATGGGCTTAAAAACTTGCACACGTTATAGAACTGCGTGAATTATAGTACTGGTGAAATTTAGTTCTGCAAGGTGAACTCACCGATGGCAGCATTTAGTAGCCGTCGGTGTCATGAGGAACCAAGTACGGCCAACAGGCAAATGGCATCTGCAGACTGGAAGCTGCCAATGACAGCAATGAAGGGCTGGCCAGGCGTGCACGTCCATTGATAAAGTGTAAGAACTGGCCATGACCGGCTGTTGTCAAGGCTCTAGTGCCATGATAAATGATGGCCAGACGAATTCGGAAACCTGTAGTTAGGCGATATTGGCCTACAACTTCATCCAAAGCAAGGCACCGGTGAAATCTTTGCTTTTTCTGGGGGCCGAAGGGAAGCTGGACGTTCACGGGCTCTCGCTGCCACATATAACTCTCAAGTTGTTACCGAAGAACAGTCTAGGCGCGCTTCCAAAGTAACACGATCCACAACAGAATGTAGCATCTCGCAGTTTTGATTGATCACATCACAGCGCTAGGACTATGGTTATCACAAAAAGGAGAAGTGACGACTTAATAAACAAAAGCGCCAAGCTGCCCCACCACAACTTCGCCGGGCAAAACAGTTATCAACACTGTCTTTCAATTTTCGGTCACACGAGCACAGCTTGTTCACAAGTCTTGGAACGTCAACACAGCACCACCGAACAGTACATTGCTCTCAAGTAAATAGAAGCGTACGGGCTAACTAGTGGCGAAGCAAGAACCGAGCGCGTAGTTCATACGTTTCCGTACGTACTTGGGGTCACTCAAGTAACGTGTCAAAACGCTGTCAATCCGAAATGTCGCACAGCACCCAACTGAGAGACTGTAAAGTCAAGCGAACGAACTGTTACCGGCACACAAACACACATTGCAGGCTTCTCGAGTGCTAGTTGCCGTCGATACATCGACGCCGATTCCCGCTTGATAACCACACCAACGCACAGGCTTCGCTGTGCTTCACCGTACACCATTGCATTGCCACAGCTTTCCGCACTGCTCACACGCACTGAAAGAGCTGCTGTAATCACAACACATCCGGTCAAACGCTGAAGTAACTCGTGCGAGAAGCATTTGCTGAAAGTCGCACCGACCGATATGCTGTTTACGACGCCATGTTGTTTTCGACAACTGCACCGCACGTAAGAGAGCTCTTAGAAAGTACTTGCACTATTTTCACGGCGTGAAAAAAATTTCTCTTATGTGCGAGGGGGGTGATATGACGAACAGGACAGGCGTGCCAGATGAAAGAAGTGTTTTGGCAACGTCACGGAGTGAGCTGATGTAGAGGGTATTGCTTCACAACCAATAACAAGCTGTGCCTGTCGGCCAAGCCGTCGTCTGCTCGCGTTTGTCGTCTGCTTCGACCAGAGCATGCGACAGGGGATTCGCCTTCGCAACGCTATTATTCTCAGGTCAAGTGGTCACTACGTCGCACAAAATACATGTCAGTGGCTCGCTCTACCTTTGAATGATGTTCGTGCGCCAAGTTCAATGACTGGTAATTGACGCAGGCATGAAGTCAGCCAAGGTTTGCTCCAGAATCGTGAAGGTTTTTGCATATTTTCGGTGTCATACAAAGCTACTAGGGTCATTTCATTCTGATTGCTTGCCATAATATCACAGTCCATATCGGTGTCTGAACAGTGAAGGTGAAGATGCATGATTTGTTTGTAGTTCCATGCGTAATCACGCGCACCCCTAATACGCTTTGGTTTACAAAGTACGCTTTGTTCCACATCGTCCCAAAGTGTATCGACAGCTGTATTTCAGAGATCTCAACCATTGGGCAGTTAGAGCTGATGAAAGTACACTAGAGCACAAACTTTAGGAACCACTCACTGGAAAATTTCTCTCATTTTTATTTCCAATAGCTTGCAAAGAATGTGCTCCCATTAACCTCTTTGGTGGTAATTTCCGCCAATCGGGCAAGGATCTCGAGTCGCACTTTTAATTGGATGAGATGGGGCGCAACACACCAACATAACAAATAAGGTTGATCCTATGTCATGTCACGTTCGAATGCACTGACCATTCACGTATCACATTGGTTTTCATCCAACCACAAATCTTTACATGCGTAGTTTTATGCCATTGACGCCCAATAGAATTCTCCAATTACTGCGACTTCGAACTTATTGGACGGTGGTGGTTGTCAACACCATCCACTGCGTACATGGGAAACAACACGCGAAACTCAAAGTGCCAAAAGAGATAAAAGCGCACCAGCAGTCATCAGGCAGCCCTTAATGGGCGTGAATTAACTCAAAACCAGCCAGGGCACCAAAGTATACCGCTGTGGCAGCAAGTTCTAAGTAGCCACATTGTTCCTAAGAGTGGTCCGGACCACTCTTGGGATTTTCTCTCAGCCATGCTGTTTTTACGCACAATTTCGCTTCGTGAATCCACGTACGAGCACTTTTCGGTGACGTAAGCAAATATAGCAACTGCATCACCATCGCTGACATGTTCCCGGGCAGTCACAGCGCGCTTTATTTGCAGCGGTTATTATTATTATAATAATAATAATAATAATAATAATAATAATAATAATAATAATAATAACGTATTATTATTATTATTATTATTATTATTATTATTATTATTATTATTATTATTATTATTATTATTATTATTATTGCATGATACACAAGTTTCCGCAACAAAATACATATATGTTAAGTTTTGCACTAAATTTGATGGCATTTAGTGATGAACAGACTAGTATATACAGTTATGCAAAATGCGGCATGTATTATTAATAATTGATGACGCAAAGTCATTTCCCAAAACTGGTAAAGATACTTACCTTTTCATCTTTACTATTCTTTATTTGGTCACGAAAACAAGAGGTAACTAACACTGGAGGTCTGTTCCACGCAGACGCTTCAATAGGAACTTCCAACGGAAATAGAAGCATGCATTAAAGTAGAAACATTTATGTACCGCTGATTGTATACACCTTCTATGGCATGGCAAAGTTTCTATTGGAAAAGCTTTGTGTTTAGATGAGTGTTCTTTTGCCTTGCGCACCTAATAATGAAGTTTCTGTCATATGTAATAAGTCCAAGAACTCAAATATTCCGAGACAGGTCGGAAAGCTGAAGTTTTTCACAAAATAACGTGTTTTAACAGTAAAATGTCATACTTTTTCGCCTAATTAGGTTAGGATTATTGGCTTTTTTTTTCTTCCAGAAACGTCCCCTATGAATAGTTTCTCTGCTTACTCAGCATAATTGACATAGCGACCTCGTTTCGTAGGTAGCATGCTTAGCTCTAGTAACGGTCGTGATCTCTTTTGTTTTAAAATAAGTACGTTGTAAGACTAAGGCATGACATGCAGTCGCGTGAAATTATAGGAGCTTTTTACTATGTTTGTTGTCGTGCAATGTTGCTAGAGCTAGATCAATTGTCGTGTTTACTTTCATTCAGCTATGTGTTTAGGGCCTCCATTAAAATTTTGTCTACGTATGCGCTTATCACGCCTGATAATTTCGGAACGCCAACTATGTTCAAAGTTGTGATAAGTTGTGAATTCCACACGGAGAATCAGGAGAAGGAATAAAATGTGCTCGGTATACTAGGCTTAATACATGTAACGAAATCAATATCGGTACACCTCCCCCGAAATTGTTGCAGGATAAAAAATACAGTATAACATAGTTGATCATTATGCAGTAGTCTGTATATTTTGCAGAAAGTCAAACGCCTACGCCAACGCACGATGCTCGATTAAGGCGGTATATAGTTTGTAAAAAGTCCAGAATCGCGGTATACGTTTCCGCTTTACAAATGACTGTACTAAGCGATCTTCGGGAGCCTAACGACCTAACGTGCAGGGCTTTCATGGAGGAACAGAAAGCGGCTCTTCAGCAATGGCACGTCTAATCTGAAAAAGCAAAATATATGGATGCAAGATCTGCAGACAGAAACGCAGAGTATGATGCACAAGTTCATATAATTCAATCGTTTTATAAATGCGCAGAACGTATACTTTAGAAAAATAGCTTTAGTTTAACGAAGCGCATCACGTATGACAACTAACGAGACATTAAAGACGTTTGTAACTTTGTGGCAGGTAGTTTTTAGCACGTAATAAAGTCAAGATTACTTTCGCTTTCGTTTATTAGCGTTGAAGAATCGTTAGATTTGGAACATGCTGGACAAGTTCATTTTTAACTGCCAGTAGGCCCATCGCGTATTTTTTGTTTTGTTGATAACGTGCAGATCAGTTCTGTTCCTTCAGCAATGAAGAAGTGTACTTCTAAAACAAGGAACTGTAAGTCGGTCGTTAGAACTTTCTCACAGACACATACTTATCACTGGACCTTTCCGAAGTGCCATTGGTTTATGCGGCAGATGTTAATGCTAGTAACAATCTTCGTGCTCGATATTCGGCACGTAAAACAACCTTGGTTTTTAGGTGTTTACAATTTGTTGCCTTCGACAGAGCCAGAAAAACAGCCTTAAAAGAGCACTTTTTCTGACACTCAGTGATGATGAGGAGGCTGGCTGCGAAAGCGAGAATAGATACACGGCCGTGGGCCTCGACTTTAATAACAACGTTTAACCACGTCTTTCAACGAGGCGTGGTTTGTGTTTGTTTCCAAATCATCTGGTTGCGAGTACAAAGGAGTGACAAGTGAGCATCTACCTGAGTGCGGGCCCACGTCTTTTTTCTCACTTTTATTCTGTGTGAGATAAATAAGACATTCTCTATTAGGCTCTATATTTTCTGGTTTTCAACAGGTATATTGCTAATGAGTTACAGCCGCTCAGGCCAGTCACAAAGATGAGGACTACATGGTCAGCTGCGTGTGTTCATTCTTTTAATGAAATTGTAAAGTGAATCCTAATAAACCTTTTAAATGTACTCATCAAAGATAAAGAAAATTCAATATTTTGCCACTGTTTTGTCCGTTATTGACAGAAACATGTCAGGTGTTAGGAAAGGCCCTAATTTTCTCCCCCGAACGACCCCAACGTCTCTGTTTTTGCAATGAATATTAACTAACAATAACTGCCCACGGGCGACAAGAAGTTATTAAATAACTAGCTATTAAGTACATTCTGGGTAGAACGTATAGAGTTGAGTACGTTGAAGAGAAGCGTAAAAAGAGTTTGTCGAGGGCCTGCTGGACACTCGCATACGTCATTTCGCGTGTCTTGCATAATGAGAGACATCGCCGCAGGCAACTTCACTATGAAGAAACTCGTAAGCCTCGTAGATAGAGAGGTTCCCTACTTGAACTAAGCAGTTTAGGAATCTGAGCGTGTACCCGAAGAATACGCAAATACTACAGACATGTTAGAAAAACAAAACGCAGGCGGTCAGAACGTTTTCAGAAAAGCGAATTTTGCTTGCAAACAGAAGTATTAGTGTTAGCGTTTTACTGCACCACGAGAAAAACTGTAAAAAAAATGCTTACGAATAAAAGTTGAAGGGGGAAAGATTCTCGTTTGGGAATGGCGGCAAACAAGAAATGTAGAGAAGAAAACACTGCACCTAAGCCTCTCTTCCTCACCGGCCAAAATTGCTACATCTGGACCACTAGACGTACTCTTTCTAGGGACATTGCCACGTGAGCTTTACTTTAATAGGTTTCGGATTTCGCCCGCAAAGACTGTTAGCTGTTCTCAGCACATGACACGCTGCAATGCTTGAGAAGCATCGCGATTGTTTGAGATCATTCTGTTAATCTTGCGCGCAGGACAATAATGCTTTGTAATACGTCTGAGTAGATGTGAGTATAAGGGTGAATTCAGGTAAGGCTCATAGTAAGGCTGAATTCTACTAAATAGCATTAGTACATGGGACCATAGGTAGGCGCAAAAAAGTGGAACTCACTCAGACGCACTAAAGAAATATATATTGCACTTGAGACTCCTCCAAACCTGGACCCATTTTGTGTCACACTCATGAAAGTTTTCTTGAATTTTACTCATTTGAACTCAAAATTGCCGAAGTATTAGTCACGTGAACTTAGCTCACGAGATACAACATTGCAGAGGAAAGAAAAACGTCGCGCTGAATAAACGAGGCAACTTCTTTTACTGTTCCGGCAGGGAGAGCGGTGGTTTCAGCCTAGCTTGTCAAGTGATCCAAGGCATTGGCAATCCATGGTGGTTCCCTGCGCCATCGCATGAAAGTGGTCTGTATAAATCAATGCTGACATGGTTAAATGGGTGGGCTGAAGTGGGTGGAGAGCTGTGTAGTTGCGCCTGTAGCCAGGGGGGGGGGGGGCGCTGGGCACTTAAGGCCTTCAACAAATGCACCCCCCCCCCCCCGCCCCCACGAAAAATTCTGGAATTTCAGGCTGCGGGCCTGTGCTGAGTTAACTGAGCTCCTTTTTTTTTGTCGTGAAAACACAGCCAGGTGGTTTCTTTCTGTTCAACAAGGGAAAGAACGGCTGAAGTCTACCCGCCCCTTGTTTCATTTCCATTATTTAGGATGTTTGTGCTGTGCCTTATTGAGTTGTGACAACGCACATTGTCCTCTGGTTAAAGATGGAGTACGCACATCGATGTGTCGGTGTCCAAAGACTGAAACAAATTGACGTAGTTGAGGAACGTCGCTTCAATTCGCCGATACGTTGGCCGATACGATCTCCACGAACAGGGTTTGGGTCACTCTTGATATTGCGATAAAGACGCTACTAAAATGGTGGTCATGAGAAAGAGAAGCTTCCAGTGCATAAGGTAAGCGTCTGCGAATGATGGCAATGGAAAGCAAAATATTTGTTACATTTCTAAAACAAAAATATTTGGTCACGCCATATATATATATATATATATATATATATATATATATATATATATATATATATATTGTGAGCGCAGTCACCGACTCTTCTTTATCAATTGGACTGGACGTGTCATCATCATTTGTATAATTTCCTCATCTGTAGATATCATCATCAGTGTGTGCCAGCTCGAGCTCGCCTCGAATAAAGCTCATCCTCATAAGTGGTGGAGGTGCGGTGTACTTAAAACATATATATATATATATATATATATATATATATATATATATATATATATATATATATATATATATTAAACCAGTCATTTATGTTGAAAACAGTCATGTTATACCATACCTATGCCTCTGTTATCACTGACGCAATGTTGGCGAAAAGTAGCTTCTCCAGAACTCCAGTGCAGAAAAATTACGGTCTCATAGCAACATAACACTTTTTTTTTTATCTTGGTGGCAGTGATATCTTGCACATAACTACCACGGCTCTCATGCAGCCTGTTTCATAAAAAGTGTCTTCAAAGACCTTGTGCTTAATGTCTTTTGGCATCAACAAAGTTGCAGGTGCTACATTCACACTGACATAATTATCATTTTTGCACGATAGTTAGCGCACCAAATGACAGCGTGATTATTTTCGCTAATAGTTGATGCATGCATGTTTGTGTATAGTAGGACACTTCAAAATGAGACGCGTATGTCTCGCAGAAACCACTCACCCAGAGCAAACTCTGCACTCACCATCACATTTTTATATCTTAAGGCGTGTTTATATCACAGGAACGTTGTGATTACGCTATAGTATAGACTATATCGATCCCAGTAACTCGCCTTCCATAACTCGCCTTGCGCGTATGTGGCCAGGCAACTCAGATGTCTCAGTCCTGTACTACAAATAAAATTTATTAGCTACAAGAAATACATTAACTGCGGTTGGTATTTGTACGTAATTACGCACTGTGTAGGTTCGGCAAACACTTTTTGTTACATCACTCATGCGTAGGCTTGTGTCTGTAAGTCGGAACACTTTCGGCTTACGTTCATCACCATAGCTTCACTATCAAAACTATGTTTCACGTTGTTGTCCTGTTCTTTTTTTATTCGTCTCCGCTTTGTGAAGACTTCGTTTTTTCGCTATTGCCAACACTGAAGTAGCGCGGTGAAAACAATCGCAATATGCAATACTTCCTTATAGTTTTGCAGTATAATGATTACAGGATTATAAATAATGCTAAGTCAATAAGGAACGCATTCAAATGTATAAAGACGATTGATTGCGCTAAAACTAGTATGAACAAAACTGAATGACATCACCCATGCGATTTTCTTAAAAGTCAATTCCATGTTGTTAGAAAGCGAGATCAGGATTTAAAATTGAAAATGCCGAGCTTTGCTCTTCTTCTTTGGGACAAGTTTTTAGTTTTAGGTAAGTTTTTACAGAACAAACGCTTTTCGAAAAGAAAAAAATAGTGAAGCTAACGATGAAGAACCAGCTGCTGCCCTCCCCTCTCCTCCTCTTCAGGACAAAGGTCGATCGCAACTCAAAACGACATCAGGACACTTTGCAAAAAAAAAGAGAGCAAAACAACTGAAAAACGTATGTTCAGCAAACTAAGACGTCACATAAACTGAAGCAAAGTCGAAGAAAAGAGAGCATCCTCCAGCCTATAGAGGAAAAAGTTTTTCTAAGCTCACTTTCGGCGTGCTTATAAGACGACTGTGTGAGCGGAATCGTCAAGTTTTTTAGTGTGAAAAAAAGAAAAATACTACGTTGACTGCTTCTTTAAGGGATGGCGCATTTTCAGGCTATCGAGATTCAGCTTTCCTGCGTGAGTTGACTTTTCGAAGTCTTCTGTCCCGGAAAACGGCGAGGTTCAATAAAAAGAAATAAATTGAGAACTCAACGAATGACGTCCGGCTAAAATGAATCTCAGGGCTACGTAACTGAACTGCAAAAAATGTTGACGTTATACTGCAAGCAGGCGCCTAGTGCTTGGAAAATTGTGCTGTAAGGCCTCAGGTCTCCGACATCTCTCCGGAAATTTCGCAATATCAAAACTTTGCGTCGATGAGAAATAGAATAGCTACACGAGCACTTTAAGAGGGAGCTTAATGCATAACAGATGAAATGGAATTTTTCAGTCGACCTATATGAATCATCAGTGCTTGCTTAACTTGGATTGTCACCTGACGGTTTTTATGTATAGTTTAGCACATGGCAGACCGAACCTTATATGCGCAAACAGGATGTTTGCGCGCTGTGCCTCACTGAGTTGCGACAACGCACATTACCCCCTTGTTGAGGGTAGATGTCCAGAGCCTGAAACAAATTGACGTAGTTGAGGAACGCCGCTTCAACTCGTCCATACTTTGGCGGACATATGTGACTGAAAATCGAATCTGAACTGTTGCGAGATCTGCACGAAGGGGATTTGGGTCACTCTGAATATTGCAATAAGGACGCTACCTAAATTGTGGTCATGAGAAAGAGAAGTTTCCAGAGCACACGGTAACCTTCTGCGAATCATTGCAATTCAAAGCAAAATATTTGTTACATGGTAAAATAAAAACATTTGTTCATGACATGCATGGCATGATATACTTTTTGACCAGTAATTTATGTTGTTAATACAGTCATGTTATACCACACCTGTTTTTGCTATAAATCCCATCAACGAAACGGCTACGAGCGCACAATTTTGGATTAGTTAGGCGAATAGATACTCTCAATATCACAGAAGTTCGCTTAGAAATGCTTCTCACTCAACCAAGGCAGAGGCAACAAAAAGGAAGGAGGCAGGGAGGTTAACCAGAAAACTGTGGTTAGTTATTCTACACTGGGGTTAAAGAAATGCAATAGAAAGGAGATAAATGGACAGTAACTAAGAAGGAAAACAAAGTAATTAATTTACTGCAGGCTGGGGGATCGTACCACAAGTCAGGGGCCGTCGCACGAGCCCGGCGTCCTCAAAACGCGCAAAAGAGCTTTCGCTGCCTTGTGGGCCGTCGAGAGACGCGGGTGGTGCTGTAGCAGCACTTGTTCGAAAAGTGGCAGATCGTCCAGTCACCGCAGTGCGTCGAAAAGTATCTATCTCTCCCATGCAGAAACGAGGATAGCGCCACAGCAAGTGTTCGGTGTTTTCTTTGGTACCGCAAAACATCACATGCCACACTCACAGTCCCTCCGTTAACGTTTTATATGCAACGTTTAAGGGACTCCCAACCAAAGGCGATCAAGAAGCCAAGCTTCGCATTTTCGAAAATGAAAATGCGAAATGTCGACCACCAGCCGCAAAACCGGATGGCGGTCGACGTTATGCGAACATCGCACATGACCAGAACAATTTTAAATTACATAAGCGTGACTTCGCATTCAAATAAATAAGAATGATGGAAACTATCTCAAAAATAGGAAGTGCTGTTAGTTACAAAGAAACAGGTTTCTTTGCCAACATTTAGTAATATATAGCGATTCCTGCGTTAGCAGGCTGGAAAGTGTTCTCTGAAGTGAAACTACGTGGTTATGAACTTAATACGTGTTTAGGTGCGCTAAACGGTGGTGCAGTATAAATTTTGTGAAAAAGAAAGTGTGCGGAGAAAAAAGAAGGAAGCGAACTATAACGTCTTTTTTTTTCGTTCTTAAATTGAGCACTTTACCACAAGTTTTCAAGAAGATTTGAAACTTTTAAAAATAGTTACCATTATTGGCTACATTCAGGAATTCATATTCGGCGTTACTTTCAGTGTTTCAAATTTTTCGAATTAATGAAATAAAGCTATCCATATTTAGTGTAGCTCCCGCGAACAAAACAGGGGCTCAATTTTTGTGCAGTCAAACGGTATATAGCTTCGAAATAAACTGGGATTTAAATGTGCACGTAAATTCTTCTAGCTGCTATTCATTGCATTATTTAATATTACAGTCAGATTTTCTCTTTTTTTGTTGATGTTTTTCGAAATGAAAGGTTTGTGACGACTAACGATGTGAGGTGGCACATGCTAATGTGATGGCTTGGGAAATTTCCAAACCATGAAATCGCTTCCGGCGTAGAAGGAAATGAAAAGAAAAATAGCTGCAGAAACAAAACGCCACTACACGAGCTAAGCCTAGATTACTATAGATCGTATACGTGTTTTGTTTATGGTGTTAGGATAAAGAGCACCGCTTTTGTGCTTGGGCACAGCTGTGAAATGCATTATTCAAGAGTCATTGTTTGACGCAGCATAAGGCAAACAAAAGGTCCATACATAAAGTGTATCACCTGAAAGCACGTCTTAATTGCCGTTGGTGACAAAACATAATTCCATCATTAATCAGACTTTGAAGCATGTGGGCTTGAGAAACATCTGCGCGTGATAATGAACCGAAATTATGTGAAAACCGCGAATGAATGCCAGCAAAAAGGTCTCTTTCACTTTCTCCAGATCATATTGTCCCTACTTGTTCTTTCTTCATTTGCAATAAGGATTAATTGTTCGTTGTGAACCTCTTAGAGTGGTAAGCGAAGGTATTAACACGTGAAATGAATGGCGGTCTGGTGTTTGGCACGGGAAGCCATAATTTGCATGAGCGGTATAAGGCAGACTGCTTCGCCATAATAACACTAACGGATAATGCCTCCGTTGATATGCTGGAAAACGTAAAACCCAAAGCTGCAGTTTTCATTTTTTTTTTGAGCGAGCACTAATGCCTCATTAAATGTGAAGAAAGATAGATAGTTAGGGAGAGAGAGAGAGAAAGGCAGGAAGTTTTAACGAAGCTTGGCTTGGTTGGCTACCCTACACTTGGGGTGGGGTAAAGCGGAAGAATAAAAAGGAAAGAGATAAAAAAGAAGAGGAGTAAGAAAGAGATGGATGAATAGTCAGCTCGAGAGTACACAGCACGTGCAATGACTCGGCAACCATTGAAATAATATATCGTTACCTTCCTCGAACGCTTCGCGGTAGTCGTGCCTTATCTGATATATTGATTGTTCGTGTAACCCGTGTTGCATATCGAACCGTAGTGACTGTAAGGCTGACCTGGAGTCGCAAAAGATGGCGCAAGGATTACGTTCCTGCCGAAGAATGTACTTGACTGCATCTCGAAGCGCATCAAGTTCTGCTGCTGTCGACGTCGTGGTGTGAAAGAACTTTTATCGAAACAACAGATTACAAGATGCAACAACCACTGGTCCTGTACAGCTGTTGGAATAAGTGGAGCCATCAGTGTAAACATGTATGCGGTCAAAGTACGTTCAGTCCAACAGACGCAAAGTCAATTGTTTCATTGATAGTGGTGACATGCATGCCTTATTAACAATTCCAGGAACCAATAAACGCACGTTAGGTGTACGGAGACTTCCTAACGCAGATGGTGTTATCGCAAGTTTGAAGTCAGGCCATAATATGTCATGATGTTTCGTCACAATACAGCAGAACAAAGCACGGGGTCTCCGCGCTGTCAAACACGCTAAATAATGTGACGGAAGCCGTAATAAATGCCGAATGTGCGCTCTCCGCGTCTCTGCAATGATAAACGTTGTGACAGGTTGCTCTTGTGCGATAACAATAGTTGCCACTGTCGATGAGCATCTTGGATGGCCAAGACACGTCCGAGGTGATTGGGCCTGTACGCTCTGTAGTGCACGGATGTTAGTCTTGCACGTGTTGGACAGGGCAGCAAGGCTGTACCGGAGAAGTCCGAGAAAGGAGGTTGTATAAAGCTGCAGCATAGAGTGCACGGACGGGCCCCATGATTTTCCGGCAATGAACTTGAATACATTCTCAATGCCAGTGAGCTTTTTCTTCAGGTATGCGACATGTGAGCTCCAGGTTAGGCTACGATCTACGATGTCACCTAAGAATCTGACTGCTTTTATATGCAATTGATTTGTAATCGATGTAAAATGGGTAGAAAAACATCGCTTTACGTGTAAACGCCACCGCTGCGCATTTTTCTGTGGCGATAATGAATCTTGTTGGCGAAGATATGCCGATGTCATTGTTGCTGCCTTCTGTATCCTTGCGCGCACTTTATACCGTCTCATGCCGGATGCCCAGATGTTGACATCATGAGCTTAGAGATATATATATAAGCCGTCTCTGACAGCATTTCGGTGAGCCCCACCAGAACCAGGTTGAATAGAGTCTGACTCAAAACGCCACCTTGTGGCACCCCACGACTTGTGAAATTAAGTGCAAGGCATTTCTTAGCGAACTTTGGCAACTTTGAGCATATCTATCTATCTATCTATCTATCTATCTATCTATCTATCTATCTATCTATCTATCTATCTATCTATCTATCTATCTATCTATCTATCTATCTATCTATCTATCTATCTATCTATCTATCTATCTATCTATCTATCTATCTATCTATCTATCTATCTATCTATCTATCTATCTATCTATCTATCTATCTGTCTATCTATCTGTCTATCTATCTGTCTATCTGTCTATCTGTCTATCTATCTGTCTATCTGTCTGTCTGTCTGTCTGTCTGTCTGTCTGTCTGTCTGTCTGTCTGTCTGTCTGTCTGTCTGTCTGTCTGTCTGTCTGTCTGTCTATCTATCTATCTATCTATCTATCTATCTATCTATCTATCTATCTATCTATCTATCTATCTATCTATCTATCTATCTATCTATCTATCTATCTATCTATCTGTCTATCTATCTGTCTATCTATCTGTCTATCTATCTGTCTATCTATCTGTCTATCTATCTATCTATCTATCTATCTATCTATCTATCTATCTATCTGTCTGTCTGTCTGTCTGTCTGTCTGTCTGTCTGTCTGTCTGTCTATCTATCTATCTATCTATCTATCTATCTATCTATCTATCTATCTATCTATCTATCTATCTATCTATCTATCTATCTATCTATCTATCTATCTGTCTGTCTGTCTGTCTGTCTGTCTGTCTGTCTGTCTGTCTGTCTGTCTGTCTGTCTGTCTGTCTGCCTGTCTGTCTATCTATCTATCTATCTATCTATCTATCTATCTATCTATCTATCTATCTATCTATCTATCTATCTATCTATCTATCTATCTATCTATCTATCTATCTATCTATCTATCTATCTATCTATCTATCTATCTATCTATCTATCTATCTATCTGTCTGTCTGTCTGTCTGTCTGTCTGTCTGTCTGTCTGTCTGTCTGTCTGTCTGTCTGTCTGTCTATCTATCTATCTATCTATCTATCTATCTATCTATCTATCTATCTATCTATCTATCTATCTATCTATCTGTCTGTCTGTCTGTCTGTCTGTCTGTCTGTCTGTCTGTCTGTCTGTCTGTCTGTCTGTCTGTCTGTCTGTCTGTCTGTCTGTCTGTCTGTCTGTCTGTCTGTCTGTCTGTCTACGTTTGAATGCTCTCGTTGTCACCCCGTTAACTTGGCCTGAGCCAAACTTAGCATGGGAAAGTAACATAGTTTGACGAATATGACGCACTGGTCAAGATATGAATAATGTCACGATTCCGTCACGCACGTCGTCAAAAACGTCCCGCCATGCAGGCAGTGGCACATACCCACGGGCGGGTATGTGCCACTGTTATGCGGGTATGTGCCACTGTTATGCGGGTATGTGCCACAGGTGATTGACACTTATTATCTACACAGGAACAACCAGAACACACATGGGCAATTTTAACGTGGGAGCGTTAAGAAATACCCGACACCGGGAGTGTCAATCCGATGAATGCAAAGCATAAACGTCAGGGTCTGAGCTCGAATCGAACCCAACCATTCTGCGTGGCAATGAACCATTTTTTTTACAGAGCTACGCCAGGTCTCAGAACTACTTTTGAAATAGACGCTAATCTTCGTGAAACGTCAGTTGTGGTTACAGTGCTGCCTACTCAATTTTATAAGCATCACATATGCACTCCTTTGATAAAGCTATCATGTCGGGTTAACGTCAATTGTGGTTAGTTAGGATGCGGGGAAGTTGATTTGTGAAGCAGTAGCATCCTCGCGAGCATCAGCGCTTCATATCAGCTTCTGGTATTGCTAATACGCATGTTCCAGTTGGTATCGTTGCATATGTGCAAACAGGTGGTTATATAAACATCTGCAACTCTTCAACATACGTCTCTGTGTGCGACATTTCTACATTAATTCAACGTGATTTCCTGACGTGTTGCTCAATAAAAAAATTGCTACACTGTCACGTTCCCTCCGCATGGTTCGCATAACGTCGATTCCCAGGTACGTGGGGCCTGCTGAGTTTTTTCTTTACGGCAAGATAGGCTCCTTGATAGACTAAAAATTGACAGTCTTTGTAAAGTAAAGCAACTGGAAGTGAGTCAGAACTTGTGATTTCACTTAGACTCACGCTGTGTTGTTGGAGGTGTTTGTGCTCTGCACCCTCGTAGAACGAAGACTGTCACACACTTACACACTGATTGTAAAAAGTAACTCATAGTGTAAATAATGTCATGCAAAGAAATATTCGATATATCCCACTTACCAAGGGTATTGATGTTGTGTGAAGCATGGGGAAGGAGGTTGGAGTAATTTTTTATTGAGAAAAACGCTACAAAGTAACGCCAAAGGTATGAGCCAGTGTTGTACTATTAGTTATATGCTGAACATTCGCATATGTTTTGCAATTTAGATTTTTACAGTTGCATAACGATGCCAACAGCAGGATGGTTATTACCAATACCAGAAGCGGTAAGCTGATATGGCGCTGGTGCTTGCGAAGATGATAGCCCTGGTTAGTGCCAGAACTTCAGGGAATAGCGCCTAAATACCATCGCTGTTAACCATGCTGACGTGGTGCTTGAATAATAGGGGCACTTATGTTACGGTTATAAAATATATATATAGCACGGCATGCAACCACAATTGACGCTTCACCAGCGTAGGCCGTTTTCCAAAGCCGTTACAAGATCTGGCATGGCTATGTGGTAGAATACTTGATTGCCACGTAGAATGCTTATGTGTAAGTTCTGCTTAGACCCCGATATTTATCCTCATTCGTGAGGACAACGTGGCTGATGCTACGCTTCCTTGGTGCTCTCTCATTTGAATCGTCTACTGCGCCAGTCGTTTCCTATCGACAAACGTGTCGAGAGGAAATGGTTTGACGACGTGCGTAACGGGTTTCTGTTGACGACGTACGTGACGAGTTCATGTTTTCTGTTAATTTGTGGAAATCCTGTAAAAAGTAAAAAAAAAGAACCAGGAAAGGAGATAGAACGCTAGTTCAACGCACGTTTCTTTATTTTTTAAATATCTGCTTTAGTCAAGGGAGGAATTAAATGTGTTTGAGCTCATGAATATATGAACAATTTTATTTCATTGCATTATATGTCACATGAAATTTTACTCAACGCGAACGATTAATCAACTTGAAGGCCTCAAGGCGAAGAGACGCATGTTTTGTCTTTCTGCTGTCCAGTCAGTTATCTAGGGCCAGTTTCCGAAGAAGGCTCTGGCAGTTGAGTTTGTTCTATTACTACTTGCAACGCAGACTAATTTTAAAGGTACGCATGACTTCTGATCATTTGCGAAGAGTGCTTAAGGATAATCAGTTTAGTTAAGTAGGCCCTAGAAATTTATTCGGTTTAACATCACACATTTCGAATTTCACATCTTTTTTCCTTCCTGTTTGTGAGCATTCCTGTCTGTCGTACTAACTTTTTCTTGAAATATTTTCGATGTTATGTTATTTGCGATGTTATTTTCGATGTTATGAAATATTTTCGATGTTAAAATAGACGATAGTATACGTTCTATTCCTTGTCGTTGTCATATTCGTTGGGATTTATTCTTTAACTTAGGTGCTTTGGTACTTACTCGGATGAATACAGCGTAATCTAGACGAAAAAAAAGGGACACCTATTTTTGGGAAACTGTAGTGAGCTCGAGAAGAATGAATATATATTGCTTTGAATAAGTTATTTCAGATTCGTAGTGCGCTTCACTGAGAACCCAAACACGTAGTCCATGAAAAATAAAGATCCCCCTGTTCGAAGATAAGCCCTCTGCGTTGAGCAGCCTGACACGTCCTGATGCGAATACGGGGACACGGGAAGACAAGCTGCTCTATAATTCAAACACGTACCATTCCTTTTAATTGAAAGTTCCAGCTGCATCGTAACAATGTCCATTGAATCCGCTCATGCTGATAGCAGGACTTGAGGGGAAATATTCAAGTAACCAGAATATAAGAATGGCTCTTCAAAAATTTGTCCCCCCAGTTTAACTAATTTGTCTTGAAACACAAGTTGACGATGACAGGCATATACAATACGCGCGCCACGTGTTCTTGAATAGTATACTGGTGAGAGAGAGAAAGAGAGAGAAAATAAATTGTGGGAAAGGCAGAGAGGTTAACCAGAAATTGGAGCATCCGGCTTTCTACCCTGCACTAAGGGAAGGGGAAATGGGGAAGAAATATGGAAAAGAAAGCGAAGACTGAAACAGACACGCGAAAAAAAAAAATACGGGCGAGGCTTCTGAATAGCAAATGGGTGCTCGGATAAAGTGATGAAGACGTAAGTCAGGCCTTTGTGACTGAACCTGTTACAAACTTTTCATATCAAACATTTTGTCTTTGAAGCTTCGTCTTTGGTGAATTGTCGTGTGGCTGTATAGGCAGTTGCGGAAAAACTGGACAATTTTATTGCTAAAAGTTTCACATTGTTATGTCATCTCGCAATAAATTGTTTTGCAGTTCATGTTGTCATCAACCAAGTAGTCAATAAGCAAAGAATAATTGTGCGACATTGTGACACCGGTGAAGGACAAACTGTACGAGGACGAGAAAGTGATCTCGGGCAATCAAATTAAATTAAATGGCAAAAAAAGAGAGAAAGATTAAAATAGCAACATGGCCTCATGACCAAAAAAAAAAAAACTAACGCTGTTTTGCATTATGGGTGCAATGCCTGAAAAAACTGCGGTACTGGGCAGCCATTTTTTTTGTTTACCTTATGTTTCGTCTTAATTCCCCCCCCCCCCCCCCTTTATCCTTTTCTTTTTTGCCACTTTCTTATTTTCTCTGTTTATTTCTTCTCTTTCTTCCCATTTTGCTTTTTTTCTCTTTCTCTTTTACTACTTCGCGCTTCCTTCCGCTTTATTTTTCTATTCGTATGCGGAATTTCACCTGCGTAATGCCAAGTGCGCTAGTTGTTATTTTGCTGATCAGTGACCATCACCAAGGCTCTAGAAGGCCAAAAGGTAGGAGAAATCTATGGCGCGTGTGCGTGCTCAACATGGGACTAATGGAGCGTCATGCCAAACGACAACGACAGCATGCAACAGCTTGGCCCTCTAAAGTGCGTCATGCTTACGACAAATTCATGTAGATGACAAAAGGTACTATCGAACTCTTTCTAGCCTTTGTGAGCCATTATTGACATAAGGCGCCAGTGTTAGTGACAGGAATGAGGCGCAGTCACAAATGCCAGGTGTAGAACGATGGTGACGGGTCGATCGAGGGCCACGAGAAAAGGACGCGCCAAGAAAACGTGCTGTCAAGCCGATTGCTTTCCTCGTTCGAGATTGTAGGCGAGCTAGAAGATTTCTGGACAGGCAGTCTCAAGGCGAAGAGGCAATCTTCCACATCGAAGTTAAGCACGGGGCATGCGCGCTGTCAAGGGCCTGAGAGCGTAGCCTGCCGCATGACGGCGACAAACAACACCGTGCCGATCTGCTGATAGCGTCAGATTGATTGTTACTCTTCTTACCAAGATATGGACGAAGTGTGTTGACAAAGTATTAAAGAAAGGCACGGTGTTTTTCGTACTTTTGAGAAGGGCTTACAGTATAGGAGAAGGCGTGTTCTTCATCAGGCACCCGGCTGCGGTGGCTGCATTTCCGATGGAGGCGGAAATGTCGAGGCCCGTGTGCTCAGATTTGGGTGCACGTTAAAGAACCCCAGGTGGTCAAAATTTCCGGAGCCCTCCACTACGGCGTCTCTCATAATCATATGGTGGTTTTGGGACGTTAAAACCCACAAATCAATCAATCAATCAATCTTCATCAGGCATCAATAGACTGATCCTATTCATAGGCACATTGTCAACTTAGACATGTGATTAGTATTACAAGACTTGGTTGATTCCGGACGTGGTGGTCACATTTCAGTTGAATACGAAATGCTAGAGACTCGTGTGCTGAGTGATGCCGTTGCATGTTAACACGATCGTTTTATTCAGCTCGTTTAGCAAGAATTCCGGTGTCAGTGTCGGCGTAGTTTGTTGTGAGCGAAAAATTCTTGTATGCGTGACCGAAAAATCGAGAAGGATGTGAAAATGAAAAACAAAATCGTTGGTCACATTGGATACTGAACCGGGGTCGTTTGTGTCGAGTGAAATCGAACGCGGGCTGTTTGCGTGGTAAGCGGATGTTCTACCGTACGGCCATGCTTTTTCGTTCTTTCTTGATATTCATTGTACGGCGCATTTTCGAATAACAAAGTTGCTTTGACGTAGTGATGAATTCTCTCAGAGACAATTATAGCACAAGTAGTGCTCAAACATTGAAAGGTTTATATATATATATATATATATATATATATATATATATATATATATATATATATATATATATATATATATATATATATATATATATATATATATATATATATATATATATATATATATATATATATATATATATATATATATATATATATATATATATATAGAAAGTCCACAAAGAAGCAAAGGTTTTTGAAAAGGTTCGTAAGGATGAGTACGTCATGAAGATGGGGTGCCAGTCTGGTGTGAAGTCAAGTTCTTAATGATTGTCCTTTAGATGAAGGACCGCAGGCATGAAATGAATTCTTGAAGCAATCGTTAGTTCTGCATTGCCGTCTTGTATGCGCATTTTCCACAGACTGTGCAGTCTAATAAGAAAGAACATATCAAAGGGTACTTCATCAAGACATCTAGGGAGAAGGCAACGGCCATGCTTCGGTTAGTGAATACAGTGAAAAGAACTTGCTCTACTTGGAAATGAAGTGAAAGTAGATTTGATGCTTTACTAACACACGCTTCCTGTATGCATGCTTCACAATGCAACATGAAATATTGCAGTAACAAATGGGCGCATAGCAAGTCAGAAAAAGCTTCATGCACCAAGTGGTTGAAGTATACACTAAGAACAGGAATCGCTATTGCGTTCAACTCCTTAAGGCGAAGATTTAGGGTACCCCAATTTTTAAAGAGCCCAGGGTGGTTGAAATTGTCTGCAACCCTGCGTTACGATGTCCTTCGTAGGTTAAGTCGCTTTGAATATTGAGCATTATATATTAACACCAAAGCAACAGCCTAACTGCTTTGACTCCATGAATTGAGGTCCGACTTTTAGCAAGAAAAAAAAATACTACGCGCCACCAATAGGTGTGCGTAAAATAACGCAATTACATTAAATTTCATACAAAGAAACACACCTGGTAGATGAGCAAAATATGCTCAACTGTGTGAATCAAGGACGCTTAATTTGCAGTTGTTTTATCTGGGCCGATTGGTTGCCTTGAATAAGTACCCTTGCATGCAGTAATTACAGCAACGTACCGCTTAAGAGGCACCTCACGTCACCTCGGCAACCCGGATAATTGCTAGTGTGCCCCAAGCGAGGGCGTGTCCCGTTCGAGCCGACGGTTACTCTGTAACTCAGTTACGTGTTTCATCACGCTCTTCGGTTGGTAGCCCGCCGGCGTCCCTACAGATGGTCGAGGGGCACGTAATTTGATTTCTATCGCACGGCTGCACAAACTGCGATGGCACTGCTCACGGACCTGCACTTCACGCTGTTTGGCCATTTGTTTGGCCAATCACATTGATCCGCGTCCATGCTGGGGTACTCCGCGAACATTTCAGTGATTTTGTGCTGCTTCCTCGGGACTGCAGTCATGGTATTCAATGTTAGAGCATCGTTTGTTTGGTGTTGAAATCGGTAGTTTGACTTCACAACTTCGTGATGTTACCGACGCTTCAAGTTTGTGTTAAATATAGTACACCTGCTCATCTTAATCTATCAGTGTGCCGTACTTCATAACCATATTTTGATTAAGGAAACTAAAATCGCTTATTTCAACGAAGATTGCATGTGAGAGCTTTCGCATTGGAGATTTTTATTCAAATACTAGTAATTCTAGAAGAATAGACAGCGTGTTATATTTCTGAAAATTTCACATTGGCTTTGTTATTGTAGACTAGTTATATGTTATAAGCCAATTTTATTAAATATAAAGCACATCAGCGTGCCTCATGTTTCGCATGACAAAAAGGCGTCTTTGTTATTCAAGTCCATTGTTATCAGAAATGTCCAAAACATTTCAGTCACACACACACACACACACACACACACACACACACACACACACACACACACACACGTATATATATATATATATATATATATATTCACGGAGCTTCAAACAAATTCGTCTGTTCACTACCACGTTAGTCAGCATTAGTAAAATTGATCAGCTTTTTTTTGGGGGGACACCAGATTCTGATCTATTCTAATACTTCGCAACGTCTACTGTAGCTACGAGATCTTGCCTGCAAATGATTCTGTCACGTACAATGTCACGCAACGCGTACGCAGGGCCCAAAGTCAGTGAATCGATGCCGCATTCTCAGAAAAGCCTGCTATTGGTTTCTGGTTGACCTCAGGTAAATATGAGAGGTGAGCAGCTCATGAAATGCAACATAGGGGCATTCACAACCATTTTCGTCAGACCTTTTCGACCATAAATTATGACACCTTCGCGGCACACTTTGCGCTCCCTTCACAGGAGAACAGAAGAAGCGGCTACCCCCCTGGACCCTTCGGCGCACGCCTATGATGACACGGATGTAGTGCTTACACTTTTGCGTCTGGGTCTTTTTGTGGTTTAATATGGAGCAATCTTAACACAATATTTGAAGCAGACTATGGGATACCTGAAGTCGTCAAACTTGTAAACTTACTATTTTTGTGCGGTAAATTTAGACGTGAAACGCTGTGGGACTGCGCTACAACAGCTATACTGTAAAATATGCAGCATGATTATTGGGGCTGATTATTCAGTTACTGTTTCAAGCTTATGTAACTTTAACTGTGTCTCGCAATACGCGTTATAGGATGGTATATAGGGTATATGAAATTGAGTTCATATGAACGGTGCCTTCTATATTGTAGACAGTGTGTGCAGTCACAGGAAACAAGCCCTCATAAACTTCATGTGCACTATGGGCATGTTGAACGCTCTCTTCGCGTGTATCTTGCTCTGTCTTTATTTGAGCCGGTGAACTGGTTGTGTATATGCATGATGTCTATTTGTTCGTTTGTTCGATTGAAAATTGGCCACCTTTGCTCAGTACTCTCAGCCTAAGAACAAATGAGTAGCTGCCGTGCCACATAACAACAATACGCACAATTAATAAAAAATGTATTAATTACTACGAAGGACATGGGCTATGGCTAAAACAAAAATGTGTTAATTACCAAAGGCACGAGTGCAAGCAAGAAAAGGGGCTTTGAGTCTGAAGCTTTCTATAATTTCTTTCTTGACTCTCACGACAATGTCAAAAATTCAATTGCGACAGGAAGCTCGATGAGCTCTGGTCATAAGGAAGACTGCTTCAGAATTTTAACAATTACCAGTAAACCGCTCACGCAAGTATTTTTATTGATACCGTAAAAGTGGTTGCGTCGCTCGAAGTCTTTTTCCTGCAATGACAGCGATCGCGCTTATTCCCATCGGGGACTCTTAATCCTTCTCCGCGCGGCTGTGAAAATGGCGGCGAGCTGCTGCGAAAGAACTGCACGCTAATCACCCCCGCGGGCTTCGTTAAAGCCCACCGCGGTCAGCTCTAGGCACGTTGTCCTGCCGCAGAGCCAGCGTGACTCTCCTCTTCTCCAGTGGCCTCTACAAAGTGAAAATAAAAATGAAACACGTTAACGTGTTCTCTGCGAATATCTTCAAGCGCTACTCGCAGAGCTAGACCAGTGGCCGGATCGCGTCCCCTGTGGAGCTCATTAGTGCACACAGAAAACTAGTCGTTAAGCAGTGCCTCTATGGCGGCGGCTCATCTTGGGTTAGGAAAGGGTCGCTTTGGGGAAGCTAGAGTGTCCACGTATCGACTGTCTACTTCCATTCTGGCCTTTATCCTTGCTTAATGTGTGACGTTCGTTCTCTTCTTTTTATCGCAAAGCCGCGTTTATGCGAACTAGATTTGGCTTCCACAACTACCGGCTGAGGTCGCCATTACGGGTTTCAACCAGCGGCAGCTACGTGGGACTGTTGCGACACAGGGATGAATACTGTTTTGTAAAAAAGCAATAATCCCTGCTTTTATTATGCTGTGGATGAACTTGCTATTGTGTGGGGACCTCTCATGTCTACGCTTCCGTAATATGTGTTTATCCAGTTTTTTGTTTTCTTCAACAGCTTTGACCAGCTTTGAGGAGTTGCACAATATTATTTTTTTAGTTGCCCAGTAAAGTCACTTGGCGGGCTATTTGGTTGACAACTTTTAGATGGTTTAGACGGTATTAAACTGCTCGAAATAGCAAAAACTTAAGTAAGAAACACACAAAACAACACGAGCGTGCCCTATTCATTATTGTTTCAAAGTATGCTGAATTCTTACAGCGTTTAGAGATAGTTATTACGTCTTGCTTTATATCTAGTGACGTTTTCTTTTTGTCCAAAGGGCCGAGAAGAATAGTTTACATCCCGTATAAAGTTTTGCGAAGTAAAAGAAGTATTGTACTGCAACTACTCAGTGCATCATTAGCGGTAATCGCAAATGTCAAACCCTTCTCTAAGTCACTGCTATGCCTCCGGCACTTACCCTTCTTACGCAAAGGGCTGTAAGTTGACAAAATCAACAAAATAGGTTTTCTACTAATGCCGACAATGCAAGAGCGAAATCAGGGGGATTGGGGGGGGGGGATATAGGAGGCTGGACTTCGTTTGTACATAACAAAAGAAAAGTAAAAAGAGCAACTGAGGCATTGCCGGTAAATTTTTTTCGCTCTTTCAGTTACGCTGAAAGGGAAACATGACCAGAAAGACAAATAAAACCCATCTTCTCATGCAATGCTGTCCACGAGGATTTTTCAAGAACTTGATCGAAAATGTTAATACGCATCATCTCATTGCACAGCAGTCTCACATAACAACGCCAGTGCAAACCATCATTTAGGGGCAGCACAGCGGGTTTGCGAATGCAAAGCGAATTTGAACCCCTCTTCAGCGGCCTCGAATTTTTCTTATTCTTTTAAAGTATCCTTCACGCTACTTGCTTTATGCCTTCGTTGTCCAGTGTGGAATGTTGGGGCTGGTTGATAATCCGGTCAATTAGTGAGAGTGGGCACAAGAATAAAGTGACGATTATCACGTTATGGTAGTGATACACAAAAATGTTTGTTTCGTTCTGAAGTATTGAATAAAAAGTAAGAAAGAAGGTAGCGTCACTATCTCTCTCACACGCAATCTATATATATATATATATATATATATATATATATATATATATATATATATATATATATATATATATATATATAATAAGAAAACTTTATACTCACACAACTGGGCGCGCTGTAATCGTTATAAATGACTGATTTACATTTTTGGACCACTGATACAAAAGAAACATTCCCGAACGAAGCGTAGTACTTAAAAATTCATAAATGCAACCATAATAAACATGAGTGGCCATTGTTACTGGTGGAACATGGCACAGTTCGTCGGGTAGTTATTTCCGGATAGGCTACTTTGCCATTATGATTTAATAGTTATTTGATACAGTGAAGAGCGGGATGGAGTATAGTTAAAACAAACTATAATCGACAGGGACACGGATTGAAGGCCACTAATACAGCTTGAGTAGGTCGCTGTGCCTTAACGGCAATGCGTAATGATTTGTGCATAAATACAGCGATTGAACGCAAATACGTGTAAAATTGTGCACATATAAGTATGTTTTATAGAAACCATGATAACCTATATGATTTAACCTTTCAGCAGCAGAAAATGTCACTTATGCTTCTCCGTGATCAAAGTTATATGAATCAGGTGTTTTCATCACCAATGCCAGTGCAACACTAAATAAACGCTGTAAATTAGTGAAAAATGTTTAGTGATCTTGTAGCAAGTAAACTAATGAGTATACAGACAGGTAGCTTTTTATACAACCGCCGGTATGTAAGGTCATTGTATATGTTGAGCATAAAAACAAAACGAGAACGATTCGTAAGATTTGTTTGGTATTAACAGCACACTCTCCCGTTGCAGTGCTCTCGGTTTACATGCTAAATGGGCACTCAGGCGCGATACAGTGCGCCTTCGCACTCAATGTATCGTCTACGCTAAATTCTGTGTCATGCCTCCGAAGACTGTGGAGAAATACAGATGTGACATCGCAGTTACTAGGTGTTGGAATCAGCAGATGAAAGTGTTGTGACCAAATATTACCCAGTCATGGGGGTTACTTCTTTGCAACATTTATGTCCCGAATTGAAAAATACAAGATCACAGTAACGTGAGCCTATTTCACTCCATTGTTAACAAAATACGAGCCTACCGCGTGACAACTGACCGTAGAACATCGCAGTGCAGTTGAGTCACGTGCTTCCGAATAGGCGTGGAAAGGAGGAAAGTAATGAGGCGGGATGTGCCGACGAAAGTTTCAGCGTCTTTGTCACAAAGAAAGCCCGGACCCTGGAAGTGCTGTTCAGCACTCACAAACGACACCACCGGCTGCGCTAGGCTGATCGAGGGTGTCACTAGGCGAGCGGGAAGATTGTGCTTATTTTCGTATTTTTCTCGCGTACGAGGCAATCGATTCAGTTCCGTGCCTGCATGGTGGGAGTCTTGAGATGATTCCGCCATTGTCACGACCATGCGTTGCTGACGCTGCACGACGCAAGCGTTTCCTCGGAAGGATTGAGAGAGAGATGCGCAGCTGTAATTGGTCGTAGCGCGGCAGATGCTCTCTCGCAATGGGGGTTAGTAGCATTGCGGTTGTCGGCTATGGACAACAACCGTTGTAAGTTGCCTTTTGCGGTCAGCCACGGTCGAAATATTTTCTCGCCTTTCCAGTTCGCGTATGCTGGTCATTGAGACACAGCCTGTAAAAGCCAAAATTGTAATTCAGGGTGTGCGATTCAGAACAAGGTGAGTTCAACGCACCTGTACTCGTAGCGAAGCTGTTTAAGCTGGCCTTACTTTCTGCGAGCTGTCAAACTATCATCATCGTGAAAAGATATTATGTGCCACAGAAGTTAGGCAAATCGCACCACTAGCAACTGGTCCGCTGAGAACGAACAAGGCAGCAGCTGGCTCAACAAAAGAGTGCGAAGCAATGACCGTGAGCAGAACACCTCTAGTACGTAAACGAGAGAATACTAGGAAACGGCGACTGCAAGAGGACCCCGAAGCGATAGAAGAGCTACGCTAACGTCGACACCCCCATGGATTTATTGTATGTCCAGCACAAGCTTTGAGATCTTGAAAAGCTTAGAAGCATCTTCAGAATCACCCTGTTTTGCTGTTTCAAGCCTTGCACGGGTTGGCGCAAGCTCCACCCATTTTCTGTTTTCGAGGCATTAAGCAATAGAGTCGCACGCAAAGACCACCGATGAGACGTCCCCCGCTACGCCACCGATTACCAAAGAGAGGGAAGACCACTCAACCCCTTGTCTATCCGGTTCCCTCTTGGCTACGTGTCTCAATCACTTTCCACATACAGGGATTCGTGCTGGGGCCTGGAAGTAAGAGACGCTACGACCTGTTTCTGTTTACTGATTTATTAAATTTAATACTAACTGCAAACATCGTATACCCGCGTGCATCAACCACTACACAAACTTATAACACAAGATTTACACACTCGCGACGTGCGACGCAGGATACATAAGGGAAACAACTTTGACAATACAATGGTGCGACGATACAAAGTAATCACAGCCCGACACAAATGATAAAGTCATTAATTAATAAAACTGCGCAATGTCTCAATATGCCGCATCCCTTCCCGCAAAGCTCGTTTAAGTAAAGGAGGTGAAGTTCGTCTCACGAATGGTCCATGTGGTCAGTCTTCACCATCTTCGTCGTCTTCGTTGTCTCTCTCGGCGATTTTCATCTTAATCTTCTTTCATAACGTCCCGCGATCACTCGTTTCCTCGTTTCCCATCTCTAACTTTCATTCCTCGTCATATCATCTCTGCCTCAGTCATCATCCCATCGACTCTCATTGTTATCTCTTCACACCGTTATCTTCCTTTTCCATTCCGTCTCTCTACCATCTCGAGCTCATCGCATCGTATCTCCGCTTCTCCTCACATCGTATCTTTCTGACTCCCTCGTATCATCTCGTAGTCCCTCTTTGTCGGACCCGACTCCGCCCTACCGGGGCACCAAACCAATCGCCACTATCCACGCGGCATATTTTCTTCTCAGTCGGAGTGTATCATCTTCGGCGGCCGCCCCCGCGGCCTACACCAGTAGAAAACCCTCTCCCAAACAAAGCCGAGCAAGTGACAATGTACAAACTCAAGCCTCAGGGAGAGTGATGGGCGAGCCGTCCGAAGACACTTTAATTACGGGCGAACAATGGTCCCGATGCTTCCGGTACTTGGTGAGCCGATGTCCAGACCAAGTCTCAACGTTTCCATGCAGCTCTGTGTTTCCCGCGAAATTCTCCGTAGCCGCCGCTTCTTCGTCGTTCTCCGCCGCGGGCGGCCATCCACGCAGAACGCAGTAATGCGTCCTGGAGCCACGGAGTCTGACAGAAGTCAGACCGGACCCGGCACAGGCGCTGCGGCAAAGGTCGCATTCCCCGAACCAACAAAAGGTGCTCTGCTGCTCCCCCATGCCACAAATCTGAAGGGTGCGCGCGGATTATCTCCACCGTATACTGTCACATGGTCTGTAGACGACAAGGCGCCGCCCGGTCCTCGTGTTTGCGAGGGGGGGGGGGGGAGCCCGCGAGAATAGTAGAAATAATCCTTCCGGTACTCTACTCCGAAGGTTTTCGTTACACCGAAGGTTTTCTTTTCCTTTTTTTCATGCGTGGGTTTGAGAAACGAGCGTACACATCTTGAAAGGAGTGGGGTTCAGTCCGTGTTTGCGGGGACGTCACAATCCCTTCATCTTGCAGAAGAATTTTCCCAGCGGGGAAATTCAAACACGAGAATTGCGGGCGCATAACGCCTTCGGGTTGCGCAGCGAATTTGAGACATTGCGGCAGTCTTAGGAATACGATATGCGAACACAGCACACTTGTGATTCAGCCCTGGCGGTAGCGCGTCGCTGAGAGGAACCAATCTGTGACTGTCGCTGAATCATCCCCCACCACGAAGCCGTTCAATTCCGTATTTCTACCGCGCACAACACACTTGAAACCTTCAGAATCACTGCAGAAACTCGTGGATGACGCGTGGACAAAACGCACACTGGTCACAGCTGCTCGTCGGATGGTTTGGCACGCAGCGTTCAGTCATGAATGCGGAAGGTTCACTACCATGCGAGCACATCACACACTTCGCCTGCACTGTCCACTCTCGGCACAACCAAACAGAGTATACACACATTTCATTACGCTTTCATTCCACACATGCACAAAATTTTAAGATCTTATCGAACATTTCAAACCAAACGAAAAGCGGGATGGCGGGAGAACATTGGCCATACAGGCAGCAACACTGAATTACCCTCGCGTACCATCTCCTGCCGGGCCTCATTTCAAAACACAATCAACAAAATAAAACAAGTGTACAAGCCAAGGCAAAACAATATAAAAACTTAAACTTCGACAGAAGGTCTTTACTAAAGTAACATGCACTTGAACAAGTAGAAATTATAAAACATAAAATGACATACAACATTGCGGACTCTTATGACCCTAGCCGATCCCCGAGCGCTCAGCGTCTACCCGTATGCAGACTTCTTCCCCGACTACGAGTCCCGGACCCTCATTAAATGGTCCGAACTTCAACCTACTCAACTGAGTCGCGGACTGGGGCATATGCGAAGCTATCTTATAAGGCCACCGCTGCGCATGCCCGGGTTTGGTGCGGTGTACATCGAGTGTGCTGCAGTTCCACTTTGGCTCCACAAAAACCGCCCCGTTGCAATCTAGGCATTCCTCAATCTCATCTTCTCCCTCTAACATTCGGTCTACCACCGTGTCGACCAAGACTCCGACAGCTGCATCCTCAGAAAACCCATTCTCATCCAACTCCATATCTGCTACTCCTACTGGTAATGCCTCATCGTCTCGTGGGACCTTCGTGGTAGAAACCGCAGCTAAACCGTCTGTATCCGCTCCAGCAACCTCAACATCCTTTCTTTCACCCAGTGGCACCGGCGTGCGAGCGTTCCCCCCCAACACACACTCGCTCAATGGCGGAACATCCTCCTCGATCATGGAAGTTACATTAACCAAATCCACACACGGTGAACCGCGACTCGTTTTTACGGAGCTTCTTTCCTCGCGAATATTTACGGTCGCGATTGACCTCTGTGCGTCACTGTCATGAGGAGGAGTTGCGCCTAGGTTTTCAGATTCAAATTTTGTCACCATCACCTTGTCTTTGTGAATGCGGCTGTCACCCATCGGATTCCAATTTCGTCGCCGGTACCAGTGGCATTCTCACCGAATGTGACCAAACCTGCCACAGTTATAGCACCCGCCGGCATAAGGGAGTTGCTTCGGGAATTCCTGCCAATTTTGTTCCACCTTATTGCGTACTGCCAAGCTCTCCACAAGTTTTTCGAGGCGGTCAAGGCGGCTATGCATCTCATGAACATCTGTGTTCTCTTCTACGTATTGAACGGGTAACGAATGACTCCTCGACACTTTCTCATTCTGTTCCTCCTTGACCGCTATGGCAATGGCCTCATCAAATGTTTTTGGATCCCGAGAGAGAACAAATCTGCGGACCGGTTCCCTCAAGCCTAATAAAAATTGCGAGAGTAATTGTTCGGCTAGAATTTCGCGCCGTAGTGAAGCTTTTACCGGATCCTGACTATCGGAGCTCGCCAGGGTGGTGGTCCCGAGGATGCGCAAGCGACTTGCAAATGACCTCACCTCCTCATCTGCCTCCTGCCTCGCGTTTAAAAACCGTTCCGTTTTAAAGATAAGTGGCTCCGCATCGAACCTCTTGAGGGCCAAATATTTGAACTCAGAAAAAGTTGCAGCCGCAGCGACGCCATCATCCCACCAGGCAAAATCGTGCGCCGCGCCTATCATCTTGCACCGTGCTATGCAGAGCAGCTCACTATCCCGCCATCCACCCAAGCGAACAACCTGCTCCAAAATTTTCAGGAAGACCCCAACATCCGGACCCGTATCACCTCCCGTAAACGACGGAACCCTATCCGTTAACATTAACGCACTCATTTCTAGTGGGTCGTCTCTGTTGGTCATCTTGGTAGCCTGCTCGTTCATTTTGCCGCCTCTCCTTCCCTAGTACGAGGGTGAAATCTCGCACCGTTGCCCCAGCAGTAATCCCACCGCTGTCACCACTTGCGACGTCCCCCGCTACGCCACCGATTACCAAAGAGAGGGAAGAGCACTCAACCCCTTGTCTATCCGGTTCCCTCTTGGCTACGTGTCTCAATCACTTTCTATATACAGGGATTCGTGCTGGGGCCTGGACGTAAGAGACGCTACAACCTGTTTCTGTTTACTGATTCATTAAATTTAATACTAACTGCAAACGTCGTATACCCGCGTACATCAACCACTACACAAACTTATAACACAAGATTTACACACTCGCGACGTGCGACGCAGGATGCATAAGGGAAATAACTTTGACAATACAATGGTGCGACGATACAAAGTAAACACAGCCCGACACAAATGATAAAGTCATTAATAATTAAAACCGCGCAATGTCTCAATATGCCGCATCCTTTCCCGCAAAGCTCGTTTAAGTAAAGGAGGTGAAGTTCGTCTCACGAATAGTCCATGTGGTCAGTCTTCACCGTCTTCGTCGTCTTCGTTGTCTCTCTCGGCGATTTTCATCTTAATCTTCTTTCATAACGTCCCGCGATCACTCGTTTCCTCGTTTCCCATCTCTAACTTTCATTCCTCGTCATATCATCTCTGCCTCAGTCATCATCCCATCGACTCTCATTGTTATCTCTTCACACCGTTATCTTCCTTTTTCATTCCGTCTCTCTACCATCTCGAGCTCATCGCATCGTATCTCCGCTTCTCCTCACATCGTATCTTTCTGACTCCCTCGTATCATCTCGTAGTCCCTCTTTGTCGGACCCGACTCCGCCCTACCGGGGCACCAAACCAATCGCCACTATCCACGCGGCATATTTTCTTCTCAGTCGGAGTGTATCATCTTCGGCGGCCGCCCCCGCGGCCTACACCAGTAGAAAACCCTCTCCCAAACAAAGCCGAGCAAGTGACAATGTACAAACTCAAGCCTCAGGGAGAGTGATGGGCGAGCCGTCCGAAGACACTTTAATTACGGGCGAACAATGGTCCCGATGCTTCCGGTACTTGGTGAGCCGATGTCCAGACCAAGTCTCAACGTTTCCATGCAGCTCTGTGTCTCCCGCGAAATTCTCCGTAGCCGCCGCTTCTTCGCCGTTCTCCGCCGCGGGCGGCCATCCGCGCAGAACGCAGTAATGCGTCCTGGAGCCACGAAGTCTGACAGAAGTCAGACCGGACCCGGCACAGGCGCTGCGGCAAAAGTCGCATTCCCCGAATCAACAAAAGGTGCTCTGCTGCTCCCCCATGCCACAAATCTGAAGGGTGCGCGTGGATTATCTCCACCGTATACTGTCACACGGTCCGTAGACGACAAGGCGCCGCCCGGTCCTCGTGTTTTCGCGGGGGGGAGCCCGCGAGAATAGTAGAAATAATCCTTCCGGTACTCTACTCCGGAATGCCCATTCGTTACACCGAAGGTTTTCTTTTCCTTTTTTTTCATGCGTGCGTTTGAGAAACGAGCGTACACATCTTAAAAGGAGTGGAGTTCAGTCCGTGTTTGCGGGGACGTCACACCGACTAGAGTTCTGGCTTTATGGTCCACGTCTGCAGCTTAAATGGCTGCCTCAACGAGCGCTATGCGCAAAGTTCCCGGTTCGTAGTTTTTATTCACAACAAAATTACGGCGTCACATATATGTGTCTCAATATTTCGTCACATTTTAGCTGATACCTTTAGGTAGAAAGTGTTCACAAAACCGATTCGGATACCAGGTATAAGAAGCTCCTTCCAGGTCTTCCACGCATAAAATGTTTGTTGTAATTACTTTTTCCGAAGATATTAGTCACAGAAAGGTAGCAAAATGAATTCTTTTTATTACACATCGAAGGATTCTGTTACATTACATGAAGAAGGAAATTTAATTACATTGAAAGAGTGATTCGATATCAGCCTTGAAGTGATATCGATAGGAGGGCAATGCGGCCATAACAGGTAGATGGTACCAGTGCTGCTTTCTTACGAAGAAAACTCAAAGTGCGACTCGCAGGGTTAGTAACGTCAGTCACGTGTGCTGACCAGGATAGAATGCTTAAAATGTAACACAAAGCCATTTTTATGCTTCAGGTTTGTTCGAAAGATCCTCAGGCCAATTGTTTTTTCTCTCTATTCGAGCAGCATCCTATGCGAAATTTCAGCTGCGCATTCGCGTGTGTTCAAGCATTTGACACCTCGGCTGTCTGCCTGCTAACCGTAGAACGAACTTCGATTCCAACCCGGAAGATACTCAAAGCTAGAACCTTGTTTTCTCGGGCTCCTCGCAATCTCGTTTTCTCATTCTGCTTGAGAAAAGAGTTGAAATGACAGGCACTTTTCGATTATCGCATGGTACTCGATCACCGTCTCTGTTTATTAGACCGTACAACAACATATAAGAGCATCGAGATTCAGGGCTCTCTTATACTCCCGACTACAGAGATGCTGGCTCTGCCTAAATGCATTCTTTCTTCCAAAAACGTGGCAATGTGCGTGGGCGTCTTATTGTGACACAGGCTTTAGTCAGCTGTACCGAAAAAAAATATTAAGGAAACCTGACATACATCTGAACTCATTGTAAGTGTGAAAGAAAGTTTCTTTTTGTAAATGCTTCAGGTGCGTTTTTGTATAGTTATACATTACATCCCGGAGCAGTGACTCTCGACCATATACACACGATAAACTTGGTTAGTGCCATTACGACCCTGAATGCTAGCGCACACTTTTATTACACTCTGATGACCATCTCTCTCTGACGATCAGTATTCAGTGTATTGCAGGATGACACTAAGGGAAAGAAAGATTGTGAAGCTACGTACGAAGTCGCGAATAATTCAAAACAGTATTTCGCTTGTACTGTCGGCTAGTTTTTAATTATAAAGCTAGTTTTAATTATGTTTCTGCTTGCCACGAAAATGTGCAATAACGTTTCTATGAAAAACCTTTAGTCATTAACAATTATTATTATTATTATTATTATTATTATTATTAGCAGTAGTAGTAGTATTAGTAGTCGTAGTACAGGTAGTTTTGTTATTTAATACTCTGAAACACGTGTCTTAAGCGCAAATCTCTTCGACAGCTTCGATATTCATATTTGGCAACGCCGAGATGGCCAGATGGCTGTCTCTGATTGTTGACGCACCATTATTTAGTGGTTGTAGCCTTTCAACGCCCACAGTAACTACTTCACACTGTCGCACTCAGAATGTGAAATTTGTTTATTGACACGGGGATCTGTAGCTCATCGCACTCTTGCGTAAAAGTGACCTTTTTCTTTTTGATTTGGGTCAGAGGACAAAAAATAACAGCAGAATAGACTGCGCCATTGTTCGTACGTGATAGGGGCCGCTTCAACAATACTGCTGTGGAGAGCGTCGGAAGTAGCAAGCCGCAGCTGAGTTTATATACTGACACCTCCGAACCCACACTTAACATAAACATTTTGCCATGAATGATATTTATGAGTTATCTCTGACACTGTGCTTTTGCGCACGCGTAAACCGATTTTATGCGCACGCTTGCCTTTTCTCTTTTCTTCTCCCTCTCTTGTGTGCCGCCCCAGCTCGTCAAAGGACGAAAGGACTGTTATAACACATTGGCATCTCATCTCGCACTCAACCCATACAACGTATGCTATTGATTGTCATTCCTGGGCGTGTGGGCTCCGCCCATCCTCCTCTCAACAAATTAGCCTCGTGGATTTCTCTGTCGTTAAATCTTCCTCTTTGTCTTGTTCCTTGCAGTTAATAATTGTAAGTATCTAGCACCGGAAGATCAGAACCAAAGCGCCGCTGATTTGATTTTTTATTGCTTCGGTCAACATTAGGACGCGAGAGAAAACTTGGGATTCTCTTATTTCAGCAGGCGTTTCATGCATGAAGCAACGAAAACGATGCTGAGTTCTACTTAAAGGGCTCCTCACTCCGCATTCAGAGACGAGGTGTGTTTTTCTCCTCACCTTCACTACCTTTCCTACATTAGATATTTTCTCCTCGCTACCTATTTCCTAAAGCAACATGTACTATATCGGCACTAAGCGCTGAACCCATCAAGATTACGCGCTTATCGGCTACACACTGTTATATCGCCGCTTGCGCAGTTGTAGACACACAAAATGAGGTGAAATCGGTTAATCTTGCACGATACACATGCGAGACAAAAAAGAGAGGATGGGCGACTGCATGGCAAAACAGTGCACACAATTAACATCCGTTTTTTCATGTACGTGGACCAATCAAGAGTATGTACTCTATAGACGTCACGGAAATCACTGTTCAGGCGGCACGAAGTGCGCCGGAAACGCGACAACTTGAAGAGTAACCTGCACGTTGTGTATTTTTAGAGGCTGGTGAGGGGCCCTCTATAAGGTTGAAAGGTCTGTGCGACCATTTATATACTTGAGTTGCCTCCCCGAATGTGCGCGTGATTGTAATATTCTAGCGATTTTGTTTCGTACATTTATCTCATCCCCCGAGTGCTGGCTAGCAAACCGGACATGCGTCTGCTTAACCTCTCTGCCTTGCTTGCTTCTATATTTTCTTTTCTTTCTATGGCCATGAGCTTTTTTTTTGTTCGCCATAAAATAACACGCGAACGCGAGCTGTTCTTCCCAGTTCTAAGGCTCATTCATCGCGAGTGAGCTTCACCGCTCCTGGCGAGATTCGCGTTGCCGTTCCTTAAAACTCAGGCCTTATAGCGCGACGTCTTAGACAATTTTCTACGCTAAGTAGGGTTGCATCGCTACTCTTGACGATGTTCTAGTTTTTTCTCGCACAAGTAGTGTATATACAGAAGTAACAAAAATATTGAATAGCGCGTTTTGGGCCATTATTCATAGCAGGTGTAAGGATAGCGGCTCTTTATGGGTTCCCTCTTGGCGTAGACTTGAGGATTCTTTTTGCTGACTCAAGCATTGCTCGCCACACTCTAAGGCCACTTCGCAAGTAACGAGATTTCGATCCACCATTCCCAGTAGAGCTTGCGTTGGACTTACCTGTGCGTGCCACTGCAGCGCCAAGCTTTACTCATGGCACCGTCGACATTGCGAAAGAGTATGTACCAAATGATGCCGGTGAGGCTAGAGGGATCGCTTTTCACACTGAGATACCTTGCGTTCTATAAAAGACGCCCAACAACAGATTTGCACTTATACAGTTCCACTCTTTTTTTACAATCATTGCTTTCTTTCACGGTGGATATAACAACATGGCTTGGAAAAGTTCATTGAGGAGAGTTCCCTGTTCACTGAAGCATTCATGGCACATGCTGCTGTTCCACACCGTAAAGTGATGCGCCCAACGTAAAGAGCGAGCATAGCGTGAAGTCAACCATAACTGCAAGTGACTACTTCTCTTGTAGAGCTGCTTGCCTAACCGTCTTACCGCTACAGAGTCTTTTAAAATGTTTATATTTTGCTGGATCTGTCAGTTCAGCTACAACGCGAGAGCGATCATTCTGAGCACTCAAAGCATCGAAGCACCCACTCCTTAGATCTTGCCGCGTGCTGGTAATCAGTGAAGCCTAGCGAGATTCACTTCGTCAAACTGAAAATTCAGGTATCGATCGAAAACACGTTGTTTGGAGAAAAAGAAAATCACTTGCGTAGCTGAAAAGTGCCGACGGCACTATCCGAACCTAAGAGTTTCCGTTTGAGCTCAGGCTCGGCTCCCAGCGGCTTGCCGCCTTGAAGAGGAAAGACCGGGAAAGTGTGCATTAGGCAAGAAACCGGCGCTCAGAATCTTTCGCCCGAGCCTGTGGCACGCCTGAACTGATTGTTCACGCTTTAGTCGTGCGGGGACATGAGAATCCTTTCAGCTCAACCAACGGTCAAATCGCCGCCCGGCAACATTGTCTTGACACCCACTTTGCTCCATAGCCATTTTTTCACGTTTCTGCGTGGTTATTTCTTTTATTCGTTTAGTATCGGGCATTTCGCAAGGGCAGCGTCAGGCACTGTGGACACGAGTGTAAGTTAAAGTAGCCTAATTAGGAAATGTGTGCTTTGGTGGGATGTTAAAAGCATGCGTCTTTTGGGGCGAGGACAAAGTGGCTCCTCTTTCAGATCCTTCGCGTCTCTCTTCCTACAGCCGTACCTTCTACTGGGGCTTCAGTGCAGTGCTGTGCTTTTACAAAAAATACCTGAGTCACAATTTCTTGTTTCCACAGCTTCTCTTTTAGGGGCGAAGCTCCTTATGGCGTGGCTGCGTCCCTCGTAGTACGTAACCACAAGTGGCACATACTCGAAATAGCGGTCTTTACGATTTTGACCTGCAAGGTGGTTCCGGTGAGAGATTTCTTCTGTGCGTTGTTGAACAATAAAAGATAGTGCTCAATGCACATGTTAATGGCTGCTAAGGGGGAATGAGAGACAGGAGCATTGGGCCTTTAGGTAACGCGCACGCTGCGATCCCACTTAGCAGCTATTGGCATGTACATTGAGCACGATCTGACAAGAAAGGGTTGCTACGTTATACTCGCTGGGTGTAACCTCCTTGGTTTTAGAAAGGTTTAGTGAGCGTTGGGCCGCATGGCCGTGAATACAGTGAACTAGTATATACCATGAACTCGAGGTGGTTAAAGGTGGGAAGTAAACCCGAAGAGCAAGCCGTAAGAAAGTGTGCATGTGCCACCTCCCGTTTAGTCCTTGAAATGTCCGCTGGATGGCGGTGCTTCTATATGGAGAATATATGATGAAAAGATGCGAGATGGTGGTACTTGGAGTACTGAATAGATGGACGAACGGACACACAGACAGATGCATGGATGGACGCATCAACGGACGCAGGTGCGGATGCATAGACGAACGCAGGGACGGACGCACGAACAGACGCACGCACGGACGGGCTGATGGACGCATGAACGGTTGCACAGACGTACGCAGGAACGGACGGAAGCAAGAACGAATGGACGGACGAATGCTTCGCCCCACTCCCCATCATTCACTGCGTGGATATGCTGCCATTTTTTTTGTTGTATATTTGTGAAGTACGTCCTGGCTGCTGGAATAATCCTCTCCCTGAAACGATCTGGTATATATGATGTGGATCCTTCACACATTTCTCGAGCAAGTGTTATGTGTGCATCGCGTCTGTAAAGTTCACAAAACTATAGGCAATAATAATAATAATAATAATAATAATAATAATAATAATAATAATAATAATAATAATAATAATAATAATAATAATAATAATAATAATAATAATAATAATAATAATAATAATAATAATAATAATAATAATAATAACATTACTATTAATAATAATAATAATAATAATAATAACATTACTATTAATAATAATAATAATAATAATAATATAATACATAGTTGGGGTTTAACATCATAAAACCACCATATAATTATGAGAGACGCCATAGAGGAGGGCTGCGGAAATTTCGACCAGCTGGGGTTCTTTAACCTGCACCTAAAGCTGATCGCAGGTTTCAATCATTTTCGCCTCTATCGAAAATGCGGCCGCCGAAGCGGGGATTTGGTTCGGCGCCGGCGGGTCAGCAACCAAGTGCCTTAGCCACTATATAGACCACCGTAGTGGGTTAGAGACAGACAGACAGACAAACAGACTGACCGACTGATATAGAGATAGAGAATAGTGTGTAAGAAATGGTTGAAGAACGATATATTTCGGTGGTGCCCTGAAGCGGACGAAAAACAACGTCGAGCGCCTTTTTTAAAGTAGAAAAGCCCACTTACGAAGTACTTTGCTAATTTCAGGCTTCTGTTTCATGTCGATATCTGACAGCTTGTTGATTAGTGCACCTACAAGAACTTTCTGTGGCATTTTTTTTTTGTTTCGCTTATTTAAATTAACAGGCACTTCATCTGTCTTTATCAGAAGTAACAATACGAGAAAGGTACTCGTATGTTGCAACTTAGAAGCAGAAGATGTAGAATATTTGCTGACTGCCCAACTTCACGAGGCAACAAAAAACATTTCGCCACGCTCCCGTCGTTCAGACGATATGTATAGTAATGTGCTGGGTCCTGGCGTAACTCAACGAAACTGCCGAACAAGTCACGCCTAAACAAGCCACGGTCAAATAGGCCGATGGCATATTGAACGCATCAAATCACACCGAGAACCAATGCAACGCAGAAAAACGTGAGAACTCTATTGCAGCGTGCTTTAATGCACGAGTGGCATCAGCCCACTTTGCCGGTTCGAACCGTGATGCACTCCACTGAATTAGGAACAGATTGAAACCACTCGAAGTCACTGAGTTGCGAAGCGCGTCCAATGCTGGTTCATTGAAGCGCCTGAATGGAAACGGTTACTCGCTCGATCTCGGCTGTGACGCGTGGATGTTTTCTCATCTCATTTGCGCTGATTCCGTCCAGGCACTTGAGCGGTGCTCGTTCCACCGATAGCACGTGATTTATGACAGCGACAATGCGGTGGCCGGTCGCTTTATCGCGTGTTCATTGAGCGAGGAGAAGCAAACACGAGCTGCGTGTTTAAATAATACGGATGCAATACGGCTTTGGATAACGAGAGAGGCGAGCTCAGCAACGCTAAAATTGTAGCAAAGCTAAAGGGTTTGATTGATCGATATGTGGGGTTTAATGTCCCAAAACCACCATGTGATTATGAGAGACGCTGTAGTGGAGGGCTCCGGAAATTTCGACCACCTGGGGTTCTTTAACGTGCTCCAAATCTGAGCACACGGGCCTACAACATTTCCGCCTTCATCGGAAATGCAGCCGCCGCAGCCGGGATTTGATCCCGCAACCTGCGGGTCAGCAGCCGAGTACCTTAGCCACTATACCACCGCGGCGGGGCCGAGCTGCGTGTTTAAATAAGATGGATGCAATACGGCTTTGGATGATGAGAGAGTCGAGCTCTGCAACGCTAAAATTGTAGCAAAGGTAAAGGAGAGAGCATTAATAAATCTTAATTGAGATACTCTACCTCACGCGTTTTTGGCTGTAAAGTTCAGTAGAAAAAAATGTGAAAAAGCCCCGCACGTGAGTTTAGCGTCAAAAAGTGTGCTTCATTGTTTTTTGGCCAAACACTTTTAGCTGCAGCCCCTACAGTTGATAATTCACACATGATTTTCGTGACGCTAAGCTTGCTTTTCATGTTGGTTCAACTTGGGCCCGTAGCCGGGAGGCGGGGACGGGGGGTTACTTTTGACCCCCCCTGGCATCATGACATCTATGGTAAAAATAAAAATATCATACTATCAGGAATACTTATGTGAGAACTGAAAAAAAAATAGAAAGATTAATACCATGTAATTTAAAAGTCGCATAACTTACACGCTTCTCTACTGTTATTGCACAGTTTCCGAAAATTATGTGCTTTCTCCAAATAGTAGAGGACTTCAGCAAGTCCTCCTTTTTAGAAAAGAAACGTGGATTGGGCCTGATTTAGCTTTTCTACAAGTTTTTGATTTAAGCTTTTATATAAGTGTTTTGCGGACATTGGTCAGTAAATCAATTACCGCAAAAAAAAAGGAAGAGTCGCAATAACTAAAGTAGTGGGACCACCACGAAGTAATATATATATGTATATATATATATATATATATATATATATATATATATATATATATATATATATATATATATTATATACGCACAATGCCTACGCCTCTTTGCCGAGAAATGAATACAATAACCTGTGTAAAATACTTCGTTGCACGCCATTCAGTGTTCGAAGCACGCTTTGCGGCCTCATTTCCTTCTGCGCCTTCATTCGATGAATCTGCGGAGGAAATTGGATCTCGCGGTGAATGGCACTTCTCCACTTTTTCACAGCACCACTCTGTCTTCCTGTGGCCTGTTCCCCATGAGAAGGGGGGGGGGCAGTGTGGCTCTCTTTACACTTGTACAGGCTTTCTAATCACAGCGAGCTCGGGAAATTGTGGTGGAATAATTGGTATTTAATTGGTGCTTCAATACTGGCAGAAGCGTTCCCATCACTAAAGCTTCCTTCTCATTCGCTAGATTGGCTCGCAGAACTGGGAAGCATTCAAGTCAGTAAGGTGGTGTGTGCTATAAATAACTTCGAAAGAAAATTAATGAGATGCGAACAGCATGAGGTCACAATATCTCAGGAATATACATGTGCTCCGTTTGGTATAAAAGTGTGAAGGGGCCTTATTGTATTGTATCGGATTTTAATGTTTGAACGACCATCTCATTGTTGCCTGTCAAATGAGCCGCGCTAAACTACAAATAATTTAAGAGTGACTGCCGGATAGATAATACAGTCAAACTCCCGCAGAAATTTAGAGCTTTTATATCTCCTTAACTCACTTTGCGCTGTTTGTCGATAGTTAAATCCTCGCAAAACTGCCACCAACAATACTCAAGACGCCTTCTCAATAAAGCACTCGTTCTCATCTCCTAATCGTGAGAAAATCATTTCCCGATTTATCGCACTAGAAAGCGTATTAAGGCTATAAAGCTTGTCAGCCATCACCGCCCTTGTGCAGATGAAGGTAAGGCTGCGCAAAATTCACGCAGCATGGGAGCCTATACACCAAAGGCAGTGTGGATATTCTTTTTTCAATGTCTGTTGTGTGATTGACAGCACCGAGCGGTCGAACTTGTGGTGCTTCAAAGGCGTGCTGAGGCTGAATGGTTCTTTTGCTTAATTTCTGATTTGACACCAGCGCAGCTCGTTTCAGACGGGTTTTATCGACGTTGTTCACATTTCTTTTTTTCATTTTTCTCTACAGTGGCGGAGATAAATTATGAACCCTTGCGTGAATCCAATACCTGTCAAAAGTGTTCTTATATGCGAAAGGCTCTCGCTCTCGCTGTACGTGCTCTTGCAAGCCGAACGACTACTTTTTCTCTTCCGATAGAATCTTGGGACCGCCGTGTCACCTTCATTACTTTCGCGTATTGGTGTTACTTTTCTTTTTTTCTTTTTTTTTTGTCGAAAGCATAGAAAACTTCGAATACGTGTCTACGGCCTTTCCCGCTTGCCTTGTCAGCTATAAACGTCAAGGCTCGTCAGAAAGTTTTCCGGCTAGCGGGCTGTAATCTGGCACCGGAAGAGTCGAGTTGTCCTAAATTTCATTTTGCTGAGAGCGAGACGCAGAAAAAGAGTGGAAGCCGAATTTCCCACTTCGTGTAGCTTTCATGGTTGCACAGCCCTCGTGGTAACTGCGTCAAATAATATTAGAGTAACTTCATACATTTTTGTGCTTTGTAGTCACTGAAAATTGGCCATGGCTATAATCTCTGCTTCCAGCCCCGTGGCTTGGACTGTGCGAACAACTGGTATTCAAAATCAGACACCTCATCTAGCACAGACATCTAGCACAAGGACTGCCAAAATTTCTTCACTTTCAAACAATTCTATGGGATAGTGCTTAGTGTGAACTCCCTGATCTTCTGGGAGGCTATGCATGTGAGCATATTACACGTGATGTCCTTGCTTCTTCCTTCCTCCACACTTTTCCTTCACTTCCTTTTTCTCCCTGTTGTGTGGAAAACCACGTGTGATGTAACTAACCTACCTGCCTTTCTTGAGCTGAGCAGAATCAGTATTAAGGTAATCTCACAGTTCTGAGTATTTATAGCTTAAAAGTGTTTGTAAATACTAACCGTAGGTCGTTATTCACATATGAAAAAATTGCGATTGATTGAACACTTCTTGGCAACTCTTTAGGCCTAGCGAGCCGCTCGTGCCAGCGGAGCCCGGAACTGAGGGCCCGACCACAACTGCCTGCATCTATTCTTTCTTTTTTCTGAATACAGTTTCCTCCTCCTCCTTACAATTATCACTCAAGTGATAGTGTACGGGTAAGTTCTGCTTAGCGTTTACACGTCGCATTATTTTATGAGAAGCAACGCTCTTGAACCACGCTTGTGCGAAACATGCAGCGTTGGCCTTGATCGCGTACGAGAAAATTGATGAATATCAATATAATTGAGGTGGCGTCAGAAGCAATATATTCATCACCAAGTACTTATCGAAGCGAGAAACAGGAGGGCAGAACAAGATTCTGCGTGTTTCTTTCAACAACCTATTCTGTCCATGCAACCTCGGGGCTTACAGAAAGAATCTTTGTACACCTGCGCTCAGAAGGAAATGAGGTGCGCCGAACCCGAAATCAAGAGAAGACGCCACGAAACTGCACTGGATACTTCACGAAGCATTTCGCCTGCTTCCTTTTCTTTCACCTGCTCTTATGGGGATGTAGTGGCAACACCTGTACCGAAAATGGCGGTACTAATCCTCGGGGGGCTACTGCTTGTTAGACCACCGCGCGCAGCGGATGATTACACTAATGCCGTAGACACGCTTTCACTGATCGCCTGACCCGCGAAGTTCGGCCGGCCGTGTGGCCGAGTCCTTCATCAGCTGACGCGACCGTTGCAAGACGTGGAACGGAGTCGTGTACAGGGAGCCAAAGAAATTGCCGTGGTGTGTCTGCGTGCGTGAGCCAAAGTCGCAGTGCCGGATCATTGCACCGTTGTAGGTTTGAGAGACGGGATGAGAATGTCCTTTCCATGATATATCTTATATGTTCAGCGGTTTCGTGATGAGCTTTACCCCTGCGCAAAGTAGTAAGCCGGTTACTTCTGCCAGATTAACCTGCATTCGTTTTTCTTTTGATTCATTTCTCTCTCTTTCCTGGTGGGTTCTCGCTCCAGGTCATCTTATAGGTTGAGCCACCGATGCAATGTAACCAGCACCGATTACGAGGGTGAGATATTGTGTACTACGTCTGCCGTTGTTTTTCTTTATACGGGGAAAAGTGCGACAAGGAATTATAACATCTTCGAAGAGTAGTTTTTTCGTACTTAATTCCGAGCTGTCATCATGAGGACAGTACGCCCACCGTTTGTTGATGCCGGCGAAGGTGGCTGTAAGAACAAGAGAATTAATAGTTGATTTGTAGAATATACTTACGTATTGTTACGTTGAAAGAAAATTCATTATTTTATTTGTTTCCATTGAAATTTCTCCATATCATCGAAGAGAGAGAATGTACGTAACATTCAATGTATTATTAAGATTAACTTACAGAAAAACCATCAGTTTATGGAAGATGAAACCTTGAAGAGATGAAAATATTTCATGGAGGTTTTTGCTAGGCTAAGCGAGATCTCTTTTTCGATGTTTTTAATATCTAGAAGAATAAAAGCAAAGCATGAAATGATAGGTTGTTGGCCGGCAGCTGATATACCTCATGGTATTCATAACTATCATTTCGTGAAAATTATTACGCCGAATCACACTAGGAGCGAAATTTTCATTCGCGAAGCTATAGGAGTTTGTCGATAACACCACCGCTATGTACAGCGCTTCCATTTTTTATCCAGCTTTGAAATTAGTTTCCCGCGGTGTCTCTGTTTATCTGCCGAACCCACACCACAGGCTGGCATTACATTTTGTCGGACAAGCGGGGAGAAAAAGGGATGGTAAAGGGCCATTTTGTCGGGATGTCGACTGTAGCTGTTGGTCTCTCGGGTTCCGTGAAAACTGTCGCAGTCATTGTAGTAAGTGTGGGGGCTTGCTCAATTTAAGAACACATGCTCTGGCGCTGCTCGGCAATGGCCGGTGTGGCTTCTCACGATGAACAGTGGTGGCAGCGAATGCTGCACAGTGACGCTCCGGCGGACCAACTCAGGGCTGTCCAGAAAGCCCGTGTGGCGGAAGAGGGACTTGGCCTTTCTGTCCCGACGTGGTAGCAGCCAGCATCAGTGCTGGACTGATCCTTAGGACTTCAATAAAGTTCTCCATACCACATATCAAGAGGTGTGGAGCAGCCACCGAGCAGAAAGCTTGCAGAACAACTGTTGCTTGAAGAATTTATCTTTTTTCCCCTTGAAAGCCGCTACAACTGTGTGCAGAGGCATAAGCATGCCCACTATAGGCATTAAGAAGCACCCCTGATTTACTAACCAATGCGCGCACGATAAGCTCTGTCTGCTTGCCGACCATAGTGGCCTTTTTTTTTTCAGAGCGAAGTAATATTGCTTCCTATGAGTGCTTTGGAACATTGCACAGGCGTAGCACATACGTTGTTCGTACACATTTACACTTCTGATGCTTTGTCGCTACAGATATTTCCGTAAAAAGGATGAATTTCAATCACGAGGCAACTTTGTGACAATAAAGTGTTGTACAAGAAAACTCAAGGACGCAAGTCTGATTTCTGGTCACTGCGGTAGCATTAAGATGTGGTCGCCACATTAAGCGAGCATAAGTAATTGTTACCTAGACCAGTCCAGCCTAACTGGAATGGGTAGTGTGTGAATGAATGCGTTTGTAGATTTTGGACAGATATGTTAATCGCACCTCGCTATGATACGTTGGTTGAAGAGCTGCACGCGAACGACAAAATCACTTGAAGAAAATATTGTAATACCCAAGCAGGCCTGGTGGCTCTAATTCCCACTGAAACGTCGCTACAATGGTAAGGTAAGTGATTTATAGTGTTTTTTTTATACTTTTTGTTCCGAGTAAGATGCATTTTGCCGTTGTCTCACGTCGACGTCTCACTTCCAAGCTGTCCGGATCCTTCACCGCTTGCGGCAGCAGCGTGGAACAACCTGTCATCACTTCGTCTTGAATGGAAACAAAATAAAAGATTCAGGCCTTCAGGAATGACGGCTGAGGTGGTTTAAACAATACCACACGCTCTGGAAACTTTTTGGGAAATGAAGGAAAGGTTGCGTAGACAATGTGCACATGCACGGCAGCGCTGTTAGAAATTGTGCCAAAGCCGCATTCACGTTGCTTTAAAGGTGGGGAATGAAAAAGAAATTAGATGTATACTGCTGCATTCGCCAAACACTGTAATGCATAAATTCACCACCCTTGCTTGAACTTGAATTGTAACTTTGCACACCACTCCTGTTCGCTTTCTTATTGTAAGCACAGAACGCTACACTGATTTTGAATCGGCTTGTAGAAACTAGAAGCGAGAATAACGCAGAAAACTGTGTCGACTTATACTACACATGTACAAAGACTCAGCTTCGCGTTCACAGAAATGGTCTTAAGTAGCACAAGTATTCTTCAAGCGGGAATTCCAGCCGGCTGATGCCAGATAGATTGTCGAGGCAGGCTCGCTGAGCGATGGTTTTTTCGCTGGTTGCAACAATGGTTGCTTTTTGGCTTTTAGTGCGTTTTATGTTGCGAGATTACAGCATCTTCCTCCTGGCATGCTTTCACTACCTAAAATGGTAGGGCTGTTAGGGACGCCGTTGAAGAAAACTCTCCATGAACTCTCCCTGTCTCCCTATTTTCGAGTTTTAGCCTCTCGATTACACCATTTTTGTTCAGAGCAACCCAAGTGGCTTATGTATGGTTACGCACCCAAAAGGAATACAAAAAAACGCGAGGGCTTACTTATGCAAGCCGCTTTAATCCCCCGCTATAAAACTCCAATAATGATTTTTAGTATTGCCGGTTTGTTGTAAATACAGAGTCGCCATGATCGTCAGCACGTTACTACTTTAATGTGCAATACGTGAATTGGCCCTCTTAATATATCATATCATGTTAGCCTATCTTGACGTCAAGTTAACTCTTTCACAAACCAGTTCACAATCTTTCACAAACCATTCACAATCTTCCAGGTTTCTGAAGCGCCGACATTAGTGAAATCTGAAAGTATGCATACTTACACTAGGTTCTATTGCACTAAAGTTCTAAAAATTTGACAAAAACACGTGAAAAAAAGAAAGAAAAGTTGTTTCATGATATTCACTGAGCTGGCTCTTCATAAAGGGATCATATTGAAAACACATCAAGAGTCAAAATGCGAAAGCTTGATCATCGTGCACATTAGTGGATCTACGTGGAGATTTCTGTATTCCCTCAAAAACATTTCCGAAACTGACAAGTGGGGCCTCGTACAACTGCCGTATTTGGTATACCGAGAAGCCCATTTGGGATAGCGATTCAAAATTACACTGAGCCTAGTTGGGTGTTATGTTTTCTTCTTATAAAACACACCAGTTCGCGTAATGATTCGTCATAGCATAGGAATAGTAATAGCGACTTTGTAACTTCGGCGCATTAAAGAAAAGTGAGGCCGATCTCCGGTGCTTGACGAAAAAAAAACAAAAGAAATGAATACTTGTGATATGACGTGATCTGTCAGATTAATACATCAACAAAAACTCTCAGCCCCTGTGCTACTACTTACACTGACAATTTTACTCCTGAGCGTGCGCGTGCGCGTCTGTGTGTCGCGTAGGCAGGGTACGGGGGAATGTATATTTAGATGTTCTGTAAAAAAGTGAACGCCCCTTAAACATCATAAAGAGATGATGAGATTCTGCGTGTGATATAAACATGCAGAATCTAAACTTGTGTGGACAGACACCACGTGAATTTTTCGCTACTCACTACATAGAATTACAGGACCAGAACCTATAGAATTTAGGGGCAAATATCTATGTTTGTGATAAAGCCATTATAATAAGTTTATTTATTATTCAAAGTCCCACATTGCATTAATAGACATTGCAGTGGGGAGGAAGTGTATAAAGTACACAATTCAAAGTACAGCTAGGTTGCGTAGAGTAAACACGAAAACATGGTCATACCTATATGCGTACATCATGAAACACCTTGTCAAACGCTGCGTTTGTACTAATCATCACTATGTCTCTGGATAGCCGATTCCAGGCTTTATGTATTGGAGAAACGTGACTTGCAAAACACGGAATTTTCGCAAAATGCTTCTTGCACTTCGAGATCATTATTCTTTCATTGGGAAGAGTAATTAGGGCCATGAAATTATTTCGTGCGATCAATTCCTACTCATCAGTTGTCCCATCTATGAGTGAAGCGTTTCTTCTTTTGGAAACTGTTCCATCCAGTTAGCTTTTGATCGCAGATACACTTAATTGCATTGAACGATTTCGAAAAACAAACCACACGGCACTACTCTGTGTTTTGTCCAGCATTTCCATTTTCGTTTATGTCCAGAAATTCCAAGCAATCTGGCGTATTCAAGTACTGATCATACATTGAAAAAAGATAAAGTAGAACACTTGCTTTGACTGAGAGTATGTAGTGCAATATTTATAACAGATGAGTTGATACTGTGTAGGTAATGATTAAACAGTAGCTTAAGGTGGGTTCAATATTGTGCAATTATCTTAGCTATGCAACAAAGATTCATCTTTAGGCTTCAGTGAAAGAGAACGGTGAGCGTTCTGAAAGTTTCATACGACTACAAACATTTTTTTTGGCCCATAAGGGGTCTTCCTAAAAAAATGTTTGATAACGCTTATATCAGCAGTTTTATGTACAGCATAAAAAAAAAGTCGGCAGATCCCACGTACCTGGGAATCCTTGTTATGCGAAGCTTGCGGAAAAGAGGTGACTGTGTTGCAATTTTTTATTGAGTGAGACTTCATGAAATGACACCAAATTAATGTACAGATGTCGCACACACAGACATATGTTGAACAGTTGCAGATGTTTATATAACCAGTTGTTTGTAATTGCGCAACGATGCCAACTGGAACACGCGTATTAGCAACACCAGAAGCTGATATTGTCACGGGCTAAGTAGATGCCTGAGGATGACGACGACGAAGTGCTGAACGGGAACGTGCTCGGACTGCAGCAGCGTCGTACGCATTAGCTCGCCAGTATATTCGCCAGTACGCATTTGCTCACCAGTGTATACTTTATTCCCCGTAACATCATTGGTGGAAGGTGCGGGGTACCACTCGCTATACAGCCCAACGAGCTGGATCTTCGCAGCGGACGGCGCATTGCAGCTACCACAATGACTGACCAGGCTACTCAATGTCAACAAGATCCGTCAGCCCCGCAGCCGATCGTTGTGGTGCAACCTCGTGACCCAGGTCCATTCAACGGCACAAGTGGCATAGACGTCGATGACTGGCTGGTTCAATATGAGCGCGTCAGCAGCAGCAACCATTGGGGTGCGACGCTTATGTTGGCGAACATCATCTTCTACTTGCATGGCACGGCAAAACTCTGGTACGAGACACATCAAGAAGAGTTGACTAGTTGGGACGTCTGTAAGCAGAAATTGCGCTATCTATTTGGGAAACCCATCGGACGTCAAGTGGCCGCAAAGAAAGAGCTTGTGACTCGTGCCCAGACATCCACAGAGCCGTACATCGCGTACATTCAGGACGTGTTGGCTTTGTGCCGCAAGGTCGACAAGGACATGCTCGACGAGGACAAAGTCGGACACATCCTGAAAGGAATTGCGGATGACGCCTTCAATTTTCTCCTGTGCAAGGACTGCTCGACGGTGGAATCGGTCATCGAAGCATGTCGTCGCTTCGAACAGGCAAAAAGTAGGCGCATAGTTCACCGATTTGACCGCCTTCCCAACACGGCGGCTACGTCCTCTTGCGAAGATTTGCCCACACTACACCAACCACCAGCGCCAGAAAACGTCACCAGAATAGTCCGTCGTGAACTCGAGGCTATGGCTCCCGCTATGTCTAGCGTCAGCGCGCCAGGACACAACCTCGATGCTGTTTCAATGATACAGGCCGTGGTTCGCCAAGAGATCGCGAATATGGGCATTTCGCCACCTCATCAAAATGCCCCTGCTACTTCCAGCTCGGCTCCAGTCGTTGCGGCTGCCACTCCGAACCGCACGTTCGCGCCACGACGAAACCCAGCTGAATGGCGCGCTCATGATGATCGGCCCATATGTTTCACGTGCCATCGGATAGGACGCATCGCTCGCCATTGCCGCAGCCGTTGGACCTCATCACCTCGACCGATTGATTGATTGATTTGATTGATTTGTGGGGTTTAACGTCCCAAAACCACCATATGATTATGAGAGACGCCGTAGTGGAGGGCTCCGGAAATTTTGACCACCTGGGGTTCTTTAACGTGCACCCAAATCTGAGCACACGGGCCTCGACATTTCCGCCTCCATCGGAAATGCAGCCGCCGCAGCCGGGATTTGAACCCGCGACCTGCGGGTCAGCAGCCGAGTACCTTAGCCACTAGACCACCGCGGCGGGGCATCACCTCGACCGAGCTTCTATGATTGGCGGCCTCGCTCTTAACGTGCACCTTACGCCCCGTCCTACCGTGCTGAGACAGGTGCAGAGCATAATCCAGAACGTCGGACCAGCCGCTCGCCATCGCCCGTGCATCGTCAGTCCCGCTCGCCCCAACCCCGCCGTTCTCGGTTTCCCTACGACCGTCGCTCGGAAAACTAGCCGGTGCAGCCCCCGGAGGTGACGCTGCATACACGACTCGGACTGCAAATCCTCTGATTACTCCCGACCAGCGGTGCAACCTCCTTACAATTCTCGTTGATGGTTTACCTATAACTGCTCTTATTGATACCGGTGCACAAATATCTGTGATGAGCTCAGACCTCCGCCGCCGCCTCCAAAAATTTCTGACGCCTGCGATTGCACCTACCGTTCATACAGCGGATGGGAGTACTCCTTCTGTGCTTGGAATGTGCACTGCGCGATTAACAATTTCTGAGCATCAAACTTCAGTTCTGTTCGCTGTACTGGAAAATTGCCCTCATGACCTCATCCTTGGACTCGACTTTCTAACTTCACACGCTGCGCTCATCGACTGTTCCAAAGGTCTTCTTCGACTCGAACTACCATCCTTTTCGGAGACCGTCTCTACCAGCCCACCTCGTCTACGCTCTGTCGATTTCTTTAGACTTCCGCCGCAAGCCGCAGTCCAAGTCCAACTCTCGCCATATCCTGCAGTACCCGATGGTGATTATGTTGCTGCCCCAATTTCTGACGTCGCCATGACACGCAATGTTGCACTCCCCAACACGGTGGTTACCGTTAAGGACAACCGAACTTCGTTTCCCGTCCTCAATTTCGGCCTCTCAGCGCAAGTTATTCCTCGCGGCATGTCACTTGCGCATCTTACACCACTGGTCGACCACACAGTTTCCGCTCTAACCACCGATTCGCCACCCGATTTTTCATCAACGTCGTTCTCGTCACGTTCCTGTTCCGACCTTTTCAAGCCAATGCTATCTGACAAGCTCACCTCTGAACAAGTCTCTGCTTTCTGCCGTGTGCTTGCTTCTTATCAGGACATCTTTGACTTCGGCGACCGTAATTTGGGCCAGACATCTGTGGTAACCCATCGCATCGACACCGCTGACGCTCAACCCATTCGCCGACGACCCTACCGCGTGTCAGCCCCGGAGCGTGCTATTATACAGCTAGAAGTCGATAAAATGCTTGATAAGGGCATAATCGAACCCTCATCTAGTCCCTGGTCCTCACCCGTTGTACTTGTTAAAAAGAAGGACAATAGCTGGAGATTCTGTGTTGATTACCGCCATCTCAACCATATTACCAAGAAAGATGTCTATCCCCTACCGCGCATAGATGATGCACTCGATTGCTTGCACGGTGCCAAATATTTCTCTTCAATAGACCTTCGCTCAGGCTACTGGCAGATCGCCGTGGACGACAAAGACAGAGAGAAGACGGCCTTCGTGACTCCTGATGGACTTTATCAGTTCAAGATGATGCCTTTTGGATTATGCAATGCCCCCGCGACATTTGAGCGCATGATGGACTCTCTCCTTCGAGGCATGAAGTGGACCATCTGCCTCTGCTATCTTGACGACGTTATTGTTTTTTCGACTACTTTCGACGACCATCTTACCCGTCTGTCCACAGTGCTTGATGTTTTTCGACGTGCCAACTTGCAACTTAACTCGTCCAAATGCCGCTTTGGGCAACGCCAAATCTGCGTACTCGGCCATCTTGTTAACGCTGCGGGCGTTCAACCAGACCCTGCGAAAGTCCGAGCAGTTCGCGACTTCCCCACACCCCGCTCAGCCAAGGACGTCCGAAGTTTTCTGGGACTGTGCTCCTATTTCCGTCGTTTTGTCGAGAAGTTTGCTGAAGTAGCCCGTCCTCTAACCTGCCTCCTCAAAACGGATGTCGCATTCACCTGGGGCCAACAGCAAGCAAACGCCTTCTCGTCGCTCGTTGACATTCTCACCAATCCACCAGTCCTAGCACACTTCGACCCATCTGCCGCCACGGAGCTTCGTACTGACGCCAGTGGCCACGGCATAGGCGCAGTGCTCGCGCAGCGGCAACAAGGCATGCACCGCGTCGTCGCGTATGCAAGCCGACTGTTGTCGCGCTCGGAACAAAATTATTCCATCACAGAACGCGAGTGCTTAGCTCTCGTCTGGGCCATTGCGAAATTCCGACCGTACCTGTATGGCCGACCATTCTCAGTTATTACGGACCACCATGCGCTTTGCTGGCTCTCCTCACTCAAGGACCCTACGGGACGCCTTGGTCGCTGGGCTCTGCGCTTACAAGAGTACACTTTTTCCGTATCCTATAAATCCGGACAACTTCACAAGGATGCCGACTGCTTGTCCCGTTACCCAGTCGATCCCCCTGACAGGACGGAAGATGGGCAAGAGGCCCTCGTTCTTTCAATTACCGACTTCACCGACATAGCTGCTGAACAACACCGCGACCCCTCTTTGCGTGCTATTATCAATGGTCTGCACTCTCCCCACCCTGACCACTCCTTACAACTATTCGTTCTTCACAACGACATCTTGCACCGCTACAACACCCACCCTGATGGTGCTGAGCTTTTACTCGTTGTTCCTGTGCATCTTCGCTCAGACGTTTTGGCCCAGCTGCATGATGCCCCCTCCGCTGGACACCTAGGGGTGTCACGCACGTATGACCGCATTCGCCGCCGATTCTTTTGGCCTGGCCTCTACCATTCTGTGCGACAGTACGTTGCGGCATGCGACCTCTGCCAGCGCCGCAAGACACCTGCTCTAAGACCTGCTGGTACCCTCCAACCCATTGAAGTACCAGATGAGCCATTTTTCCGAGTCGGCCTCGATCTTTTAGGACCCTTTCCCGTGTCGGCCACCGGTAATAAGTGGATTGCTATTGCTACCGACTACGCAACGCGGTATGCCGTTACACGCGCCCTCCCCACCAGCTGCGCTACTGATGTAGCCGATTTCCTTCTTCATGACATCATTCTGCGTCATGGTGCTCCTCGTCAGTTGATCACCGACCGGGGCAGCTGTTTTCTATCTAAAGTAGTCGACGAGCTCCTGCGATCCTGCTCTATCCACCGCAAGTTCACTACAGCGTACCATCCGCAAACCAACGGCCTCACGGAACGCCTCAACCGTACCTTGACGAATATGTTAGCGATGTACGTCTCCAAGGATCACAAAGATTGGGACATCCACTTACCTTTCGTTACCTTCGCATACAACAGTTCACGTCATGATACAGCTGGATTTTCCCCTTTTTACCTACTGTTCGGTTATGACCCCCCTTTGCCCATGGACACCATGCTCCAATCTGATGCCCCCTCATCGACTGCTTATGCTCGTGATGCCCTGGCCCGAGCTGACATCGCCCGCCAAGTCGCCCGGGATCGTTTATGTGCCTCGCAGCTTAACCAAAAGAGTGCTTACGATCGCCGGCACCGCGACGTACAGTACTCTCCGGGGTCACTCGTCTTGCTGTGGTTACCATCACGTCGTGTTGGTCTCAGCGAAAAACTAATGTCCCGTTACGTTGGCCCCTACCGCGTCATACGCAAGGTCACCAGCGTGACCTATGAGATAGCTCCACTCCATACCACGTCAGTACCAGCTTCAGTCCCGACCGATATAGTGCATGTCTCACGGCTTAAACCATACTTCTCACGCCTCGAGAATTGATCGCACCGGGACGGTGCTTCTGCCGCCGGCGGGTAATGTCACGGGCTAAGTACATGCCTGAGGATGACGACGACGAAGTGCTGAACGGGAACGTGCTCGGACTGCAGCAGCGTCGTACGCATTAGCTCGCCAGTATATTCGCCAGTACGCATTTGCTCACCAGTGTATACTTTATTCCCCGTAACAATATGAAGCGCTGATTCTCGTGAAGATGCTTGCCCTGGACATTACTACATAAATCAACATCAGCGCATGGCAACTAAACACATCTGGCGTTAACCCGATGTGACGGCTGTATCAAAATAGTACATATGTAATGTTTATAAAATTGGGTAGGCAGCACTGAAACCACTATTAACGTTTCACGAAGGCGTCTATTTGAAAAGTAGTTCCGAGACCTGGCATAACTCTGTGGTAAAATGCTTCATTGGCATACAGAATGCTTGGGTTCGATTCCAGGTGGGACTCGTCGGGTCGACGCTACCGACGTCGGGTATTGACCATGTGTGTTCTCGTCGTCCCTGAGCAGATACCAAGTGTAAATCACCCGTGGCACATACCCCCATACCAGCGCCACATACCCGCCCTTGTGTATGTGCCACTTTCTGGCGGGAAGTGTTTGACGGCGTACGCGATGGGATCGTGATATTATTCATGTCTTGACAAGGGCGTCATATTCGTCAAAGCACCTTACCTTCTCATGCTATATTTTGGTTCACGCCAAGTAAATGGTGTTACCACGAGAGCACCGAAACGTAAGCGGTTAGATAGATAGATAGATAGATAGATAGATAGATAGATAGATAGATAGATAGATAGATAGATAGATAGATAGATAGACAGACAGACAGACAGATAGATAGATAGATAGATAGATAGATAGATAGATAGATAGATAGATAGATAGATAGATAGATAGATAGATAGATAGATAGATAGATAGATAGATAGATGCTAGCAGGAGTTCAAGAAATTGTTCACGTTAAAAATTTGAAAACTTCATAGTCTTCAATCGGCATATGATATATGATATTTTAACTAAAAATAGGTAAACCAAGTCAAATGTTGCATAGATAGGCAACACTTTTTGCCTCTTTCTAACAACATCCCATGTTGGTTGAACAATATTCTACGTATATGTTTCGAGGAAGAAGCCTCTTGATCTGTCACGGTTTCCTTCTCTCCTGTTACCTCATTTGTGAAATACATGCGTGGGTTAGAATTAGAATGTCCATGACACCTGTTCGACGGTTACGCAGTAGATCGGAATGGTTTTCACTAAACCATGCTGTCAGCACAACCGGAGGATATTACGTGACACAATTCAAACTAGAGTCGGTGAATCGTATAGCACGGAAGATAGGTGGCGGGAAGGGGGGGGGGGAGGCGCTGCGGCTGTGGTAATTGTTCTGTAGACTGACAATGCACAACGTGTGAACCTCATTGCTTATTGCGCTCACCGAGTGCGAACGCGTGCTCTCGACCTCTGGAAACCTTTTTTTTTCTATTAGCTACGTAGCAATTAATCAGTGACGGCTTTACAACTGTTGCCAGCGGGCGGAATATCGTCACCTTTGAAACATGTTGGGAATTCGATGCGGCTGAGTGGGCTAAACGCGCTAGACCTTCTATAGCGAACTTGGTGGATATCAGAATTTCCGTAGCACCTTTCTGTTCAGAAACGAGTGAGACATTGACCGGCCGAGTTCAAGACTCGCTGTAGGCAACTGTGATAAGCGGCAACTGCAACAAAAAACAAACAGACAAAAAACAATTGAAACACAATGATGCTAGTTCGAATTTATAATTCGGTTCTCAATGTGAATAATCTCAGAGCTGGATAATTTTATCTACACTTTAGCATTTTCTGTCCGTTTCCATATTTTATATTACTGAAATATTTTTTTAGCGGTGAACTCACCGTGCAGACATCACGCCGATAACGCCCCTTCTTGACTTCCTTCCACTACATGTCTTCCCGTTGTCTTTCCGTTTTTTAATTACCCATCTTTAGTGTGCTAGCAGTAGCGTTAAATACCCTGCGAAATTTTCATTTATGTTCATGTTCGCCATGTAAACTGGCCTATACTGTTGTCTTTTAAACAATCCACCTGACTCAAATCATCGACAGTTTAAACCAGTTGGGCATGGGTGATGGGTAAGCAAATGTGGAAGTCTGGTAGGTTAATTGCCACCTCTGAAATAAATTATGTGTATGAAATAACCGCAGCGTTATGATCGTATGCGCTTAAAGGCATGTGCGAAACATTTCCGGTAAAGTTTTAAGTAGTAATAAATTAAACCTATATTGTAGTATTCATCATTGTCATCCATCATATTCCAGCCGCTAAGTGCAGATGTCTAATACATACTTGGCGAGAAGTAACAACCCATAGATTTACATAGTTTTCGGATCATACGGGAATCATCGGAAAAGGGAATATTATTCTCAATTGGTTGGCTCCCTCCAGGTTATAAGGGCTTCTCACGGCCATGGAGGGCCTTTGGGTCAACCTAGAGACTTGGTATTCGAATACAATGAAAACACGCAGCATTTAGCTGTGAATAGGAAAGCTTTTCCACCTCCACATAAATAGAGCGTATGCACTGACATTGCGATACCTCAAATGAAAACGTACCCTAACCCTGCCTTTCTTCACAAGCTTTATCTGATGTCTATTTACCTAACCGTGTTCGAAATGGGGCGATTTAGCCACCTTACAGTACATACTATGGGAGTACCCTTATGTGCGTGGTACCGATACAGCATCAGCCAGCAAGTTGGACTCCACTCTGAGGAGTCCGAACGTACATTCATAACTTTGGGGCTATTCAGAGTGCCCACAATGTGGTGGTAGGTCTCGGTCTTACTGACCTGTCGTGGGAGTGGCCCGCAATGTGCCAGGGCACACGCCTTCGGACTTTCACGAATTAGGTTCTACTAAACAAAACCGAACCTCGTGGTTTGGACGCCTGCAGCAGCCGCCGCTCTGCTTCAGTCCTGGAATTAAAGTAGCGAGATCCGCACGGCCATGTCGACCACCTTCCTGTCCCTTTGTGATTTTTCGCTACGCTATTGTTGCAATTCTTGGTGAGAAAAGGCTTTGTTTCAAGTCGATCGTTTGGCAGAGAGAGGTACAGGAAGTGCCTCAGAGGAATCTCGAAGCCCTTTGCCGTGTTAGATTTCTATTATCTCCCATATTTGATTTCAATTAGCTCTGCCACGATCTCACTGGCTTACACCAGCAGCTTTTCTAACACTCCGAGGGGCAAAACTGCGTGGATCTCTCATGAGACTCAGAGGGCGATGAGAGCCTAGGGTGCCACAGAGATCGATCTCGTTACCAACATGCCCTGCCACAAAAATACACGCTATTGAAACCAAGAAGAAAAGTAAAGCCACGATAGAAATGCCCGCTCAAGCCCGGAGACACGAGAAGTAGGGAAGCTAGTGTACAGAACAAGACATCAGGCTTTTCAGTCGTTAGGCCAAGCGAGGCGGAAACAAAGAAACGTCCACCAGTCTCATCCCGGTTCGTCAATTACCTGGGAGGGCAACGGGGTCTCTCACTTGTTCTCGAAAGCTATAAGCTGACATGGAACAACGTTGCCTGGCTTCTCTAGTTACTTCGTACTTCCGGCTTCAGTCTTTCTGTTTCATCCCCCTCTTCACGCCGTTCCTCTTTCTCATTTGCTGCCATTCTCGTTCGTGGCCGTGAAACCGCAACTTCCGAGGGGCACATCACCTGCCCTAGCCTTCCCTTGATAGCTGGGCGAGTTAATAGGTTAAATGAGATAGGAACGAGGAAGAAATTAGAGCTTTAGCCTAACGGGGCTTACGTAAGCGAGTAGGCACACGCAAGTGCATAATAAAGCCCTCATGCACGCGTTGTGCTCCATTAAGACCGTATTCAGCATTCTCCCTGCCTTCTCCCCCCCCCCCCCCCCCCCCCCGAAAAATTCGCGCTGGACGTGTGAGTTTTACCGAGTACAATAATAAAAAAATGGGTGTTTTTGAAGGCTTTCAATAGGTCCCCCCTCGCTTTAGAACGAAAAAAAAAATCCTTGCTATGGGGCTTGTGCTTCATTGTCTGCCGAACGTGAATGCGTGAGCAAACTCACACTGTTTCTTTATGCTAGGTGGCCACAATTTCGACTGAATGTAGAAAGAACGAGGTTGTACACAGTTACAGCAAGGGAATGTAAAGTACTATAAATTTATGAAACAGGAGAAGAGGATAATGTTGACCTTTTTTGCTCCTCCAATGAGTTATGATGACGTCCGCGACAGTGTAAGGACGATACTTTCTGACTGTATTAGAACTGCATCGATGAGAGGCTTTCATAAAGTAATATTTGCAATAAATCTCAAACATTTAGCATTGGGGAAGAATATTTAACGCCAACTTATGTTGAATAAGCTTCTGGCTAATGCCGCCATATATTCCTATAGGCTGTTACAACATCATCATTGCCATCAATCAATGACAATTAAATATAATTGAGTTATTTATGACTTGTCTACGAATTTTATAACAGTCGCAAGTGACACTGTACTGTCGACGCGGCGATTCGACTTTTCGCAAATTCAGCTGAGAGGGGTCGAAGTTTGAAGCTTGTCAGCGCTTGAATTGATGAACATACCAGACTACGTTAAAGCGTTGTTCACCGCAATTCTCCCGGCAAGGAACACCTTTTATGTTCAGATAACTTACCTGAACGTGTGTGATATCTGTGTTTTTTATATTTGGTGTTTAGGGTTGTCACGCTTGCTGCGAAGGCGGCCTCAGTGCGGGTAGATAAATGCTGTCGCTGAGGGGCTGCTTCTGTCACGTGGGAGGGATTCGATTTTCAACGTAAAGATCACTGAGCGCACGAGCTAAGACAAAGAGCGAATTGGTCGAAATCATTAATTTTCAGATAATCATGTTTAATGCTATTTGAAGGATTATTTCAACATTACTATTTTAATATGTTCTTGTGACACACTTCTTTTAAAAAAGTAAGGCTAGAAAACTGCTAAAAAAACTGCTAAAGATGTTGCAGAGGTGTCTAAAACTACTTTTCAAAAAACATGCTCGCACGAAATTCACGCGACTTGAAACGCGATTCAACTTGCTGCGAAAAAAAAGAAAGAAAACGGTGTTTCATCATCTCAAAACAAATCAAACTTACAGAACAAAAGGAGAAGTGTACACTGTGCCTCTGTCACGTAACCCGACTGGCCACACTTACTGCAGAAGAAAGAGAGAGGGGAGAGAGTTTCTTAGAAGGCGTTCGCCTGAGGGGGAACACTTTTAGTTGTGAAGCTTGTATTTCATATCTAAGAAAATGTAAAAGCGAAATGCAAGCAGCACAGTAGAAAGATGATAGTCGTAGTTGCCGTGGTGAAATACTTATTGTACACAACGACACAGTTATCTTCTGAGTAATCACTCCTGAATATTGATAGCTGGCATCACTGCTCGCCCTACAAGCGTAGCTCAGTTACTACTTCCTGCCCAAATCTAGGCACAAATCGTTTGTCATAACTGAGTTTCAAAGGACAAAAGAATAAAGAAAACAGCCACGTTTTCCCGGCACTGTCGAGGTGATCTTAAAAAACGCGAACGAGGATCAATGCGAGTAAACGATGCCCTCGCAAGGCATTACCACAACTTTTCTGTTCACATGCCGGCCCGCTTTGTCAATAACGTGATTCCGCCCATAGGAGCGCGTTTGAGAGTTTTCGCAGCCTTCTCAGGCTTCAACCTTCCATCTGTATGCCTGTTCACGCCAGTGCACTCTCTGCGGCTGCATTGAATGCGGGTGCTTTGCGCTGCCATCTGCCGCGAGGTCTTTGCACAATTATCACGCGCGAGAAAACCGCTTCTACATGCGTCTTGATTAAGAGTGCGATTTCTAATTAAGAACTTTGTGGGCTAAAGCGAAGGAGAAAGTGTCGGAGTGCATAGCGTGCGTGTGTGTTTGTGAACTTCGGGTTGAACTCGTACATTGAGAACGCTTATTTCCGCCTGTACGTGAATTCCGTAGAGCTGCATCAGCAAGTTTTCGTGCGAAGGAGAATAGCTACGTGATTTAATTAGGAAAGCCGATGACAGAGTACGCGGTTAATATTGATTACCGTTATGCCTACGCGGCTAGTGATGGTTGAGAGGAAAGATTTCTGTATTTTTTTAGCAATATGAAGTGCCCTTCCAACAAGCGATATAAACTACTGTAGCTTATGTTTTGAAATTGGTATGTCTGAAGAAATCTTGTTTCATCAAACTCATTTGTAAAAACTATAGAAGATATCAACAACCAAATTCTATATTTGTGTATTATGATGTATTGGCCTCACTTTGTTCGCAGTCAGAGTGTTGGTTAACAATTGATTGCGAATTGATCGTTCACAATTACTTGTGAACGAGGTTCTGATGTGTTCGGCGGAACGTCAAAGGAAATGTATTTTCAGGTTGCTCGGAGTTTTAAAAAGTGTTCAACAAAAAGTATGTTTCCTGTGCTCTGTTTATGCGTCGTTACTAAAGTGTGCAAGTATTTTGACAATAACTGAACAATTTCGCGTATGTTTCTGACTGCTATGGTGAAGTAAAACAGATGAAAATCTCTGAACAAAGCTTTCACGAGCACACGTAGATGCATTCCCGACTATTCCTCACACATATTTTTCGCAAGCTGTACATTGCCATCGCTAAGACCACAATGTCTGGAGTCTAATCATCGTAACTTTCACAAGGATAAGTTCATGCATTATTACACGTACACACGGTGGCAGCTGCGCAGCGTTCTTTGCGATAACTTCGATAACTTTGTTCTTTGCGATAACAGCGAACGCTATTATGAGATCACAACAAGGGTCACGTGCCCCGTAGTGGTCCGCCACCGCCACCACCGGTGCTTGTAACCACAATCGCGCAAACTAGAAAAAGTAAATGATAACCAAGGTCACGATAGGATTAGAGACCGGGTTCCCTGCGTGCTAGCCCAGTGTTCTACCACTGAGCCACGCCACCGCTTGAAACTTGCTTGCAAACTGACCCTAGGTAGGCTTGATGTGAGAAAAAGAATAACGTTAATGCGAGCAACAAAGCGTTTTGGAACAGTCAAAGAACTATCAGGCTTGAAAGAATGCAAATTTCGTACCGAGTGTATCACAGAATACTCCAACTCATTACTAAAGCTTCAGGCATAATTCCTCATCGTTGTCAGCCACAGAATTAAAAAAAAATTGCGCAAAATTCCTTGCAAGTGGGTAGCAGGCACCACACTTCCTCGAAAAACGACGAAGGTTGGCATAGTGAAGGCCTCCCTACTACACAAACGTTATGATGATTCATGGAGCAGTGGCTACCCTGCAAGTGCGCCAATAGCTATTGTCAGAAAAGTGTTTAAAAAAGGCTCTGAAAGGCTGACCATCCAGCTTTCAGTGTGACTGTGCTGCGCATTGCGCGCGAGCCTGGCAGTTTTTGTCACTGCTTTTCAAATTGTTTTTCACGGAGGCAAGCTTAAGCTTTGGCTAATAAAATTAGGGATGATTAATTATGGATTGTACGTTTGATAGTGTAGTGTAGTCAAAAAACAATGCCTTATCTTTCTTGTAATTTTCTTATCAGGTAAAACCACTAGCTTAATATCTCGCTGCTAAAGTGCGTGGAATGTTTCTTTATTTTCAATGTTTCATTTACCTATTTGTGGACCTTATTTTAGACATTTATATGCAGCCACTCACGTTGGAAAGTATAGTTCAATTTTTTTGTACCTTTTGACAGGTTTCACCAAAAGCCAAACTGTGTTCTGAAGCTGTTACCTTATCCCTGTGGTTTCGTTTATAAAAATGGAGGCAATCGAATCTCTGCACTGCTAAGCATGTCCGTTATACAAATAATTCCACTATATACACTCCACATCGCAAAAATTATTTCTCTAAAGAAGATGCTCTTCCTTTGGTATGCGCGAATGTATTACCCCCGTTGAAATATTGGGTATTTGAAGAATGCAAAAATGTGTAATCTTCTACGCTTGAATATATAGATCACAGGTTCGGAAGCTCGAAGGATGAAGCCATAGCCATATTACAGAGCCAGATAAACTTCACACTTTTCTGTTTCGCGCTAATGTAAAATACCGCAGGCCTCCACGCATAACAACGGCCAAACGCACATAGTACGCAGCAGCTTTATAGCGACCCACGAGAGTGTCCTCTTTTTCTCAAAAAGCCTTTTTGCCCCAACTCTTCTAAAACTATAGGCACGCAACTTGAATTGTATAATACTATCGCGATTCGATACAATAAAAAAACCCACCCCAGTGGGACACCTTTGTGACATTGTGTACAATTTTTATGGCAATGTAAAGGTGTAGTATAATAAATAACTTTGAGTTTACGTTCTAGCTCGTGTGTGGAAATCATCACCTCTTTCCCTATAGCTTTGCATGGCGACTCACTCCCGTCGAAGAGCCAGTCTTCTTCAAGGAAGTTAACAGTTGCCAGACCTCGGTATGGGTACGTGAGTGGAATGCGCGAACATCCACGAAAAACTAGAAAAAAAAACATGGAGCCGCGGAAATGTTAACTCGGCAAACTCAAGAAGCAAGTTCGAAATCGAAAGGCGAGAAAAAAATCTACAAAGTATGCAAGCGAAGGAATTGTCGGCGTCGAAGGGGTCATGTAGACTCCAGGGAAATGCATCTTTGTGGAAGGTCGGATGCACTCGGCACGTGACGCAAACAATGGAGTGCTGGCAAAGCTATCGAGGATGTGCAGGGGAAGGAAGTTCCAAAAGTTCAGGCGTTCTTCCTCTCGCTAGTTGAGCAGTGCACAATGCACCACGTACTGCATTGCATTCAGCACAATGGTCGCGCCACGCACGAAGCAGGCACCCGCGTATACGTGCTCCGGACACCAACGCCTCGAGTTTTCCCATCACGCCCGGCTGCACAGATACCGGGTCCGCCCGATGTTGTCGCAATGAAATGAGGTGGAAATTGAATGCCGTGGTCATCGAACGCCACGAACATTTGATTGTGGATACTTAGGTATGCGTGGGCTTACTGACCCCTACGAATATGTACAATAGGCACCGATGAAGTTTGCCTTCGCAATTCGAGGCTTTATTTAGAACAATGGAGGTTCTTGTTATAGGAGAAATAAAAGTCATGCAGCCTTTGGCAGTCATAAAGAGACGTGGCTCCGAGATCCTGAAAGATACGCCGCAGAGAACTAATAAGGTCGTTTGCGATGTAGCGAGGAGCCAGCGTTCGAGATTTTTTTTGTCATTTTGATTGCGTGTATGTTCTAAATTGCCGTAACCTCCTTGGATGTACAGTAAACTGTAGGAGGGATGGGGGTGTTCATACAGAATTCAATACTATGGCATAGAAAAATCAATCTTCCTGCCAAAATAACATTCTCTACACAATGTCATGCTTCGAGTATTCCACGTGTAACAGGTCTTAAAATTGCGATTTCCATATACGTAGATCACGGTGTATAATCCTGGTATAGTAGTCAGGCAATGCATTTTCTGTGCACGTTGTTATCGGAATTTTAGGCACGTGTGCCTGATTAGGACACCTGAACATACTATGGCTCAGCCAGTTGTGTTTTGCCTTTTCTACAAGATACTTAAAGCATTTACCCGGGGCCCTATAGATTAAGCTCTAACCAACACGTTAACGTCTAAAATAGACAATATTGCCGGTGACTAGGGCACATCCTGGTGCAAAATGTGAGACCACCTGTACGCTTGTCTTCGATTGGCGATGTGTTGAGCAGATAATTTGAGAGAGTTCTGTATTTTCATATAAATAATGGATACTGTTTATTTTTAGGTCTTATTGTTTTCAAAATATATGTGTGCTTTTCAAATAAAAAGTTCTGTCTTCCCGAGATTTGTTGTTATTGGTAATTTCTTTTTATATTGTGCATCAACGGGATGAATTGCGGTTATGTACAATGCTCTAATTTTTATATTTAATCGTCTTTTTGTTTTTTTGCGAATTAAAAAATGGTTGATAATTATTCGTTTTTATTTTCTTTTTCGGAAGCGATACTTGTAGAGTAATTAGGCTGGCGTAGGAAAATGAAGAGGAGCGTGAGAAAATGAAGAGAGAATGAATATATTCTAAAAAGCTCAGTCAAAATTCTTCATCGCCGACAGCCACAGCAAAAAAAAACGTGTACATAATATCCTTACAAATGTGTAGAGAACATCTCGCTTAACCGCAGGATGATGAATAGTGGCATAGCGTGTGCTTCCTAACGTCAAGAAAACTACAGTGGTTTATGGTGTACAAGGTATCCTGAATGTGTAGTTACAAAATCCCCTAGACAGTTTACAACAAGACCTAGAAATACTGCTTTTCCATCTTACATTGTGACGTTGCTGCGTGTTCTGCACAGTTTTGGCAATTTCGTGATTATATCGCTAGTCATTTAACCAGTAGCTTAGCGACTGCCATAGAACTTGCTAATAAGCGACTTACATTTGTAAACATGTTCAGTGTTTCGGCAATCTTATTTTTTTTCTTTCTTATACTAAATTATCTTTTCTCGCAGAGTTTTAAGCTTGTGCTCAGTGTAGCACGCGTATTTAAAAAAAGGGGTTTATCACACGAAGAAAATCGTAGCAAATCTTACAAACAATCAAACAACTCACCGAGCACCTTAAGGAAATACAACTGCTTGCATATTACTGATATATGACGTTATTCAGTTCTTTCATTCAACTCTTTCATCACCAAACGTGACACGCGAACTAAATAGCTACAGTGAAAATTGCTTCACCCATCTCGGCGCGTCCTGAGTGGTTAATTAGGTTATGTGTATGTCGAAAGTGTGAGCTCACGAAATAATGAGAATGGCTATGGTGCCAGCTTCAAAATTCTTGACATTTTGACTAAGACATTCACTGCGAAGCACAATTTTACCGCTGGCCACAGCAGCTCCGCATGTCGGAGAAAGCCATTAGTAATTGGCCCATTATGTTTGAGTTCCAGTTAAATAACAACAGATATTTAAAACTCGCCTGACAAGTTTCTCTTTTAAAGTGGTCATTACAGCTATTGTGTGATTATTTAATGTCAAACTTCGTAGCTTGAATTTTGATTATTCTGCCTTCAATAAAATGGACTAGGACTATGGTAATCATGCTTTTCCAAAGCGAGCAAAAATAAAACAAAGCGTACATACAATATAAAATAAAATTAAGTTAGGAAGAGCAAATATTCTTCAGTTTTCCTTTGTAACGGCTGCCAAATAAGCGAGAATTTATCGCACCTTAGGAGATTGAGTAGATGTAAGGCAATCGATTTGCAGCAGAGACAAAATAAGCTACGCAATAGCTAGGGTATACACTCATGGCAAAATATAACGAAAGTGACTGCTTTCAGACAGTGCCATAAAAAGTTATTCATTGCAGCCGCGTTTGAGAATTAAAAGTGGCCCTTGGTATCAGCGTCCCTGAAGTTGAAAAATCCGCCAAAAAAGTGTCACGAGAAGAAATAAGTCAGAAACTAGGAATAAAAAAGGCTGTTGGTTTTAACAAGGCTGTTTTAAAGAACGAACTCCGCATGATGTAGAATAAAGGAAGAATTCAAAGCAGCAGCAAAAATTGAACAAGGTCCACAAGCTACCGATCTTTCTTTCGAAATGGAAGTTTCCAAATCATCAGTCTTGAATAGAGCAATTTTATTGGTGGAAAAAGAAAAAAGAAAGAAAGAAGTGAGCTAGCAGAATCAGATAGCGTGCATTGAGGGGTGTAGGGAAGCAGGAAAGTGCGGGAGTGTTTGCGCCTACACGCGGAAGGGTTCACCGCTGAGCACATTTGTTGTTCCGTTTAATAAGTTTGATGTAGTCTCGTCCCCACTGTTTTTTCTTGTCGTCCGTGGCTTCTTTCGTTTCCACTGCCTGATTTTTCTTTCTTGTCCTCCTCTTCTTCAGCTCGTCTCTCACGCTTCTTGTTTTGCTTCCTTTCGCCGCATCTGGCGCAGCAGTCTATTGCAAAATCTTAGTTTTTTATTACATTTTCATAAGTAATGTGGTTGTAGGACATCGATGATTCTTTTCTCTGCGTTACTGGCTCCCATGAATCCTCGTGCTTTCATTCCGAGCTTCTCGTAGTCATTTCCAAAACGTGATGAGGCGCGGAAAAATAACCACAACAACAACCATCGAATACAACTCAAGAGCTTTTGAATGGAGAGGCTATCATCGAAGACGAGTTGTATAAAAGCCCGGCGAGACTCGCTCAGTAATTTGCTGTAGGGTGAATGAGGCATGGCGACGGCAGCCGTGGAACAAGGGCCGTATCCGCATGCCACTCTTCTGGACATTTTTTATGTTTATGTTGCTAGTTTCTCTCACCTAAAAAATAGAGTAGCTTCCAGTTTGGCTGCCATCTTTACTCCTTTTCATATAGGACAATTCGCAAAAAAAAAATTCAATTCAGGTTGAACGAACACGCTCCTTGTGTATATGCGAAATTCTATTGGGGTTGAAGAAAGTCAAGGCTTGCTGTTGCAACCACGGATAGCGTGCATTGTACGGCGCTAGGCACTGGCCCTCGTAATCCAAGCTTAGCCACCACTGATGAACACTATAGCCGATTTTGGTAATATTTAGCGTGCATTAGGCAACACTGAGCATGTTCGCCGTCATAGTAAACGTACTGAATAGTATACTCTGACAGATTAGAATACAAATTTAGCCTGGGTTGTCTGAGTAGCTGAACACGTCCACATGACGTCTGTGCCACTTGACGCTACCTTGCTGTGACATGAGAATCATAGTGAAAAAGGACAAAACCGTTACTTATTCAACTTATTTCATATTAGAAACTAAAAAGTGGTCTTAAAATTAAACGCGTTAGAAAGTGTCTACTTCGGGGAGTATGATCAAACCGTGAGATCCAAGCATTCGGCTCAGCCGCCATCTTGTTTGTACAGCAGGCTAATTTGATCTATCCGCGAAAGTGAATACATTCGAACCCACCTTTAACCATAGCGGTTTGGCCTATATGTCAGTTACAACAACGAAAGTCAGCTGCACCGTCAACTTTTGTATGCTTTCTATTGTGAAATAACTCACTTAGAACAATACCAGCATGCTAAATTACCAGTTCTACCAATCAACTCTGGCCAATGGGGGTCCGTGCTGAAAAGAGTTGGAATACTAAATCCTTGAAAACAAAAGAAAAAAACGAGAAATGCTAAAGTGCTTGAACCTCCCCCCCCCCCTTCTCCCGTCAACCCCCAACGTCCCTCAGTGATCTTCAGATTACAAATATGCTGCAGCGCATAGCGTTCTGGCAATGCTGACTTTCAAAATTGGCAACGGTGTGGGAGCGGTGGCGACTTTTGTTGACGCTTTTTTGTACATGCAATTTGAGTAAAAGAACAAACTTCAAATAGTTACAGCATCTGAAACATCAGACGCTGTCAGACGGGGCTTGTAGTGGTACCGCAAAAGCGTTAAAATGTTCAAGCAATTTCAAAAATTTCGGTTAAACTGAATGAAGTGAATGAAGCGTGCAGCAAACTAATTTAAAAGTTGAAGAAGCCCCTGTATCAACGCAAGATGATGGTTGGAGTATACTACGTGCAATACGGGCTACTATAATTATTTTCAGAACCTAATAATATTCACCTAGTGGTATGACACCAATGGGGAAAGCAACTTCTTTATTTCCTTTTATTTATAATAATTGAATCTATCGCAAAATCTTGCAACGTCTCCAACACTGCGTAAACGACAAATCTATGTACCAGCTAGTTTGGGTTCATTACGAGAAGTGTTAAACGCAGCATTTTTTCTCCACAGAATACACCAGTTGATTCTCTGCTAACTTAGCCTAGTTTAGGACAGCGTTGAATCCTAACAGACTTGCAACTTACACAGTAGTTTTACTCCAAGAATATTGGCAACCACGTTACAAGTCATATCAATCTTAATTTTCAACAGACAGGCAGACGGACAAGTAAATTTAACATGTTTTTTTTATCCACCAGTTTGGGGGTCCCTCAGGCGAAAAGTGGCTATAAAACTGCTTCAGGATGCCTGAAGGCCCAAATACAAGGCAGCAGTTCCAAAACTCATGGTTTTAGCAAATGAAACAATGAAATTAGGAAAGTGCAATGATTTCATTCTGGCGACGTACCATACGTAATAAAAACACTAAAGAACACTAGCCTCAAGGGTGAAAAAAAAAAAACAACTTGAAGAACTCTAAGTAGTCAAAATTTTCGGAGCCCTCCACTACGGCGTCTCTGATCATCATATGGTAGTTTTGGGACGTTAAACCTTACATATCAATCAATCAAGAATGCGAAAAATTTCATGCATTCGAAGCACCTGAACTGTGCACCATTAATAGAATAAAGCAATCCAACAGTACAATAGAGGCATTTTGAAAACAACATAGCTTCACATTTACATTGGCAGACTTCTAGTTTCTGTTTTAAAAATATTCAGTATGAAGGTAAAGTGTTTAACTTCTACAACACTTCAAGAAATAGAGCCTTCACGTGAATCGCGTATTGCTTCTTTTGGAGACTGCGGTTAGATTCTGGCCAGTGAAGAATAGAGTTTATTAGAGTAATAATAATAATATAATAGAGTAATAATAGAGTTCTGGCCAGCGAATAATAGAAAACAGGCTTCATGAACATATGATGAAAACGTTAAGAGAAACAGACAATATATTATTGATGCTTTTTTCCCAATGTCGGCAACAAAACACTCTGGAGAAAACGTAATATATTGTTGCTGGTTCTTATACAAAAAGAGCGGTGTTCAGGCACTGACAAATGAATATATGGAGAAATAACTTCCTTTGTGTGGGCGTGGTGGCAGCGCTTGAAACTTTTGAAAGCTTGCTTTTTTGTAATGAACATGAGAAAAGGGTAGCCAAAGAAATTGATAAATAAAAAGAATCTTCTCTACACACAATGCAATAATTAATGAGCGCTTCCCACATGCTATGGTGCAATATGTTTTCCAGCCTAAGCCGAGGACTTCTGCAATAAACGGCGCTGTGGGTCCGAGAGCCTTAAAACGTAGCAAACAAGATACACACCAAAAATTGTCTCGAGAGCACAGAGATTCCGCGCATGACCGAAGCAGACGGAACTTCTTTTTCGTTTAATGTAAAAAAAAAAGCTGGCATCCCCTAAGCCATCTGAAGGCTATCGTATAGAACTTTTTTTCTCTCAAACTTAGTTCAATCGGCCTCCTCATTCCAGGAACTCTCTGGAGTATACGTGGGGCGTGCACCACGATATAGTTTGATGAAATAAGCGTTTGTTTATCCTTCTTCTAGCTTCTTCGTAGAGCCTATCTTTCATTAAACTATCGCGAAACAGTGGTCGTAAAGTACCGCACACATGCATTTGGGGACACTTACCGGCACCCTGTGAGAGAAACAATGTGACGCTAATGGAGGAGGGAGACCCTCTACCAAACATAAGAGAGGGAAAAGATGAAAAAAAGGTCTCCTTCACTCCTCTCTCTATTCGAAGAACATTACTCTTAACTCTCAAAATGACTCAGTGAGCAGCGTTATTTATTCAAGCCCCCAAACTGCTTGCCGTTTGTTTTTTTATAGTCTTGCATTTCTCCATGAAAGATTGGGATAACAACAAAAGACCCGTGTGGTCGTTTCGCTATACCAAACTTTTTTTTTCTAGCTTCGTTATCTGAGCATATCGGTGAAAGGGCTTGTTTATGACAACCAATATGCGTCGAATGACAGGCTTCGTAATACGCTTTACGTGACAGCTAAGTCGTATAATATGCAAGCCGGTATCGGGCCTTACTACGCTTCTTGGAATTCTTTTCCACTGATCAGGAATCTTTTACATACAATGCCCCATGAAAAATCCTGCAACAATGAGTGTACACAGAAAGTACACAGAGCCAACTTTTTCAAGCGTGATGTATATTTTTTCCCATTTCCTTTTCGGTGCTTCACTCAATTTACACAATTTCACGACCTCTAGCTTCTCCTAAATATACATAAACCTCCGTAAACACGGTGCACTGATTTTACGACTTGGGTGTTGCACTAGCCAGGCTCGTATGCACTAGCCCACGGCGCGTTCATTTCACGCCAGTGGTAATTGTGCACGTCGTTAGGTCACGTTACCACCTTTGTGCTTTATCGCATGACGCTGTGAGATATCGCTTTTGTTCCCGCTTGCTCGGTGATTTGAGGCTCCTTGGAACGTCGAAATAGGCCATCAAAGCCCGAATATTTTCAGAGGTTGTACTGAAGACCATGTTGTACATAGTCGAACATGGCGAATGATCGAGGCGCCGTGAACTTGCGGCATACAAAATGGCATTCGCATTCCTCCGTCGTAATGTCGTGTCATCCAGGAAAGCTTAAAATCGCCTTTTTTTTCCTTTTTGAAACAAATACGCAGGCGCACAGCGCGGCAAGTGGGCAAGCACCATTACGGTGTAGTTGCATTAATAGACAGGAACACGCTATTAGGCATAATGCTTATGACACAGCAGACTTCGGAGAACTTCGCTAACCGATTTCAAATGTCCGCTGAAACTCTGCTTTGTTTATTCAACACCTCCACAAACAAATATTAGTTGCGTGCAATAAAGAGATCCATTAGGTAACTGTCCGCATATGACGGATTCGTTCTTGCGCATGTTTCGAGCATATAATGTTTTGAGCACTTGATAAATATTTATTTAGGAAAAGCAAGACTATATCCATGTACGCACCTCACCGTTCCTGGTGTTAAAATTAAAACATGCCACTTTGAAAGCTTGGTCAAGTTCTTTTCTGTAAAGGAGCCATTAAGCTACATTTATTAAACATTTTAATTCGTCACTCGCTGTGTGGCTCCGTAAGAATTGTGCAGCTAGTGATGATGAACGTCTCTCACCACACCTGTTCAAGCAAACTGCAAAACGAAACATTTGAATTTATTTACGGCCCCTAGTCGCATACGCACTGTTAAGTTTGCCTGATGATTAAGAATTTTTCAAATTTCCGGAAATTTCCCTCCGTCTCTTGCACTGTGTCAAATATATCAGATGCGAAGCATCTAATATATTTCACACAGTACAAGGGAAGTATATTATTGCCTGGAGAAACTGTAGAACTGCACTACGCGCCAAGACTATAATAGCGCAATGAGTGGGTGTTTTGAAGACCCATTTATTACAAAGTGCTCTGACATGTTTGATAATCATCATCAGCCAAAGTATAAATAAAGTGAGCAGCTGCTTAGGGTCACATGCAGCCTTATAATGGACGCATAGTGAGAATTTCGCCGATTCGCAGAAGGAACATTCTTAAGAGGATTTGCTTATGGGACACCTCGCCGCTGTACATGCAGTAGGTATTGTAGGATACTTTTAAATTGATTGTTTTGTGCGCACTGACGTTCATTTTTATACTTTGTGGTTAAGGTATCCACTGAAAACGGAAGCAGGCTAGCTTTTTTGAGAAGGTGATCTGCACGGGGCACGATTACGCTGTTGCGTTCCGCTCTTGAAGGTAAAGCTGGAGCGACCGTTAAGCATACGTTTTAGGCGAGAAACACCTTAAGGGCAAACCTTGTTCTGTGCCCATTGTCATGTTTACATTATATGGTGCAACGACCGGGTGACGTACGGTATAATCAAAACATATGTGGGACACACACAAAAAAGTTTCCCAATAGAATACTATCAATCATAATTGTGATAGAGAGATAGAATGGTAAAGAAGAAAATGGAGGGAGGTCAACCAGTCGAGCATAACCTGTTTGCTACTCTGAACTTGCGAACGGAATCGGGGATATTGAAAGAAAAAGATGAAAGAGAGGAGAGATACAAAACGACAGCACATCACACAACCCGTGCACAAGCACCTAGTTGGTAAGGGTCCATCAACCTGGCGTGGAAACGTGACATCACTATCACATTCTAGGTGTTTTCTTTCAAAAACCTTAACGGTTCTTTGGTCGCCATTGTGGGGTCTACAAGTGGTGAGCGCCCCCGGCTATTGGAGTGAAAGGACAAAGCAGACACGTTCGGAACAAACCAAAAACAACATACATTTATTTAACTAATTTAAAATGACGATATCGTCAGCCGGATTGATACATCAACTGTTATCAACACGCTAGGACATCCTTACACAATATTACCATACACTCCATGACAAACACAATAACACGACAAACACACAGTAACATGACTAACAAAATAACACACCCAAGGCAGCGTCGCCAACGCTTAACTTACCACGAGGGCCCCCGACGCACAACTCGTGGTGCCACGCACCGGGGACCCACGCTAGAGGCAACCATTCGCGGCAACAGCCACGCGCAGAAGAGACTCGCTCAACTCTCGCCAACGCCGACTAAATTTCAAGGCCGAAAGGCTGCCGCAGTGACGTCAGAGGGTGGGGGCCCAGTTACGCCGCGAACGCGGCGGAAAGCCTGTGTTTCGTTCCCGTTTTAGGAGAACCAACGCTCCCGCTCTCGCAGCTGCTGCGGCTAGATTGGGCCGAATAAAAGATGTGAAAAAAAGTCTTACTGAGCATGCTCAGTTGGGCAACTGGGCCCCCAACCTCAGACTTCACTGCCGCAGCCTTTCGGCCTTGAAATTTAGTCGGCGTTGCTCTCACCCGCCTCCAAGGCTTGCCTTCCGCCAGTGGACATCGCCGGTGCTATACCATTATGATGATGATAGTGGTGATCAGCGCGAATACAACGCCACCTACTGTCCGGTCGTTGTAACCCGAAATGTGGCTTTTGGGCAAGACACTTGCGCCACGAAGCGCAAACAATTTTACAGGAGGTGTTAGCACCCCACACCTTCAGCTGCAATGTCCTTTGTCGATGGCATGCTAAAAGAGATTCAACAGACATTTGTCTATTGTAAAGGGCCACTATAAAGGACGCCAGTGACTGTCTCTGCACATTTTAGACCGGACAGTCACACAGTATGAGGCGTAGCGTCTCCTCAAAACTACAGGCATCGCAGGGAGCGTTGTCAGCCATTCCAATTTGGAAGTAGTACGATTTCCTAAATGCCATTCCTAACCATATACAATAAAGCAGCATGGTCTCTCTTCGGCGGAGTCCACTTGGCATATAGTGATACATCAAAGAGCGCAGGCGGTGTTGATGTTTGGTGAGGTGGGTCCGGATGCTTGGCGGGCACCATAGAGAGAGCGTGATTTCCTGTGCAAACCCTCGAAGACTGCTGCCCGCGTCAGACTTTGAAAGTGGTAATGTATCTTCATGTGCGCCGTCAAGAGCAGCCCAAGTGTGTTCGTTTACTATGACGGCGCAGTGAGTTGAAAGTCGCTGAAACGACACGTGATGGCTTCTCTCATGCGATGTGGGAGGAAGATGCCAAAATTTAAAAAATGAGCTGTTCGTATGGTGCACGATGCAGTGCTGATAGCACAGATTGTAGGGCTGCCTTAGACTCGGTGAAGATCGACCAAGGTTGAGGTGGCTCCCTACTGACCAAATGAAGTGCAGCGAGCACTTCGGTTAGTTCCGAAGCTGTCGACGTCGCGGAGTAGTCAGTCCTAAAGCTGAAGGTAAGATATATGGATGGAAAAACCACTGCACCGCACGAAAACTGCAGGCTTGTTGAACCCTTGATATATATATGTACATTGTCCGCATACCTCTTGTGCAAAAGAAACAGACACAGTTGCCTCAGCACAGGTGGTGACAGCTCAGATTTCTTCCGGATTCCTGGCACACTGAGATGCACTGTAGGTCGAATAATGTACTGAGAGGGCATCGATCGTTCAGATGCCACAGTGAAAGCTTGAGAGATGCTTGGCGTTGTACTTGACGATTGCTTTAGCGAATGATGCTTGACATCTGTTTGAAAGCAGTGTGGCAAGGCGATGACCAGAAGCACGGGTCAAATGCGTGACGTGCGTTCTCAGGACTTTGACCGTAGTGAAAGTCTGCATTAGATGGTCGTGAGCAAACGCAATAGTTGCCTCTGTTAACGAACATCTGGGCAAACCAAGGCACATCCTGAGTGCTGGTGCTTGAATTGCGAGCAGACCTTTAATATTTTGTTTTGAAAGTATTGCTCAGCGCAGGCAGGTTATCTCTCAGAAAACCGAAAAAAACAGCACATTGTAGATCTCCAGCATCGCATCTACTGACATCCCCAATGTCTTTCCTGCCAAGAACTTGAATAACTGATAAATTGCCGTCAATTACTGCTTCAAGTTGGCTAGGTATACGGGCTTCAGCAGAGGTTCCTGTCAATGATTGCACCTAGAAAACCGCCAGGTCTGGCATAACAAAGGGGTAACCCGTTGATTGAGATAGCATAGGGGCGTCATCAGTTTTTCCCTCAAGGCCACTAATGGACATTTTTTTTTGTGATATGCTCCGGACTTGTTTGTGGTGTAGCTCGGTGTCATAGTTGCTGCTCTTTTAAGCCACGCACGTATCTGAGGACGTGTCACTGCCGAAGCCCAGGCACATATGATTGATTGATATGTGAGGTTTACCATCTCAAAATCACCATATGATAATAAGAGACGCCGTTGTGGAGGGCTCCGAACATTTTGACCACCTGGGGTTCTTTAACGTGCACCCAAATCTGAGCATATGGGCCTACAACATTTCCTTCTCCATGGGTACAGATGTCGTCTGCGTATACAGAAATCTTGACAGTATTTGGCAAGCATTCACTTAGGCCAACAAGTGTGAGGTTGAATAGCGTCGGGCTGAGGACTTCGTCTTGAGGGACGCCGCTGGAGGTATATTGTGGTGAAGTTGAGACATTGTATATTAACACAAAGAATGACGTTGCAGCCACATAACTTACAATCCACGTAATAACACGACCACCGAGGCCAACCACCAAAATAACATCGCGAATGACCTCATGTAAAGCGTTATCGTATGCGCCTTTTACACCAAAGAACAATGCTGCAGATAGTCGCTTACGGGACTTTTCGTGTTGAACATATGAAACGAGGTCAACTACGTTGTTGATGGAAGTGCGGTCACGTCGGAAATCAGAAATCAAGTTTGAATAGACCTTGTAGTGCTTAAAATTCCATTCCAGGTGGCCAAGGTTCATTGGTTCCTTGACTTTTCCTACACAGCTGACCAGTGGTATAGGACGATGCGAGGCGAGCTCGAGTGGTGATTTCCCAAGCTTCAAAAGGGGCCCCAAACGGCTGACTTACAAGCTGTCAGAGACATAGTCATCCTGCCATGAGGAGTTGTAAAGGCGCAACCATTATTTTCTTGCATATTCCCCGAGGTTGCACAACGCTCGGTGTGCAATAGCATCGGGGCCCGTGGAGGCAGAACGCCTTCAGAAAGCTGGTACTGCCTCGAGCTCCTCCGTCGTAAAATGGAGATCCACGCGGCTGTCACGAAAATGGGGGATGTCACCTCGGGCTGCAAAAACTGGACGAGTCATTTGGTTGGCGATCCGCGCACAAAAATCTCCCTTGAAAAAGCGCGAGTGCTTCAATTGGAAACCGCTGTTCCTGAAGGTGACGCAGACATTGTACTGCTTTCCAAGTGTGATAAAGTGGCTTGCTGCGATCTAGTGTCTGGCAAAACGCGCTAAACATGGTGACGATAATCCGTATCCATGTGACGTTGAATCTTCTTTCGCATCCTCCTGGCTTCTCTCAGGTCGTGGATTGATTTCGTGCGCTGGTATCGACGCTCAAGTGGTCACAAATTGTCTGTCTCACATTTGTCTGTGAGACAGGCAAATTGATGTTGAGATAGATAGGAATGTGATCACTTCTACGTGTCTCTACGTCTGTAAATGACCTGGCATACCTGGCGAGAAAGCGGGAGACGAAAGCAAGATCAAGGCAACTGCCGTAGGCTGGCCTCGAAGAAAGATGGGGCTACCATTGTTTAAGAGAGCAAGGCCATAAATGTGGATGATGCTATAATATCCGTCCTCTCGCATTTGTCATACTTCCCAGGCAGGGTGGTGGGCATTAAAATCTCCTATGGTGAACAAAGGTGCTGGAAAAACAATCAAGATATCCGCTAAACTTCCTGAATCGGAGCTCCTTGAAGGGGATATATACACGCCTATAGCGTCAGTTTGTTCGTTCTAATAGTGTTGCATATATATATTTGTGATAGACCAATATAAAATACCTACAAGAACAAACATTTTTTTTAAAATCGGGGACTTCAACATAGACATTATAGGCCTCAAGACATAGCTTCACCCACTAATCATTCACCTCGTAGAGCTAGATGCATGATTTTTTTTCCAAGCTGGTTCTACTTTACGCGGCTGTTTATGAAAAAGAAGCAGAAATCGTGTTTGCGTTTAAGACTTTGTGTCTGCTCACCAAAAGGCGTGACTTCATTTTGTAATAATTTAGCTATAGGCTAGTAATAAACGGGATAAAATTGGTCAACTGGTATAGCTACTAAGTAAGAATACCTCATCTCTATGGTCAAGAGAAGGCTATAAGAATATATAGGAGAAATTGGCAACAGTTGCTCAAAGAATAGAGGTGGGATGCTGGGAAAGGCACGCGATAAAGATGAAGAAATAAATAAAGAAAAACGGTGCCGTGTAATGTACTGACCCCACCTTTCGCCTGTCTCCTTTTCATTGTGCAATGAGTTCTTTCGTGCTACGAAAAAAAAGTGAGGCTGTATTGTCTAGCTCACGAAAACACAGAGTCGATAGACAAAGGATACCGTGGAAAGCACTCTTGTATACACTTACCCAGTAAGCTGGAAGACCATAGCATGAGCAATATGTTGCACACAACTACCGGAGTCCTACATAAGCGTAGGCACGGCTGGAATGAGCTGCGAGAAGACGAAGGGGGGGGGGGGGTATTTCTCGGTGATGCGTTCACAGACCGGCGCGTCTCTACGCGGTAATTACGACCGCAGGCGACGAAGCCCTGGCGAAGAGCGTCGCGCAGGCTCAGCGCATCAGCCATTGGCCTCACTGTTCCCCACAACTTTCTTTATCGGTTTCTCCTTTCCCCACACCACTGCGCGGACATCAAAAAGGATCTGGATTCCCGCCGGGAATTAATTTTATTCGACAGCCTTTGTTTTGTTTATCTTATTTTTCACTACTCATATCTATCCAGGCAGAGTTTGGGATGCAGGCTGCTGTAATGGCTGACCTTGTGTACCGGCTCAACCACTTTTTACGTGGCTGTCATTGACGCCTACGCATGCGCAATCTTCCATTTAGCTTCGCTCCCTTAACAACTTTGTTCCTGTCAGACGATGTGCATGCGTGCGTCGTACGTAAGCATCGCCATTTATAATAGATCGGGCTCAACTTCAATTCTCTGTGGTCTGTCATTATGCGCAGATTATCAAAGAGGGGTTGCCTCGGGTCTCTTTAATAAAGCCTCGAAGACATTCTCGGCGGCGGCGTCTGACATTAACCTGCCCCGCCATTCCCGGCAAGTGGTTTCCAGGAGCCCTAAACGGTTTTACGATAGACATTTTTTGCTTGTTAGTTTTTCATATGAATACTCATTGCGCCGCGAAAATCTTCATTCGAATACCGATGATAGTGAATTCGCTATACAAAGGGAACAGAGGCATGAACTTCGCACGTTGTAGATTAGTACTGTGGAGTTCGGCGAGATCAAACTCTTTGGGCGAAGGCATGGAAAAAAGGTCAGGGGGCACGATCAGAAAAAAAGTGGTCACTGTGAACGTGTATGTGGAAGTGCACGCAATAACGCGTTTTCATACATTAGGACACTCCAATCGTCCACGTGGATGATGAACGGATCACTGTGGCCGCTCTAGGAGTCTCAGGAGACGGATGCCACTGATTGACGGGCGGGAAAAGGAATACAGGGAGGAGAGAAAAGAATGCAAAGAAAGTGGGAAAGACGAAGCCTGCCTCACCAGTTCTGTTCAGCGTGACCAAAGCAGTAAGTAGTGTTGTCCATCGACACGCACGACATTTCGTACAGATATATGAACGTGCCTTGATTGCCTGCAGTGAACAACTTTCCCATGCATGAGTTACCGCAAACGTGGGTGGCACTTCGACACTCTTTCGAGGAGTCTTTTCAAAATAGATATTTATTGTAAATTGGGGAATTCGCTCCGTCCGCTTGGCTTGCATGCACATTTTATGCCCATGTATGATGCTCGTCAATCAAATGACCATTCTTTAGTACAGTGGAATGTTGCGACTGGAGGAATTTCTTCGAAACTGGAGCTATCCTACTCTACGGACGAAGACAAACTGAGGAGCTGGAGCTGGAAACTGAAACGTTTAATTATAAATATTTAAATTATGTTGGTAGTGTGATGCTACATGAAAAGAAAGCATGATACATGAGTGAAGGAAGCATCCTTGGAGCGTCTTGCGCTCGCGTTTTATGCCTTTGTCTTTTTAAGATCCTCTGTGTGTGCTCCCCGAGTGTGCTCGTGATTGTGTGTACCTTCTCATCTTTCTGCAACCTCTTTTCTCCCCTTTATCCCTTCCCCAGTGCAGGGTAGCAAACAGGATGTGCATCTGGTTAACCTCCCTGCCTTTCCTTGCATCTTTATCTCTCTCTCTCTCTGCAGGGAAAAAATTGAGGCCTGAAGACTACAATGAAATTGTCGCCTTCATTTCCGCCCTTAAACAGGTAAAGCCAAACACTTCCTCCTTCCCAACCCAAGAAAGGAAAGGGCACGCCCAGTTAGTCGCACGGCGAGGCAGAGACACACACAATGCACGGCAGAACTACCACACTGCGATGACGAGGATGCCCACGCGAAGAGTTGTCTCATCGATGTGGCTCAAGTGCCGGGCAGTCTGCGGTGTGCGAGAAATGAAGACAGGAAAGGCACCACGGAGCGGGAGAAACGCTCCCGAAGATGGTTTGCAGGTGCTCGGCTCATTGTTCGGTGTGCTTTAACGACCCAAGCAACGCAGATGTGACCACTCTTTGTAGGCAGTCCAGGAAGCAGTTACCCCTTTCTATGTAATCCGACGGTCATCCCTGTCCAAAGCGTTTTAGGCGAGGCGAGCCAACGTCCCTAGAGAATGCACAGTGTGACTGCTGTGTTGTTGCCAATTCTGAACACCTCAGGAAGCGCTGCAAAGCCGGAAGAAATCGCAGTATATCTAGCCAAAACCATCCCGCGTCTCCAGGCTGCGCCAAGACATGGAGGCCGATCAAAACAGCACCCATAAGTGCTGCACGCAATTGCTGATCACATTCATGAGAGCAATCGTTAAGTCGAGGTGTCAGCTTAGGATAAGGCTTTCTTCGTCGTAACCAGTTTTGCGTATTCATCCTCTTGAGGGATTTTACCAGCTCTGTGCTCTCCGAGTGATGCACCGAATTACTTTGGAGGGTGGTTCATGCAGAGAACGCCGAGAGAACGCCGCTACCGATGCGTGGGAGCCCTCATGACGATGACCGCACTTCTCTTCGCTTCTCCTGTCCACTCATTGTTGTTGTCAGAACATGGCACTAGTCTCTCTGCAATCCCTGTCATTGCGCCTTTGATGAATGATCGGCAAAGATTGATGTTCGTGCACTTCAGATTTCCCTGGCCAGCGGGCCTTGCGTGCCGAGCGGCACTTTGGGAACAAACGCGAAGTGCCTACAGCACGCTTTCTCTCTGTCCCTCTCCTTATTTAGCTTTCGGCGTTCAGGGTACCCAATGAAATTCCAGATGACAGAAAATTATTTTATGGTGAGTTTAAGTATACGACTTAACGGCTGCTCTCATAAGTCTGCTTCGCCCTGTTTTGACGCAAGGACTCCCCTGAGTGACCTCTACGAAAATGGGTAAAAAATTAACCTTGCCCTTTCACTCAAGCGATGCGACGGCGTCAGTATTTAAGCTGGTGGAACAAAACACGCAGCGTGCCGATATCTTTGAAGGTGGACAGAAAACAAAAAGGGGTGCATCAATACGATTGCCTTGTCACGCTTTGGCATTTTCTAAATTACTTTTTATGTTTTCTCGACTTTTTCTCATTTGTAAGCCCTGACCCGCCAAGCTATTAATTCTAGTGATATCGAGGCCGAGGCTTCATTTGAGTCATATTTAAAAAGAAGAACCAAAAAATTCGTTGCGAGAAACCAGGCAGACTTGATAAGGCAGAGCTGATGCGTTGACTTTTCTTCAATCATTACTTTTTTTATTATCCACAATTCGCGATAGGGCAACGCGGTGGTAACTCTAGCATGGCTCCGAGAGTGGAAGTGGTCTTTGTTTAAATTAAATGGGTGCATAGCAGAAGCTGGCATCATCTCCTATTTCGTCATCGTCATCATCATCTGCCAGGCCTGCTACTGATTACTTATGCCCATATTCCTAACCAACCTTGGCTTTACTTCCGGTTTTGCTCAAGCTTCTGTACTTTCTACATGCATTATAATGGCGGAAAAACGTAACAAGGTAAAAGATAACATCAAGATTGGTTCGTGAATGCTAGCATACTTTTTTCATTAAGCGCAAAAAGGGCGTAAAATTGATCAGGAAAACTGAAGGCAAAGATAAAATCGATTTAGACTTGGCTTACATGCGAAGCGATGATACCTTGTCTTGAAACCGTCAAACAAGCAGGAAAAAATGTTTGTTTTTGTTGGACAGACTGTAAGCACGTGACCCGCAGAGAGAGAAAACGAACAACTTTATTAAAAAAATAAACGAACCCCAGACCGGGTACACCCCCCTAAGTGGACAAGTGGCAAATGTATTGTGCTGCTGAACTCGTGCACCAAGGTTTGATTACATGCGATGGCTGTCACATTTTGATGGGCGATTTATCTTCCGCGCATTCTCTGACTTTCAAACTGCCCTTTTCCTTTGGGCAGCGCACCAATTCTGCTGGACTGGTTAACAACGCTGCATTCCTCTCCATCACTCCCGTTCTTTCCCTTATAAGGGCAAATATAAAAGCACCCAGAATACTCTCACTTTCATGATATTTAAGAACCTCACATAGTCAAAATTAAAGCACGCTGTCTCACTACAGCGAACTTCGCAGGCATCTTGGTGGTTCCAGCAGGCAAAACGCCAAAACCTTTATTTTTGTTAGGTTGTGAGCGGCTGGACGAGACTGAAAAAAACTTTTTTCGTGTCTTGCTTGACACGGTTAGCGCGTAGCGGACAATATGTTTTAGCCGGTAACAGCGCAGAAGCATACATTCGTTAGTTCAAGAGCATCTTACCCTCCCATGCTAATTTTGGTTCACGCCAAGTTAAGGGGATGACCATGAGAGCACCCAAACGCAAACGGCTAAATAGATAGATAGATAGATAGATAGATAGATAGATAGATAGATAGATAGATAGATAGATAGATAGATAGATAGATAGACTCAAAGTCACGAAAGTTTGCTAAGAAATGTTTCGTATTTAAAAGGCAAAAAAGGTCATAATGACGGAATGCTACCAAACATGTTGAATTGCGGCTCAAGGGGCAAACGAACGAAACAGTGACATATGTGTGTCCCTACAGCACATGCAATTCCACTCGCAATTTCGTAACGCTGAGGGACAGTCGATACAGTGATAAAAAATTGGGAGGCTCCAGAATAGTCCAGCGTGTTCCTGATCGCAAGAGGCCGGTCGGAGAAAGCTGCTCTCGTTTTCAATATGCCGATAACGAATGAACTTCCTGTCGTAACCCATATTACTTTTCCTTGGCGAAATGACCGGAAGTAACAGCGAAGCGAACGCGACGTCACCGCACCGACCGAACTTTCTGACTCACTTTTGTCGCTCAATAAACTACACCCGTAAAACTGCTAAAACACTTTGGCAACTAAGAAGTGTTTACAGAGTTTCCCTCCATCAAGTGACAACCTGCAGGAAGACTGGCTCGAATACATGCTACCCTGCTTTTTGTTTTGTTTTGTTTTCTTCGCTACTGTCGACCGACCTAGCTTTTTAACCCACTCGAATCGGGGAGACATTTGCGCACCTCCCTCTTCAAATATCGAAAGGGTCTCCCCATTTTTCATGGGTTAAATGACCCGGGAAACTACGGCAAGAAAAAGTTTGTGTTCAGAAAGGTATTCAATCAAACCAGTCCGAAGCTCAATGACGGCACCATGTTTCATTTTATGAGTTAATGAAAAGGTAGACAGGTGATACAGTGGACTTGACGTCCTTGAAAGAAACATCATGACACTTACAGAGTAATAACTCTAACGCTACAGTAATAAATGGTGAAACATTCTTCTAGTTTTGAACTGAACATACAAGAGAGAACGCCGTTGCATTTTTTTTCTGGCTCACGGGCAATTGTTGAACACTAGTGCGTGATATTGGTCGAGCGTTCCTAGGTTTGCGGTAAAAAAAAAAAAACACCAACCATAAATATAGGTCTGCTATCTTGAAACCTGAGGGATTGTGGAGCATGGAAACCAAGCGCTTTCCACCCTTAGAATCATGTTTCATTCCGCAAGCCGTCAATGACGCGAATGTTGATCACTGCAGCGTCGCTTGTAAACAATTTCCTAGTATCGCGACATCTGCAACTGATATGTGATTGTGAAACAATAATGTCGTTCTGATGTTTTTTTTGTTGTTGTTGTTGAGTGTGTCACATTGTAACTCTGCTTTGTTTTAGCGGTGCACCTCGGTGGTGTTACTAATTACAGTGTCCTCTTGTACAATCCAGATTTCTCCTGCTCTTTCCAGTCATGTCTTCTATATTATTAATTGTTTCTATCAGTGTAGGTCTGGCTTGGTACCAAACAAGTGTTTGATAGTACCTGCTGTCACTTTGTTGATTGCGTAATTGTATATTTTTATTTTATTTTGTTTCCGCTCATTGTTGCGGTTGCTTTGTGGACGTATTTGCGTATGTTCTCGCATTCTTTTATTTGTTCTGCCCGCTCCTGCCAAAGGCCCTTTTCAAAGGCTGGCAGTAAATCTGAAAATCAAAATAAAAAAAATTTCAGATCGAGATTACTTCTGCACTCACTTTAGTAATACACCTTGAATAAAGCAGTGAAGCCTCTCTTCGGGCAAACGTAACTCCTTGTCGAATGTGCGATCGCCAAGGTGGCAGCTTGGTCGTCAGGTGGACAGATTCTGAAAGCAGCACTGATTTCGCAACGCGCTGAACTTGGAGCTGCGGCACCTTCTCGGCCCGTGGCAAGACAGTGGTAGTTCGATGCGCATCACGAAAGCGTTCCTGGTGTTTTTGAGCGCTACGAGACTTGAGGTCATGATTACCAGATGATGTGCAAGAATATCTGTATTCAAAGTAGTGTTAATAGTAACATAGGATTTTTGAAGAATGGTCGCCAGCGTAGTTAATTAGAATGATATATGACAGCCAGCGGTTATAAAGCAGGAAAATTGAGGAAGGAGTGAGATAGAATATTTTAGCAATACCTTATGTTGCTCGAACGTTCCTTGTTTTGCAATAACTTTTTTAACACGTCGTAATTTTTTTTACGCAGTTGAAATCAAACGTAATTTTTTTGTTGTCATGTGATAACTCTAGCGTTTCACGATGCAAAACAATTAAACGTGTTCTTTTGTTCTGAGCCACGCATTATGCCAAATAGTTGTGAGGTATACATTTCTTAAACTAATAATTATAACACCCGGGGTTTAACGTCCGTAAACCATCATATGATTATGAGAGATGCCGTAGTGGTGGGCTCCGAAAAATTTGACCACCTGCTGTTTTTTAACTTACACTGACATCGCACATTAAACGGGCCACTATCAAATCGCCTCCATGTAAATGTGACCGTCATGGCCGGGATCGAACACGAGGCTTTTGTGTCAGTAGTCCAGAACCCTAGCCACTGATTCAACGAGGTGGAGAACCCCTAAATTAGGACAGCTTCACACTAGGGCGGCAAACCATAGTGACAGAGTAGAGTTCAGTGGCCTTTTTGTTCCAGCCTTTTGTTTGTTTATTAATATTTTTATTTTTATGTTGCTCTTTGCCTTCTTTATCTGACTTCTTTGTCTTGCCTCTGTTCATTTCTACCTCGCTGATTCTCTCTATAAATATTTAGTTTCACTGCCCAAATATATATATATATATATATATATATATATATATATATATATATATAATTATTGCATATTCAGTGTAACCGGTCGATTTTCAACCATTATCGATCATCGACCATGCCGAAGGAGGGAAGGAAAATAGGAGGAAAAAAACGGCAGGAAAGTTGTGCTGGTAGTATAGGTGAATTTGAGAAGTTATTGATGCGTTATGTTTCGCGAAAAAAATTTATAATTTCGAGTTTTTTATGTGCAAAGCAGGGCATGAGAAGCAAGTCTCACATTGTGCACCACATAATGCAGTGTCGAGCAAAATTAACGTCTGCACTTTAATTCACTGGATACTGCGGTGGCAACGAATAATAGCGAACAACCCAACGGCCTCTAACTCTTCTCGGAGGTGCAAGGCGCATTTGTTAATATAAAAGAAAACGCTTTCGGGAGAGAGAGCTTTTTTTCAATATTTCACCGAGGAAGGACTCATCAAAGGAAGCATATTGATTTTGATGTCACACACACACACACGTACATACACGCACACGCACACACGCACGCGCGCGCGCACAAACACACGCACGCGCACACACACACACACAGACACACACACACACACACATTTCTCGAGAAAGAAAGAGAGAACCTTGAAAGCTTTAAAAATCACGCATAGACTCCAAAGACGCTGCTGTTGTAGAAAAACAGGAACGTCACATAAACAGAATATGAAAATAGATTATAGGGTCGTTAGTATGCAAAGTCTTAATAAATATCTCAGAAACGATGATGCTTTCAGTGGTCAATACCTTAACATTAGGACTGGAATTAACATTAACATTAAGGGCTGGAATTTATTTTTCTTGACCACTCACATAAGCTCCGCCAGACAACATTGTGCCTTTTACCATCCTGTTGTTTTTCTCCTAAATAAAGCTGCTATGTGGCAAATAAGGACGCTCGCATAAAGATGTATAGTGGCAGTAGTGTTTTTATTCTTCTTACAGCGCAGCTTATAGGATGCAACGACGGGGCAGTGGCCGTGCGGAAGCGCGACTTCGATTCTCGACCACTGCAGCCCCGTTTCGATGGGAGAGAAATGCAATGAATACGAGAAGTGGTTTCAGGTTTATCGTAAAGAATTCCGGATGGTCTAAACTAGTCCAAAGTTCCTCACTCAGGAGTGCATCACAATAATATCGTGGTTATATATAGCCCGATTGATATTTATGTCCCATGTCTTCGTTCGGAAAACTAAATTCCGAGCAGAATGTAAGAACTTAGAGGCGGTTGGGGCGGGGGGGGGGGGGGTTGGGGGGCGGGCAGGCCGGGGGAGGGGGCTCATGTTATGGCGGGTCTTATCGTTGCACTGCATGCTCTACTGAGGCACAGAGCCACACTTACACACGTTTCCCTCTTGATACTTCGCTAAGGACTGCTTATTCATTAACATGCTGGGATCATGGTGCCTATACCTTAATTTCATACGCTACCTCTATGAGCACGCTCTCTCAAGACAACCACCTGTGCTTGCATGAGGAATTCTCGTGGGTGTGCTTCTTTCTTCTTCCTTTTTTTCTTCTTCATATTCTTACTCAGCTTCTGCCCACTCTCCTACCCTCAGTACGGCAGCAAATCGAGTTCATCTTGCCTAGCATGCCTTTCTTTATTTTACCTTGCCTCTCTATTATGAAGACGAGGGAGATGAATTTATATTTATTTATTGATACTGCAGTCTCAAGCAGATTCTATAGCAGGTGTGATACATTATTACATGTTATAAAAAAAAGGGCACAATAGTTTTCAAAGAAAACACATGAAGTGAAAAATGCAATGCAAACATATAACACAATAAGGTTAAGAAAATGAACAAGAACACAACAGAATTTAACATCAAAAAGTAACTGTAAAAGGCATGAGTACAAGAACAAGCTTAATAAACACAAAAAAGAAAATATATTGAAGGAAAAAGTTTATCATATTGAACAGGATAATGCAATTAATTGGAACGCATAATAAAAAGAAGTATATTAAACGGTGCTAATAAGCCACTGCAAATATTTTTCGAACAAAGAAAGCGAGGGTTGTGTTTCAATATTGTCGGGGAGGCTATTCTAATGAACAGTAGTTCCAGAGAAAATCAGTATTTAAGTCAGCTATTTCGTGGAAGTAATTGGGTTATCGTGAAAGAACGCTTTTGCCTGGTTTCGTAACCCTGAGAGTAATTGATAATGGAAGAGGAGTTTATGTTATATTGCCCTTTAACTATTTGGTAAAATAATTTTAGCCGGCATATTCTACCCCTATTGCTAACTGAGGGCAACCCAGATCGTTTGATGAGTTCAGTGATTGATGAACGACCATATGAGTTATATATGTAACGAACTACTTTTTTGTATTTTACGAGTTTTCTTATATTTGTTTTAGTGTATGGGTCCCAAATTAGCACGGGATACTCAAGCATAGGAGATATAATGGACTGGTAAGCAAGGAAACGAGCGGAAGGAGTTGATGATTTTAAGGATCGTCTTAAAAAGAATAATTTCCGCAAAGCCTTATTCGTAGCAACATCCATATGGTTCGACCATGATAAATTATTTGTGAACCAAAGACCAAGGTATTTACACTCATCGACCACCGAGAGGGTGTTTCTGTTTGCCCCGTAAAGACAAAATTGGTTTCCTTTTGTGGGTTATTCGCATAAAGATCGTCTTCACGTAATAATAGTCATTTGCCACTGATCACACCACGACACAAATCTTTCGAAGTTTTCATTTAATTTATTCTGATCTTTGATTGACGCAACTGTCTTATAAATCACGCTGCCCTCTGCATAGAGTTTGATCTTAACATTACCATCAGTGGTGATGTCATATATAAATAGAAAAAATAATAGAGGGCCCAAGCACGGATCCCTGAGGTACACCAGAAACAACGTCAGCTCGACTTGAGCAGGTGTCATTTAGAGAAGCGTATTGGTAACGGTTCATCGGGTGAGCTCTAATCCATGCTAGTAGAATATTATTTGTTTTATTAAAACCTAGTTTGTGAAATAATTTATTATGCAATACGTTATCCAAGCCCTTGATAAAATCCATGTATATAGCGTCTGTCTGATATCCTTTATTTATACTTTCGGTAAAATCATGCGTATTTCTTACTAATTGTGTATTTGTAGAATACCCACGTCTAAAGCAACGCTGTGTATCTGTTAAAACTTTATAATTTTCAAGAAATTTGACTATATGTTTATACATTATGTGCTCGAAGATTTTACATGAAGTAGATGTCAATGAAAGGAGCTAATAATTTGCGATGTTGGATTTATCACCAGATTTAAAGAGTGGTTTGATTCTCGCAATTTTTCAGTCCTCGGGCAACGAACCATCAGCGAGAGATTTTTTGAACAATACGAGTAAATACTTCGCACACCACTCTGCATATCTTTTTAAGAAGGCGTTTGGGATATCGTCTGGGACAGGGGATTTTTTAATATCTACGTTAATCAGAAGGTTTCAACTACCCTGCTCAGTGATTCTCACATCAGGCATAGGGGACAAAGACATATTGAACATTGGAAGAAAACCATTATCTGTTTTAAATACAGATCTAAAGTGTTTGTTGAAAGCAGCACACACAACTTTGTTATCAGTAATGATATGCCCATTTCGTGAAAACGAGGTAGGGCTACATGAACTCGGCTTAATCGATCTCTAAAACTTCTCAGGTGACACCTTAATAAAAGGGGGAAGTGATACACCATAGTATTTTGCCTTAACCTCCCGTCTTCGTAATTTCAGTTTTGTTGCTGATGTAGCAATAGAATTATTTAGTGATAGATAATTGGCCCCGTATCTGCATGTTTCACTGCTAATGTCGTCAAAAGGCGATAGTCTTGTGTGTGGAGAGAGTGAACAAAACGTTTATTTGATGTTATGTGTGAGAAAATCAGTGAATAGTATTCTGTAGGCACTGCGTTAGAGAGTCTCAATCCGTGCAGCGAAGGCGAACGAGCGCATCGAGGCACGTTAGACACGAGCGCTATCTGAAGGTTATTTTCGAAAACGAAGGAAGGCGTGTGCGCCCGTCTCGGAGGCGATATGGTGTAGAACGCAAAGCGACGGGCAGGTGCCCCTACCGTGTTATCTTATATAAAGTCCTAAATGTGCAGCCTTCTTTTGATCTGCGCTACTTCCTCCTCTCCCCACCGGAGCAAGCTCGTGGCGCGTACAGGGGGCGCCACTCTCGCAAGAAAAGGAAAAAAAGCAACGCGCCGGAGAGGAGGCGGTGAGGGGGAGAGCAGATGGTAGTAATTTAGTCTTAGAAAAGCGTTGGAAACACCTAATTGCCTTTTTGAGCATCGCGTTGCATTGTTAGCGCAGCGTCATAAGCGCTACAGTTCTTAGAATTACTTATGTATGCCTTCTCTAGTATAAAGAAACAAATACAAAATATTGACGTGTTGTTATGGTGCCTCAGATATGCGCAATAATTGCTTGTTAATTAAAAATCACACAAGTACGAACGCTGAAGCTTGAACAATATTGCTGGGCGCTGCAGATGGGGTTGGCCATTTGGGGTATCGTTTGGTGCCGTTTGGGGTATTGTTACGTAGGACGAACACACAATTGTAGAGACAGACAGACAGACCGACAGACAGACAGGCGAAAATTCTTGCGGCAAAGTACGCAAAACCGTCTTTAAAAAATGAACCTTCGTGCTTCAGGTGATTTTTTTTTCTTCTGTTATCTGATCGGATATACTTGCGGCCTACAGATGACAGGGCAAAACACTTAACTTGGCTTCTTTTATTTTTCTTGCGTGATTTTTTATCTGATGGCCCATGCCACACGCAAGACCTTCTTTTCCGTGTCCACGATGTGAGGCGATGAAAGACGCAAGCGTTGCTGCGGGTCGCCAGCAGCTGCCATCGTGCACGATGCGATCGAACCACGTCGTGTCACTCGGAAGCGATTAATCCTGTCGGCGTGGCATCGATCGTTCCGGTTGCTGTCCCTCACAGGACTTTTTCGCCGATTCTCCGCTGAGCGTTCCTTCGTGGCGATGAATTTATCGGTCCCTCGATTGAAAGGGTCGCTGCTGGCCACCCTTTTGTGCGAACTTCTTTTTATCAGCAACCTCACGTCACAGTGTAGTTATCGCTGCTTCAGGCTTAGCGCATCTGGTGAGTTAGAATGTTGGGTTGACAGTAGATGAAAACAACTGCAGGCAGTTCAATTAATCTCATTCTCAGGAATGGGGGTCAGCTCGAGAGATATTGTGTTGAAAAGCTGTCGCTGTAGACAGTCTAAATAATAGGTTTTCAGGAATTCAATAGCTTAGAGGCATAGTATTTTGACCGAAGCTGGTTCATAACATGGGTTCAGCCCTGTGGTGTGATAACATGCTGGGGCACACTGTAACACACTGAACAGTTCGTTGTAAAAAAAAGCCTCAATATGTATATTTGATGAAACTGAGTAGTTAAGGTTCTACTTCTTTTCAATGCTTTATTTGAACCCTTTAAGTCGACATGGAATTAGTAGCACGCAGCTTATCAATCTACGTATGATACTTAGCGCTATTTTGTAAATTGAGTTATTACCTTCTAAAGAACCTACTGCGATTTCACGAGTGGCGTTTGCGAAAATGAATCACCGACCATTTTACAAGCGCTAGCAAACAACCATCCTCTGAGCGGGTTGCACATTTATTTATTTATTGCATGAGTGAGAGATGCATAAGGTTGTGTCTGCAAACATAGTATTGTGAAGGTGACGTATGGAGCGACTTTTTAAGTCGTTCGTTGACGTATTACCGGAAGTACCTTTTAACGTGATGTCGAAAGAGATAAAAAATAGGGTATATTTTATGACCAGGCGCACGTTCTCTTCCCCCACAAATTTATGAATTCCTCATTCCAGGTAGCCATGTCTTGCAGTCGATGTCCGAACTCTTTCCACCAGCCGAATATGATTTTCATGAATAATTGACGTCAGCAATACCTGTCATGAGCCTTCCAGATTTCGCGCCGTACATCCCATTCGTCTACGAACGGGATACTTGGGTTGTGTTGGTAACCCTACACAGTGTGGTGCAGGGCGTCAGCAGTCTCCAGGCAGTGTGTACAGTTACGGATCAAGGTGCCAGGGTACATTGCTCGGCTTAGTATACCAAGTGGGTAGGTGCATGCCTAGATTCTTCTCCAAGTCACTGCCTGGTCTCTAGTCATCCTGTTGTGAGCAGGTGGTTAGCAGCATCCAGTACAAAAGAAAATGTGGCGCAGTTGTTGCGAGTTCACCCCTGACGACGAGCAAAAGTCCGGCAGCAGTAAGCAGATCGGATCGTAAGCAAATGTGGTTCATCCAAAGAGGCTGAAATCGGCGCTTATCTTGCAGCGTGTCAAACATGCCACCACTGTGCTTTGTGTAAACCAATGACACTTCGTCTAATTAGCAGTTTTATGCTTCCTTCGTTCAGTCGTGTGCTCGTGCTCATATACTTCACCGCAGAATTAACTATATGTCTGAGAGCACGTTCTTTTTTCCCGTCGTGATTACGTTCTGTAGTTACGAAGTAGTGCTATAATAAGGGATATAGCGGATTTTGCATATTCGACACTTGCAGTGCGCTGCAAAAAAAAAAAAAGAAAGACGTGAAAAACACAACTGCTAATACAAGACAAAAGTTGCCCAACTCTGTTAATTTTGTATGCCTGTCTTTGTGTGTGAGCAGCGTGCTGCAAGTGCCAACATTTTTATGTGAACGTAAATTATTCAGCATTCCTTCGCACACACTCGAGTTTGCGAGCTTGAGCACGTCAGGAATTTTTTAAGAAACGATGCTTTGACATACCACCGCTAACGAACTTGTTATATTTAGTTTTCTTTTTTCGCTATATTTTATTATGCATACCACTTGAAATAGCGTATAGGAAGTGTTTTTGTAGCTTTTGGCACAAGTCACAAAATTAGCAAAAAGTATAGTCCCATATAATCTCCAAATATATAAAAGCAGCCCAATGCGCCTGAGGTGATTACGTAGCGTTGGGCGAATTATTTAATGATACGGTTAACACCAAAGAAGAAAATTGTGCAAAGCTAAACGTAAGCACATAAGTGAAAAAAAGTGGCTCGTCTACACACCCGTGCACTTGGTGTATTAGTTGAACTTTCTCTCCAAGTAGCAATACACAGTAACGTGAAATGTGTATCGAGGTAGTCAGCTATATTTTGGTAATAAAAGAAAGCCTTTAATGCTAATTTTAGTCACCTCTTTACAATGAAATTAACGAAAACTCTTATTGCAAAAGATAGCCGAAGTATAAATTGACTTCTAGTGTTCTGCTTGACTGCTCATAGAAGTACTTAGTGTTTGAGGGACATATAACATCCGCTCTGTCGACAGCATGACTTAATTTAAGCAAGTGATGTACGTATATCGCAGCTACATATCTGTTATAACACATATGCAGCTGCCGTATTCATGGTGTGCCTTTGAGATATCAGGCAGGTCACATATTTTTCCCGCCCACTCAATTGAGTGTCGGTAAGGTAGAAGCAGCCCATTATCTGTCCATCCAAACTAGAGCACAGTTGTACCGTTTCCCATGTTCTCGTGTCAACGCCATTGTGTCGCTAAGATGTGGTGGCTCATAATTTCATTTTGAACCAATGACTTTGCAAAGGAGTGCGGTTTTGTATGGAATTACCGGTTGAAGAAACGCCAAATAGTCATCAGCTGCTGAACACTTTTGCAATTTTTCACAAGCGTTGCAGCACTGGCTGGCACAATACTCTTGCTCTTTATTTTATCGCTCTTGTTAATGAACTCGGTAAGACATTTGTCCCCCGATACATGTTCTCCAGGTGGTGAGGAAAACCGAGCTTCGTCATCCGCCTGAGGTGTGAATACGCGTATGGATATTGTTTAGGTAGAGAACCTGCCCCGCCGCGGTGGTCTAGTGGCTAAGGTACTCGGCTGCTGACCAGCAGGTCGCGGGTTCAAATCCCGGCTGCGGCGGCTGCATTTCCGATGGAGGCTGAAATGTTGTAGGCCCGTGTGCTCAGATTTGGGTGCACGTTAAAGAACCCCAGGTGGTCAAAATTTCCGGAGCCCTCCACTACGGCGTCTCTCATAATCATATGGTGGTTTTGGGACGTTAAACCCCACATATCAATCAATCAATCAATCAATCAATCAATAAATCAATAAATCAATCAATCAATCAACCAATCAATCAATCAAAGAACCTCTAAACCACCCCGAGTTGAAATGCAAGAGAGCAGTTTCTTTCCCGCTTTTACTACAATTTGGACTGAGAATATTGGCTCCTGGCCACCTATTTATTCATAAAAAGTGTGGAATGTCAGCACTATGCATCGAGCTGGTCAGAATTGAACTGGTCAAGATCGTCTCCTTTTTCCTATATTACGATTCAAGCTAGGTAGCGAAAAGGTGATTATTAGATAAGCCATGTGGTCTTCATTAACTAAGTTTGCGGTATTTTTAACACTAACAGCTAATCGAATCCTCGGCAGCGTTTTCCGAGGTTGGTTGTTGTTCTCGAAGACTTTGAGAACTGGGTACATGAGAGCATAACAATTCTTTATGTCACCTTTGCTCGTTAGGTCCGTATATATAGGCATGTGTATTTATTAATCCTGAAGTCACGTGCCTTGATTTGAACTTTCGTTGTACGTGCACACTTGACCAAAATGTGGTGTACACGACACTGCTCCAACAAACAGTATGCGCTTAATTGCTCCCTTCGGCTTCGGCATGCCCAGTTGTGGTCAGTGGATTGCCCGCTACGGTAGCGACACTTTTTTTTTTGCGAAAGCGCAGAATCAGAGTAAGACCGTTGGAAGAAATATACTCGACGCGCACAAACGAAGCAGCAGCGGCGCCGGAGTTATGATCGTCTTTCTATTGGTGTTCTTGTAGCTTAGCTGCGGGTCATCGATGTGCCTCATTAACTTCAGCATCGTTCGAGTTTTGTACCACAGCCTAGTTTAGATAGCGGCTCATTTTTGCGAAGGGAGGGATAAGCCACGACCGCACACGTATATTGATCAGGTATATCGAACCGCCACCCTTTCACACCCCAGCATTTTCACCCGAGTAGCTTTTCCTCTCACAACTTCCTATTTTACTCATCAGTGTTCCGCTCGTTTCCCACCGGGACACGCATTTGACACTCTCGCCTAATGGCCGGTCGTCAGCCCCGAAGTTGAACGCGACAAAGGTGGCACACATAGTTTTGCAATACACCGTAGTGATTTTCTTTGTTTCTGTTTTTGTTGAGCTGTGTCAGTGCCGATAGCGTTGCTGCTTTCCGTTTGTCTGCGGATTTGCACTAATTTTCTCTTTATGCCTCAACTAGGATTCTTATTACGAGATTTCCAAATTTTAATGACAAGCAGCACCTTTATCACTCACTTGCCTTGAATCTAACCTGCCTTTCGAAAGTCATCTTGAAAGCAGGTGACTTCAATAGAGTGGTAATTTGCCTAACCTGTGCCAAAATACACCATAGGTGTATTTATACTAGGATAAAATTGTGGGATCCCAAAGCTTCGCCTATAGCAATTGAGTGCGATAGCGAACTCCTGTTCCCAGTGCATACGTCAAAATTATACTGCATGAAACCTTTCCGAGTTTGTTATGCACCCACCATGTGGCCTTAAGGGAATAGGCACAGTAGCATGTGTGCCTTTTGTCGTGGGGTATCGGCTTTCAACCATGGAGCCATTATGATAATCACATATTATCATGGTACGATGATACCACGCATTATTACTGCAATATTTTATGTTGCATTGTGAAGCATGTATACACGACGCGTGTGTTTGTGAAGCATGGAAGCTACTTTCACTACATTTCCCAGCAGATGAAGTTCTTTTCATTGTTTTCACAAGCAGAGGCGTGGCCGTGTCAACCGTAACAGCGACTCAATGCGCACAATCTAGTCTGGTACATCCTCTTGGCCATTAAGCACTTCAAGAAAATGGCACACAGATTCGCAAAAGTATTGGCGCGCAGATAGCACTTCTACATCGGCGTTTTCAAAGCCACTTCAATGATTTTGGGGGTGCATTTTGTGACGGACTTGCATTATGACCAATATGTAAATATGTGAAAGGTGAACAGTCTTGATATGCAAGGTAATAAAGAAAAAAAAAGTAGGCGTTGCCGTGTGGTAGACCAACCATTTGCGACGCCAACGACACGGGTTTAATCCCCACTTAGACTCAAACAACCTTGGTTCGGTCCACACTCTGCTTCAGGCTTTTCATCAATTATTCATTTTTTTGCATCGTTCACAATTTTTCGCTCACGCGTAAGATGATTTTTGACTGACAACCAACGATGCCGTTACCAACGCCGACACCGACGCCGACGCCAAAATTTCTGCGAAACGTGCTCTTTTTTTTATTTGCGACAAAGACTTGCCTTAACGCTATATAGCGTTAATATTGACCTCTGCTCAATCACAGGTTTACTGTTTGCTCTCGTCGATCTATTTATTGCACCAGGTGTCCGTGTTGGCACTCCTGGTGTTGATAGTGACTTGGTACTGCCACTGTTATCTATGTACTTGTCCACTTTTATTCAATTTCAGGACGCCTTGTTCACGCAAAAGAACGGAATATGTATAAGGTCCAACGTAGCGCTGGCTCTCTACCAGATATATCTTTCAAATTTTGGCAATGCTCTGCGCTGTGACAATGAAGGGACCGTTCACATTGAAGCGGCGAGAATTCGTTCAGTGTAGCCCTCACTACAAAAATTTTTTAGTAGGCGTTACCATCGACTAGCAACTGACTGAAATGGTCGAAGAACATCTAGCGAGCAGATTACGTGGATTTCGCTGAATATCAGGGATTATTGGTATTGTACTTTCTCGCAGAAGTGGTAAAGAGAGAGACGGAGAGAGAATAAATTGAAATGCTGAGAGGTCAACCAAAATTGTAGCAGCCAGTTTGCTACCTTACACCAAGGGAGGGAGAATGGGAAAGAAAGACTAGAAGGAAAACAAAGAGAAATGTTGACGTGCAAGAAAAAGTGGGGGAGGGGGGGGGGGGGGCAGTAGCTCATTTATCATGCCACTACCACGCAAAACGTTCCAAGTGAAACAAAGAATGTAGATTGATAGTGTCCCCTTACAACTCTCATGCCATGAATATTGCCATCATAGCTTCATTATTAGGGAAAATTAAAATAAAAGTACCCTTTTTAGGTTTTGCGACGAAATCTGCGAGCTTGACATCATGAATCTCTAAGTGTATTTGTGCTGACATTGGATAGGATAAATTTTCCGAAATCTGGTATGGTAAGTCTCTGGCCCCATCAGCGAACATGGTCGCTTATTTTTTTACCTATTAAAAATTACATAGGTCTCACAAATACCATCAAATTTATGAAGTCACGAGGTTTAGTGCGGGAATTTCAAGATGGCGCAGTGAACCACATTATTTTGATTTTCCGCGTTGTGTCGTTTACCAAGCGCCATCTCATAGCGAGCGTGACAATTTCGCAATTATGAAAGAGTGATTTACTAGTAGCATAAAATCCACTCTCCTGTTTAGGGTCTCTCTAGAAGAAACTCTACTTGGTGCAGTGAAGCATGCAAAACACACGAGAAAGAAAGAAAAAAATAGATAAAAAATAAGAAAAAACAAGGAAGGCCACCTAGCTTTGCTCTTTAGACTAGGCAACAATGAAGTAAAACTTGTCATATTTTACCCCTTTAATTCTTTTGCATAAAGTATCACGTAACCCCAGAAAGTTCTGGTGTAAGAGATCTTTCCGCATAGACTCCTTGTGTTTTTTTTATTGAAGTGATGTAATAGAAGAGGTTGGTGCCATTATAATGGCATTGGCTGCTCTTTATCACTTAGCCGATTAAGTATGTCACAAGAAAAAAACAATAAGGCCACAAAATGCAAGGCAGTAAAGCACACGGTGCGAAAGTACAGTACGGCAGAACATCACATGGTAGTATTGATACGCCTAATAGGTTCACATGTACACAACTTCTACACACAAGGTCGGTTCACAGACACTGAGACGAATGTGGTTTCGCATAATATTGCTACGTGCCAGTGCATGGAGTTGAAGAAGATAAAGCAGATAGACTGGCGCGAGCTAATCTGTGTGGCTGGCGCTGCTCTATATGAGTTTCAAATGTTGGTGAAAAGACAATGACGTCGTCCAAGTAGCACAAATAGGTGGACCATTTGAATCCTCTGAGCAGGGAGTCTATCATTCGTTCGAAGGTGGCTGGAGCGTTATAAAGGCCGAAGGGCATAACCTTGAACTGACCTTGAACATGCTACGTGCCAGTGCATGGAGTTGAAGAAGATGAAGCAGATAGACTGGTGCGAGTGTGGCTGGCGCTGCTCGCCTAACCGGCTGTAAATACATCAGTGACTACCCCTCTGAGTCAGTCTCCTCCTCGTAACAATATCAAATGTGTAAAGTGTAACACGTAAAATGGTATTCAAGCAGAAATGATCAGTGTTATTATCGGCCTCCCTGACATGGCGCTGCTTGGACGTGAGATGGTTGTGGGACAGGCCTCCCAGAGATGAACCACAAGCGACAATGGCACGCACCCCGTACTAGGAGTTTCGCGGTGCTGCCGTCTCTCCTCGTAGAACCCTTTGAACATACCCGACTGACTGGCGACCTATAAAAGGCTGTTACAGTCAAAACAGCTTAAAAAGGGTGGTTACCTTTGTACGTCTCTGTTCGTCGGAGTACTGCGGACAATAAGCCAAGTGACTGAGAACCGGCTGCGAATGCATTTCCCACGGTCTCCGTGCTGCCTGATTCCACTGTTTTCACAAGTCGTGGTCTGCCTGGCGCCACATACTGATCACTGCAACGATCTGCAGGTTGATTTACACGTGGGACTCGTCTTCGTGCATGTCTTCGTGCTGTGCTGTGTTGTGCGCGGTGTGCAGTGTTTTCTCCCTCACCATGGGCTGAAGTGGGCGTGCCTCCTCCCCCTTTCGTGGGTTGAGAAGGAGGCGGTGTTTCATTTTCCCCTTTCGGGGACGGAGGTCAATATGACAAACTTCATTGGACTGTCCTGGTCTCAATTGTTTTTTTCCTGAGGGAATTCTGGGAAGGCCAGGACATAAAACGCGAGCACTGAGGCGCTCCCTGCAAGCTCTCACAAGCTCCCAGATTCTCCCATCATGCTTCCGTCGAGAGCTTCAATTATGATACCACCATCATGTAACAGGCTACCTGTAAATAATGTCAATAAAAGTTACTGCTAGCAGCGTAAAAACTGCTATTGTTACTGCTATCTCAATAAAATAAAACTGAAAGACGGAGCATATTGCTTGCAGTTCACATTTTAAGCGAGAGTATCATGCACATGAAATATATTATTGCAATAGCAATTATATGGACACTCTCGGCTGTATTACGGCGCTGGCGTCCGCGTCAATGTCTTGTACTATATATATATATATATATATATATATATATATATATATATATATATATATATATATATATATATATATATATATATACGCAATACAAGAAAGAAAAAAATCCACAAAAAGTGGGACCTCTGCGTCGTGAATGCGAGGCGTTAACCACTGAGCTACCGAGGAGTTTTTTTTCCTTTATTGCCCGTGTACATACAGCATTTACAAACAAATATACATCAAAGAAAGGACAAACATGAGCAATAAAAACAATTAAAAGCTTGAAAGTTAACAGGATTTTTAAAATTCCTTTATCTGTAGAAGGTTTTCTACTTGATGAAGGCATTCGGGCACATCTTGTTTAACCTTTTGTGATTCCACGAATGAACAGACTGATTGCAAGAAGTATTGCCGAACCGGACGTGCATTAACATCGGCATGGCGCACCGCCATTTGAGATTGCCGTATGCCGTGCAGGCCCACTAACATAACTATAGGTCTAACAGTATTCCTTCTTCATTTGATACTGGAAGAAACTTGATGCCATAGGCATCAAGAGGCAGATCCTCTTTCAAAGTCCTTTAGAGAACATTAGAACTTGCCCAAAAAATGTTTATTCATGTCTCTTTCTATAAGCATGTTTTTATAGAAATATCTCAGTAAAGTTTTGTGTAAAAAGTTATACAAAAATCTAGTAGAAGCAGTTCTTCCTGTACCCCTATATAGAATATTATACCACGTGGGCGCAGGCCAGAATGTCTTGAGCCGTGTAAAAAAAAAAGAAAGTGGTGGTATCACCTAGAGCATAATAATTTTTCTTTAAATTGCACACTAAAACCTTGCCCGTGAAAACAAGGATGCAAGAAAAAGGCTTATTCGTTCCCTGGGGCGATGATTGTCTTCTCTGCAAAATGCCCGAAACAATCAAACATGTTTTCCTTGACTGCTGGGATGCATTCTTTTTCTGGGTTACCGAGGAGTACCTCCTTGAACGTTCAAAGGGCAAGTTATATCTACCACTTACCAGTGTTCGCGGGCATCTCGCGGGGAGAGCTACCGTGTTTTCAGCATTATCAGCAAGATGGCGCAATCAGCACGTGGCCGCTCTTATCTCTCACGCGTACTTTGGCCTGCGAAGAGGAACGTAGTGGAGGATCTCTCGCGCGCCCTTATCTTCCGTTGGAGAGGATCATAAATCTTGGCTGGTGTTGGGCTTGCACTGGAATGATTCTGTTGTAGTTACGGGTCGCACAAAGGTCACTTCAATCGTTCCACAGCCTCTCTTTGCGAAAAGGGCGCGCTACTCAGGCTTACCGAAGCAATAACTCAGACGCTAATTCGCGTTCATCTTTACCTTTGAGTACGTTTCGTGCGTCATTTGTGCGTGAGAAACGCGGAGCACGTTTCGATCTGCTTGCCATACTGCGCATGACCTTCCAATTTGATGCTATCGCGTTCATTGCTTCGCCTTCGCGGCAAAGCTGTGACTTTTTTGTGCACGTGTTGCTGCACATTACTCGCGGATCTCACTTTATTTGACCGAAAAAATATTTTCTCCTTCTCTGCTACAATTCCCTAATGTGTGTTGCGTGGAACAATATGACAATCTCATCTTTCGCAAGCAGCCATGACATTCTCTGGTTGCCCTCTGTTGTGAATGGTCTCTATCACTTCCTGCTGCAGCGAACAACTCCAGCAGTAAGTGATCAAATTGAAAGTTATGCTCCAGGGAGCTTAATTTATGGCATAAAATCACCTTAGTGTGCACAACTCAACGCATAGAAACAGCCTTATATGAGAACTTGTGCACTGAAATCAGATATTCTACGCATCGCTCATCCGTTAGTGGTGTCCAGCACCGACAAATTGTGCATTGGCATGATATTTGAACTGGTTTCAGTGTGCTATTATGTTTTTTTGGAGGGATGGTTTATTTATGGGTACCATTCAATATTATTATTTTTTTCGCGGCAGAATTTATTGATATGGAGTAGCCGAGGCAATCAGGACCTCAACTTCTCCCCAGCCAAACTGTTAGATCAAAACAGACTACTACACATGATGAAGGAATGTGTCAGGACGTATTATGATATGCTTCTGTATATACGTCCTTGGGCAGACAATGCAATCTCGTTTCATTTGGAAGACTTCGATGGTTACGCAAACTTCGGCAGGGCCGTCGTTTGCCCATGTGGGTGTCATAGCAAGAATGTTTCTGAATTATTTTCGCTGTATTCCTTTTCTGATTTCGATTCTTTTCGTCCATATTCCTTCGTCGTTGCGGCCTCTTCGATTCGCGAGAATCGCTCGGGGCTCTTCGTTGATTGCTCATTGAGTTCTTCTACTTCCGCGCGGCACACTTTTTGTCCGGCCTCCGAGGCACTTAATTCTGTTCTCGGTGGCTGCAATTTGTAAAAACGTTTTTTTTTTTTTGCAATTCACTATCTTCTCGATGCTATGCACATTTGTCTTTGCCGCGGGGAAGCAAACGGCGCATTCATTTTCCAGACGCGATGGCCCTCCGGAGCAAAATTAATTAGATGTGGAACATATTCGATTCCTTCTGAAAGGAAAAAGGTTGAAGAAAAAAGTTGAGATTGTAATGAGAGGGTTGAATATGCGAAACTTGGAACTCGCAGGACAAGCGGCGATCCTATAGATGACACTATAACTCTTCATGTCGTATGTGTCAGCAGCCCGCTTTTGTATAATGAAAATTTTCTAAACTAAAAATATGAGCGACAATTAACAAACATGCCCAAAAGACACTCCCTTACAGATGGATTAGAATTCCAAGCTCAGCTCGGAAACTTCCATCGTAGAGTCTTAGATTGCTCGTTGCCCGCGTGTGGTTGTTTCATCTCCACCTGAAACAAAGAGAGATAGAATGAGGATAGCGTTGACACAGGGCAGTAATGCGTCGTTGTGTTTGTCACAGATTTAGGCAGTTCATACGGGTTTTCATCCTATGTATACGTTTCAAAGGTTCTGAACGACGCTAATTTTAGGGCTCAATTCTGGTTCAACTGAAAGCAACTACACGCATTTGCCATTTCTCAAGCTTATTACAACATTAAATGCATTTCAAGCATTACATTCGACTTTTGCAATCATACGTGAAAGAACGTTTCTGTTTTTTTATACAGTTTATCGCACGTAACTTGTGAGCACAATTTTTCCGAGGCACAGCGCACCCGAGTTAGTAAACAAGCTATAGCTATGTGTAGGATTTTATACAGCCCAAGAACTGTTAATTTCACATGCTCCATGCATGTTCACGATCGGAAAGCTTACACATAAACGTTTTATGCATGATCGCAGCATCATGTTTGTACTTATGCTAGTTGCAGCCCATCGAGAGTTGCATTCATATGGAAACTGACTTTTAGGCGACAGGACATATTTACATAGTACGCAAGCAGGCTGATCTACTTTTTTGGCTGTTTGTTTTAACAAATATGCCTTAAAAATACACTCTTTCATCCCCACGAACCCGAAAGTTTGAAGGATTTTAGTGCGGCGTATCTCCAACATAGCTTGGGTCTGTTGCTCTGTGGCCAGTTCAGCTGTGACGATTTTTTCATCAAATCCGTTCTCAAAACACGTAGATGGTGCCATTATTTACGGTGGCCTTTCCATTTCACACTCCCAGCCGTGTGTTTCATCTTCGCAACTTTAACCAGTGCCATACTAGCCTTCACTGTAATTTTAGTTGTACAGCCATGATGTTTTCGACGTTTTATTAGCGTCATAGCTGTGGCTTTTTGGTTTTGGTGCTGCGCTGATGACCCGAAGCATGAGGGTTTGACCAGGACGTAGGAGGTTCCCTCTCGGTGTTTCTAGGCTGAATTAGCTTCTCTGAAGATACATCACCCCCACGCTAGGTACTGACATGCTCTTACTACGATTGATTGATATGTGGGGTTTAACGTCCCAAAATAACCATATAAATATGAGAGACGCCGTAGGGGCGGGCTCCGAAAATTTCGACCACCTGGGGTTCTTTAACGTGCACCCAAATCTGAGCACACGGGCCTACAACATTTCCGCCTCCATCGGAAATGCAGCCGGCGCAGCCGGGATTCGAACCCGCGACCTGCGGGTCAGCTCTTACTACGATAAGAAGTGCGATATGACTATCTCGCCTATGTTCTTCTTAATTATGTCGTATTTACAGAAGAATTACACACTTTTGCGATAACATCTACTGTGGTACCTAAGCAGATTAGAAAACTTAACAAATATTAAGCAGATAAACGAATGGCGAAAAACATATGCACGATAAATTCATTATCGTAATCATATAATTCGATTGTGTTGCTGCGTTTAATACGACATTAAATGTTACAAAAAATTTGGGGTGCGTGGATATTTTAGGAACGTATTGAGGTAATATAACTGGAATGAGCAGTCTAGCAAGCGTGAACAGGATATACATCAGCGTCATAATATACGATGGCCCTTTCGTCCCATTAAGCATGACAACATGCTAAATCAAGTGTACCAGATACTGTCTTTGTTGTGCGTCTCTGCGCTTACCTGATTACTGGTGTCATGAATGCCACACGCTAGGGAAGAATAGTGTTGAATTGCTCTGGAAAGCTACACGGCAAGATGGAGTGGCTGATGCCGTACCGAGTGAAAGGAGATGCCTCGCGCAAAGGTAGGCTGTAGAGCAGTTAAGACGAAAAAAAAAAGAGGTGGTCATGGGGAGGGGGGAGGGGGAATGAAGTTCAGATATAGGCACACGTCTACTCCGTGTCACCGCTAACTGGAATAAATGGAAGGAGGGAACGTCAGACTAAGAAAACGGTCTGCAATCTTTTTTTTTTTTGCCACATTGCGGTGCGCGCTGTCATTGTTCGCGCTTTCAAAGGACCGCTTGTCAAGGAGAGACTTTTAACTCTTAAGGCGGCCCATTTGGGCTACACTCGAAGGCTTTAGTCTCGCGCATTCGATGTTTTTTATTTATTTCTGGATCACTTCTCTTCAACTTGCACGCCACTTTGTCGGCCTCCGCTTAGAAAACGAGCCCTCTGTTTGAAGGAAGCCTAAGGGTATGTAATTAGGAAATGTGCTTCCCGGAGGCAATCAACTGTCAGCTATGGTAGAGGCGAATCTCTTTCACATTTAGCAGTGCCTCTCTCTCTCTCTCTCTCTCTCTTTTTATTGTTGAGATTGTTGGTGGCTGACGGTGCTCTTTTCTGGAATAAAAAATGTGTTTTGCTACTTTTCTTTCTGCACACTTTAAAACAACTTGAGGCTATAATCTTGTCTTCCTCCTTGTTTTTTTATTTATTCAAGAGTGTTATCATTCAATAATGCAGCACTAGATATTTAATGATTTTAAAGTTTTTTTGCATCTGTGTTTGACATGTAACTGCCGATAATTTGCAGCGTACAAACTTAAACAGGGTGCAGAAGTACCTAACAAAAATCATAGTGTTCAATTAAAAAAAATTAGCTATACTACACGGCAGCATAATATGTTAGGAGAAGGCACTATGTTTATGCAATAGTACATCTTGCCATGGACGTCGGTAGGGGGGAGGTAAATGGGGCATTAACCGCCTTGAAGCCATACTGGAACGTGGCCCACGCCTAAGCTACACCAACGCTCGCGCCGGCTTCCACTCCAGCAGTGATGTGCAAGGGCCGCTTACACTCCACAAGACTAAATGCGGCTGACGTCAATGCATCTTGTATAGGAATTTGCAACAATGTCTCCATTTTTTTTTCTACAACGAAAACAATAATTTGCATCAGCGCTTATTCACATGCTTACATTAGTTCTCACGTGAACATCGGTGAAATTTACTTTTTTGCAGGATGACCTGGCCTTCATTATGAAAATGTGAAAGAGGCTTCGCTCCATGAAAAGCTTAGTGAAGGTACTTTTTACTAATAGTGAACAATGTTTTAATTATCTAAATTTTTTGAGATAGTCGAGAAGGAAGCTTATTTTCAAGGAAGCTGTTGGCTTAAAAAGTCAGTTGACAGCTCGTTATTTTTTTGCAAATATCATATTTGAGCAGCAAAACGTGCTTTCTTATTTTGTGCGCGTGTCCTTTCACGTGAATTTGCTTCCGCTAGCGTGCTAAGCTGTCTGGGCGTTCGGTTTTCTGCCAGGAGTTATAGCATGACACAGTGTATCTACAACGGAATTCACTATTGAGAGACACTGTGTGTGCCACTTTTTCATTTATGAAGACGGTATTGTTTTGCTGTCGCTGCAAGAAAACACTTTCAGCACACCATTGGGACTTTACTTTTGAATAAGCACTAGGCACTTTGTTTACTATCATACCAGCTACTTAGACTTTGCCCAGGGAATCGGTAACTACACAAAACATGCTCCCTCGTTAAAACACCGCAGAATAAGGGCTTATGGTGTATGCTTGACCGCATGAGCCTACAGCTAATCAAATTCAACACATGCGCAGTCTTTTAATGAAGTTCCCACTTACTAATTTCATATAGCTAGATAATGCGACAGTCACGGCAGTCTGTAAAAGGCCTCTGAATGTTATGCTCGAGCAACACACGAGCTATTTTATGGTAAATATTGTACATGCACCAAAAAATCATAAAAGAAAGCAGAGAACGTTCTCTCTTATTTTGTGTGTAGAAAGAGTTGTTGAGTGTTGAATGCCGTCCCGTGGGCCTGACGTAATAACCAGTTACATACACGACATTCGATGAAATGTTGAGTAGTTATTCATAAAGTTATTGTTATTCACAACTTCAAATATTTGTCACACTGTACGTGCGATGTTTATCACACTTGAGAATTTCCCTGCTGCTGTTTAAGAACCGCAATACCAGTTATGGAGAGCCATCGTTGTAACAAAACCGAAAGAAGGCTTCGATGCCGGTGCAGATAACATATATTGTTCCTCGTAGGACAAAGCATGGTTAGCGATGTGTCCTTTAATCTTTTGTTTATATTGCCATTGGAAACAATCTCGATAGCAGTATTGACGGTTCCTTTGTGTCCACGCATGAGACCCGCTGGGGAATGAATCACTATAGCCCGGGGAGTAAGGCTAAAAGCGCAAACAAGGAGCGTTCCACGCAGCGATGTAAAGCAAGTCGGACCGCAATAGTTTTCCCTATTGGCTTCCGACTCTACCCCGAAAAGAGCGTACGGGACGTATAAACGATTAATGCATGAGCAACGTCATGGGTAAGGCGATGTTTCTTTGCGGTGCGCTGAGCCAAATAACAATGCCGGTCTGCGCTCGCCTCATATTTTCTTCCGATGCTACTCGCATGATTTTTCTTTGGTGTCTCTATCACTTCTATATCTTTCATTTTCTCTTTGGTGGCTTTGTAGGTATCTTCATAGTGGTAAAACAAATGCACGTGGGTACAAACGGCATTTATCTTTGAGGCAGTGTACCACTCACTTGCTGTCATATGGGGCGAAACGTATGTCACTACGATGTTTACGATGTACCGTGGCCCAAACATACTGAAATGATGGTATTCCTTGTGGAGTCTACAGGTGAGGGGAGGGCTAATTGGCTTTCAAGGAAGGTTGCTCATTTGATCAGCGGCCACTCGCTTCTCTTACTAGCAGACGACACGACACATTTTTTTCCCACGTCAAATTCCTACGCTGCTTCTGGCAGTGCCGTCAGGTCGGCTTGGGTATACTTTTGCTCTATTTCTGACTTTAAAGAGAGTCCCTGCATGAATGGCGTACAGCCCGATCAGATCAGCATGACGCTGTCTCTTATTGCATCTAATCAATTCTGTATATTTTCCTGCAACTGCTGCATCTTCGCATAACGGACGTGTGCGTGCAGACTCTATATACACACGTACGTGGCACAATCAAAGGCAAAGACGCTTCCCAATTTTGATTTCCGGTTATTTTCACGTTCTCAGTTCTCACTGGTATGGCATAACAGGGACCAGTTAGATGTGCACAGAGCCACATTGAATGGGAACCTCATTGAGGATGCCACTCTTCAAGGGGTGCAGAAGGCCTGTAATATTCACAAGATTGCACAAACCACCGAGGTTGAAGCGCAGGATAACATCATTAGACCAGCGTGTCTCACAGAGAGATAGGTTTCTTTACAGAAAGGCAGAGAGGTCGGCCTGAGCCATAATGTCTCACAGCTTTTCAACAGCGAACATGTACATGGATAAGACATTCAGTTGTCTTCAACATTATCTTGTATTCTCCCGTTGTACGTATCCGGAGTCATCTGCGTGCTTGCCGCCGTCGCTACGCAGCCATTTCTTGGGCTAACTGCTACATTCATTTTTAGTGGACCAGTGCATGGTGGGTAGTGGAACTTGCGCAGTTTCTCTGGCAAATACCTCTTTATGAGGAAAATGGTTTTTGCCGATCATAAGTTTTAGCTTAAGCTTTGCAGTAGATGCTCTTGAAACAGGAAGGCTGCATTACGTGCCGGTATGCAAAATCTCATCCGTCGCCCCCAATTAGGTCTGTGCTCTTTGGAGTCATTCATGTTGAGGACACCATGCATAGGAAGTCGGCAATATTATTTACAACCTAATATTACAAAAAAGTTTACTTCATGCGTTTGCTATACTATAGACTAACCTTGTTGCGGTAGAACCTCTATTTCCCTCTGCAAAGTGCTGCTTTTTAGAACAAGTACTGTTGATAGGCGAAGCAGTTATCCCTAGACGAAGTTGGTCTACGAGTTTTTTTCCTTTGTTTAAGAGATAGCGGCATCAAATGTTACAGTGTCATGCGCTTACGTGTTTATAGATATTATTGGGTCAAGGTGCACTCGCCTCCTTTTTCCATTAATACTGGAACCCGTCTGTGAAGAAAACGTTCGAGGAGAGGAGAATGTTAACATGCGAGTATGTCGTGATATGCTGAATGGAATACTTAAATGCGCCCCTAAATGCACTTAATATTGTGGCACGTCGTGCATATTTTGTAAGGCTGCCTTTGCATAGTTTTTTATAGAGTGGTCTGTAATTTTTCCACCCGTGCACTTCTTCGGGCTTCTTATTGGCTCTGTGACCAATTTTATTGACCGATGACGAAAAAAAAAGTTTAGTTAAATAATTTATGTTTTTTATCATCACACATATGCTAGATTGTGCGCAACCGTGGTTTCATCATGAATAATGACTTGATATTTATAGAAGACTGGTTCAAAGGTCATGGGTTCAATACCAGCCACGGTGGCTGTAGTTTTATAAAAGCTACATTCTTGGAACCCGGGTACTATGCGGTGTGAGTGCACGTCGCACAACACCAGATTGTCGAAAGTTCCGGAGCCCCCCGTGCGACGCTTAATAAATGCATACTGTAGTTTTCGCTTATGGGCGATTTCATTCTAAATATCATTACCTTTATCTATTGAACAGGCGGTACACGTGCACGAGGTGTTTAGAACAAATGTTTAACGATTCTGAGATCTTGGTACTCAATTGGTTAAAAAAAGTAGTTATAGATTTAGAGTACTTGGTACTCTACTATGGGAAAGCATAACGCCGTCCCGACAATGGATATGAATTTTACAACAACCCCTGGTGCGCCTAAAAACGAAACATAGGCAGGAATGTGTTTAGAAAAAATGTTTAACGATTTCGAGTACCTCGTACTCAACTATGGGAGAGCACTGAGCCGTCCCGCTAAAGTACTACTGCCAAAAAGTAGAGAGAGCGCCAGTTGCAGGTCTTTGCATCGGGACAGGATAACCTGGCGCAAGCAAGCATTTACACAAATGTGGCGCTATTGTGTGCACTGGTTATACGCCCATTTTTGTGTTCCGATTACTGATAACGGGTGTCTTCTCTATAGTGGGCTTGTCAGTAATCGGCAGTGTTTGGCATGAATATTTAGACCTTTTAGCGAGGTGATTTTGATGTTGCCACATTCTGTTGTTGCCATGCATGACGCATGACAGTCGTCGTTGCCTGCAGCCACTGAAATGTTGCTCTGCAAGACGCACAAATTAGAGTACAATATCCAGCATGAAGCAATCAAAATGTTACGGGAGGTACGGCTGTGCAATGCTATGGAAAGAAAAAAACGAAAAAACAAGGAAAAAAAAGAGTTAAAGTAAGTAAAATGTAGTACGACTAACACGCGTCTTTTCGCATATTCCCGAGAGGGCAACGCCTCCCTGTTTTCAAGCATTCATTTAATCCGGCTAGTTCTAAACATACAGTATTAGGTTTCGGATCCGAATCTTCATTGGAACGTTGTAACTGCATTTGCGGGGGGAAGACTATAACGTCGGTATGTTAAACTTCGGTGTCTTTAGTGACTGGTAACTAACTGGATTCCAAGAGATGGTAAATTCGTGATAGGGAGACAGAAAATTACAGGCATAACGCGGCAGCAGAAAGCACAAGACCCGGTCGATTGGCGGAATGTGGGGCAGGCCTTTGTACCGCTGCGTGAGTAGTTAGGCTGATGATGAACTTCAATGAACACCTATTATAGTACTAGTAAAGCGACCTCTCTACGAATAATAAAATGAAACAGCCATTGAACCGGAAGTGGGTTGCACTGATAGTTACCAAGAATGCACCAAGCCCACATTGTTATAATCCTATCGCTTTTTTACAAAAAAAAAAAGGTGGAAAAGGCTAAGGAACAGTTTCGACAAGTTATAGCGTCAGAGAAAGCCACGATTTACGGATGTAAAACTTAGTCGTGTCCGTGTAGTTGTCAATTCCTCTGCGAGCACTCGTAAAATGAATGGCAGCCTGGGGACATGTCTGGTCAAAGTGCGGGAGGCGAGCGACAAAGTTGATGCCGCCTGATGTACTGATAGATATGGCCCACTAAACCGAAGAATCTTTATTGTCAGACTCACTACGCGGTCAACCGCGTCAGACGTAAACATGGCGCAAGCGCCACCACGGCTGCTGATTCGATCGACACTAAACCTTCGGCCATTTCTTTCATCTTCTATCAGCGCGCGGTCATGCGTTTAACAGCTCTATTGAGCCTGCCGCTAAGGACAACGCGTTGGAATCTAAGTGTCTGGCTGAACAAAGGGCGAAAGTAAGTGTGCTTTTATCGTCACAGTTTACTTGCACTTACAGCGACTGTTAGTCTAGCAGCGCCCATTGTTTTCTCAGGAGCCACATGTTTATTACTTTCTTATCACTGCGGTTAATTTAGACAGCGAATAGCTCACGATCATTGGAAAAATATCGTGTTCGTTCATTTAGCAGGAAAGCTAAAACGAACGCAGTGTCTTCGATCTCCGACTCCATGCTTTTTTTTGCCCACTTTTTTCACTTTTTATTTTACAATGCGACGTCTTGGGCCTAAGATCCTGCTTTCCGTATGTACGACAGCAGTGCTTTTTGTATGCTCTCTTCTCTCTATATCCCACTCTTTTAATCCCCCGTTCTTCTTCTCCCAGTGTAGGATAGAAAACCGGACACACGTCTCGTTAACCTACCTACCTACCTACCTACCTACCTACCTACCTACCTACCTACCTACCTACCTACCTACCTACCTACCTACCTACCTACCTACCTACCTACCTACCTACCTACCTACCTACCTACCTACCTATCTACGTACCTCCTTCCTTCCTTCCTTCCTTCCTTCCTTCCTTCCTTCCTTCCTTCCTTCCTTCCTTCCTTCCTTCCTTCCTTCCTTCCTTCCTTCCTTCCTTCCTTCCTTCCTTCCTTCCATTTTCTTTCTTTCTTTTTTTTCTTTCTTCTTTCCTCCTATGTACGAATATACACAAGTTGATTTCTACATCTGCTGCCGCCTTATTCAGGGCAATTTTTATGGCTGACCTAATTTACAATCCAGTTTTTCATGGCTGCTTTTAATGAGGAAAAAAAAGATAAACGCAATGGAAACATAGGCGAATCAGTGCTTTTTAAAATCAGCGCTTGGGAATCAGCACATTAAAAATCGCGAATATTTCTTATGATTACGATGGAAAACGATGGAAAGGGCACTTGATGTGGGCTATGGCGAGAGTAAACGCGAGAATGCCGTTGCCAAGCCAATCGCGATGTTCGTGCGAAAGAGGCTGAATCAAACGACCAACGATCGGAAGACTTGGAAAATACAGAAGTATGACATAGCTTGATGAAGGACAGGCATAAAATTTGCTGCTTCGACAGTGTTCAGGAAATGTAGCATCTAGATTTTTTTCTAAATTTTTGTTAGTGCAACACATTCTCACACACGCACTGGAATAAGGTTCTTTGCTCTTCTATTAACCACTACCACCGCATTCTCTTGTTTGCGTGTACTGCCTGCGGTCTTGTACGTGACTCAGCCTACTGCAAATAGCATGCGAGGATGTTAAAAAAAAAACTTGGCGTACAAAATACGGACGCAAGAGAAATGTCCGGCTCCGTGAATGTCGACCACCGGGGTTCTTTAACGTGCACCGAAATCAGAGCACACCGGCTTACAGCCTTTTCGCCTGCACCAAAAATGCACGCCGCTGCAGCCGGACTTATTCTTCGTGCTTATTCTTTGTCTCTGCAATATGCTGCTGCCATTTGTAATAGGAGCAGGACCCCTGTCAAGCTCTAGTAGCTTTCAGTCCTGTCCCCTCTCTTTCGTGTGTGAAGAGAAAAAAAAGGGATAGTCTGATTGATTAGTTTATTGACTGATTGATTAATTGATTCTCCATCGCAGTGGTCTAGTGGCTCAGATACTCGGTTGCTGACCCACAGGTTGCGGGATTGAATCTCACTTGTGGCGGCTGCATTTTCGATGGAGGCGAAAATGCTGTAGGCCCGTGTGCTCAGATTTGGGTGCAGGTTAAAGAACTTCCAGGTGGTCAAAATTTTCGGAGCCCTCATCTACGGCATCTCTCAGAATCATATGGTGGGTTTGGGACGTTAAACCTCGCATGTCAATTAATCAATCATGATTGATCCTCGCCAAAGTGAAAACAATTTATCGGGCCGTCCGACGGAGCTTAGAAAGAAAACTCACTCTCTGAAAATGGAGAAAACAGCTTGCCATGGTGTCCGCTGCCTTTCACTTATTAGTTTGACAGAAATCTAGAAGTATACATAAATATATCCATTATGTCTACAAGGCGACCTAGAAACACTGAAGCAGAACGAAAAAGAAAATCAATAATCCAAAAGAATTCCACCACAGCCATGTTTCGTGAGAGATGATGTAGAATAACTGTAATAGTGAGAACCTATAAGTAAACTTGCACTCCTTCATCTCTCATAGTTGGAATCATGACTTGCTCTGTCCCACTTCGTGACCTGTATAGTCTGGCCAGTTGGACGGTCAACGAACGGGGGAGAGGTCCGAATTTAGTGGACGCCTTTTTTCGACTCGGTGCTTGGCTAAGCCGCGGCGCACACAACACTACGGAGGCACGCAAAAGAAACTGTCTTGCCTTTGCACCCCGACGCCGTAGGGTTTTCTGAGCACGCTTCACCCTTTCTTTTTCACTGCAAGTCCTACGTATGCTTTGACGTAGCGTGAGAGAAAATTGGATTTCGCTGGGCTGTGCTGTCAACTGCTTCACCGCTTTCCTTTCAACTCAATCTGAGTTTCCCAGGTTTCTGAGCTTCAAATTTCCCGCGCGGTACTCATAAACGCTGCAGGAGAGAAACGAGCCACAGTTGCTGGCCATCTTTGCAGAGAGGCAATATAAATTGAACAGATAGAGTGATTTAATGCTGAATGCTCCTCTCGTTTTGTTCTTAGTTTTCAGAAAAGTAGCACGCTGCTCGAGTCGGTCTAGAGAGGAAAGTCTTCTCCCAAACTGACCCAATGAGGAATGATTTGAGTGGGAAAATTACCCGTTACTTAAAACTAAAGAAAATGAAACTATTACTCAGAAAAAGAGAACGGAACCAAAAGCCTGGTTTATCGTGGGAAATCAGAGTTATAATACGCAATAAATTACCATGGATGATAAGGATTGAACGTTAACACTTGCCACATCAGTGCTTAAACTAAAATAAAACGATGCAAATAAGCGCATAAATAAACAAATAAAGTAAAATGAAAACTTACTTTGAAAGCATTTTTTTTAATTATGACCTTATACACGTTATGATTACAAGTGAGCTATATAACTGAATTAAAATAGGATTTTGCTGTACGACACATACTTTTTTACCCAAATACGGGAGAGTGAAACAAAAACGCGGTTGCCAACATGTAAAGTGCTTGTTTCGGAATGTTCTTAGTATTAGCAACGCTCGCGAATACAAGATAAATGCTTACACAGATAAAGGAACTTGCACAAAGATAGAAAAGCCAGAATATGTTTTATACGCAGGTCCAGATTATCACGAAGAACATCGCGGAAGTATTTTTTATACGCCTGAAAGCTCGCACGTGAAAGTAGTGATGATTTGATGTTGCAAATTGTTGGATTGTCGGTGAACTCGTAGATAGCCACACGAATAATTTTTCGCCGTCTTTCTTCGCCTCTCTGCAAAAGGTAGCGACTCAGTGTAGCAAACTCTCTTCTACGTTTTTGTTCTCGCATGATTCATTGTTTAACAAGGTGCGGATCTGTTGTTATTTAAGGTCCACTGTCATTGCACAGTACACGGGCCTTTACCATTTTGCCTCCACCAAATTGCGACTGCCTTAGCCGGGATCGGACCTATGACAGCCGGATTGATTGATTTATTGATTGATATGTGAGGTTTAACGTCCTAAAACCACCATGTGATTATGAGAGACGCCGTAGTGGAGGGCTCCGGAAATTTCGACCACCTGGGGCTCTTTAACCTGCACCCAAATCTGAGCACACGGGCATACAAAATTTCCGCCTCCATCGGAAATACAGCCGCAGCAGCCGGGGTTCGATCCCGCGACCTGCGGTTCAGCAGCCGAGTATTTTAGCCACTAGACCACCGCGGCGGGGCCTATAACAGTTTGGTCAGCAGCACAGCACTTTAACCACAGCTCCATGGATGCGTACATCTTACTCCGACAAGACGAAAGCGTGAAAACGCCCTAGAAAAAAACACACATGACGACGCCACCCCGAAGTTTTAGCACCAGCTCGTTGGAATGCACCAGCTTTTGACGGTGTCTGCGGGGGCTTGTGTTGGCGTCTACGAGGGCGTGTGCAGTGAAAATGACTTATAACCTGCTATAAGAAAGACTAAGCTTTAACAGGGCAATCTTTCAAAGACAATGCATAGCACACCTACTCGCTGGTGTGCAGGTGTGTTATACATTGCCAGGTGTGCTATACATTGCCAATCTTATTGACAATGTATAGCACACCTGCTTGCAGTTTTCTGTTTTTTTTCCTTTTTTCCTTTAAGATGAGTTTTATTATAAGGTGTTGTTGGGAAAATTTTAATTTTCTGACATTTCCCTTTCTACTGTACATGTTTGTTCTGCATAATTTAGACGCTTATGTTCTTTTTAGTCGTTTTTGAACAGCTGCTGTAGAACAGCTGATATAAATGTTTTACTACAGATATCTTAGGTAGGGACCCTTCAAGAAATCTGCTGGGTCCCAAAAATGTGTTTTTCTTTAAATCTATACACGTGTTATGTTAAATAAATTTTCAAACTTTCAAACTTTTGAACCTCAGTTACCATATGGGTAGAACACGAAAAAGACTTTGAGGTTCGTACCACCACACAGCATTTAAGGTTCTCAAATTTCGGCTTCAGAGATATCCTTCGACTCCGTGAGAAGTAAAAAAAAATGAAAGATGTTTTTTTCTGTAGCCTGGGTGCGTATATGTACGTGTGACTGTTCAAAGACATTGAAGCAGATTTATTTCATTTTTTTTTTCTTTCACGCTCCAAGTACCACTGATCCAGGAGATGCTGTAACAGATGATAGCTCATTTGAATGACACGCGTTTGTTGCCACATATCGCTCTACACTTCGAAGTGGGAAAATATGCACATTTCTAGATGACATCTTGCGTGTTCTGTTTCGCCAACGCTTGCTGCGCACAAGACTGGTTAATGTAAAGAGAAAAACTGCAATGCACCGGGGAAGAAAGTTGAGATTGATTGAGTCAGCCCCGCAGAAAATCACTAGTTTGTCAAGTGACCCGAATGCGAGTGACAACATAAATGGCACCCTGGCTCGCCAACAACCGAAACCACGCCAACCGCCGATGTCACGCGAAGTTGGCCCGTAATATATGACCCATTCGCCTCAGACGCCTGGTTGGTGTTAGGGCCGCTGCCAGCGCCTTCTCCCCCTCCACTCATCCTCTTGACGCAAGAGCCTTAAAATATGTTTTTTTATGCTCCAAATGGATACAAGGTTCATTCTGCTGTTCGTTTAAAGCGTCCCTCTCTGGTATCAATGAATTATAGAGCAGCCGGACTGTCGTTGTAGTAGCGGTTGTTGTTGACATCACCAGGGAACACGAATGGTACGAAGATTAGACTAATAACGATTACTTTACTCAATTCATTTCGGCTCTCTGCATTTTCACAAATGAAGAACCTTCCCCCTTCACACATTCGTCAAGGGCCCCGGATGTTGTCTATGCGCTAACGAAGTTTTTGAAGAGCACCGGCTCCATTCAACGATTGTGGCCAAGTTGTGCGTCATCCCCTCTGCAATCTGTGGTTTCTATTACCATATTTTTCTCTTTCTATTTTTCAGTCTGCCTACACCCAGTGTAGAGAAGTAAACACATCAGTCTGAGCGCTGACTTTCCGACATTTGCCCTCATTGCGTTCTTGCTATATCGCCTATTTTTGCGAGTGGAGATTCCATTAACATGTCACTTTAACGTGAATGGTACATTGAATACTCGGCTAGTGGCGGCCTTGTACAAGTGTATGCAACAGAAGACAAACAGCCTTCAGTCTGTTAAAAAAATTACTGAAATTCCAAAGGTCTCGTGCGTTAGAGCCCGGTGATACGAAAATTTTTCGCCATCAAGCCAAACCCTATAGTAAATCCACCACATCTTGCTTTATAGGACTAAAATATGAAATCCCCATATAGAGTATACGTATTTACAGCTGTATGCTCTTCTTAACCATAGCGTAAGGTTGATTACTGTAGGCTGCTTCAAAGCTATTTCCTACACCAACGGGCCGCGAGCAGAGTCATGATCGATTAATGATGCGTGAAGTGAAGTCGCAAGTGTGAATTTCTATTTGAACGTAACTTATTTCTCACTTTAACAGCTCTTAATATTCCAAAATTCTTTATTGTGCTTTAATTTCTAACAACTCTATTTTCAAAAGTAGTCTTAAAATAATTTCTGCATGCTTCCCGTCAGCCTTCCAAGATGCAGGTGCAAGACGAATTGTGTGTTAATATCTACATAGCACTTGGTTTCACTGCGCTGAAGATAAATATTTCCTCATTAAAACGGTTAACCTTTATATACTTCCAAACTTTTAATTTATAGCACAATGCTTAGTTCCCCAGGTATTCGCGAACCTATTGCATTTCTAGCTGCAGCAGAAACACCCCTAGAAAAAAATAGAAACTCGCCATTTGATTGCCGGGATCATCTGATAATTAACGCGCAATCTCTGAAGTGGTTCCTACGAACGCCACAAATTTCGGTGAAAGGAAACTGCAGTCCACTCCGTCCCTCCATTTCAAATCTCAATCTTGCTTCAATGCCTCGTACATGGCTAAAACCTGGCACCGTGCATCGTCCTTCCGACTACAGTTGCGCTGCGTTGTAATCGATAAAACGAGGTCATTTAGGAAAGTGATATCGAATTACAACGCACGAATGCTGCGGTTTTTCGGCTAATGCTCCCTCTTCTAATTTAAATGGTGCATTTATCTCCATTTTCAGAGTGGCATGATTCTCAGGTACTCTGAAAACGGCGAGAAAGTCGTAGCCTTAAATTTCAGTCAGGCACTAACATGGCGCACTATACTGAGGAAGAAAGTGAAGTAAAAAAAAAACTCAAACAGTGCCTTACGTGTTGTGTAATGGCACAAATTATGCACACTTTTTTGTTTTCACAAGATCCACATTTACGAAAGACAAGTTTGAGAGCGAAGCTCTTGCAGTTGTCACATCATCCTCTCTTCACCATTATCTCGAGCGCTCACCCCATTGTACGTCTTCCTCGTCGGTGTCTCCCAGCTCGTATGGCGCCTTGTGATGCATTTAACCAAGTACCCCGAAAAGCCAATTCGTCACTCATCATGTCCTCGTCTGGAGCAAGTTAACAGGTCAATTCTGATGCGGATATGGAATAGTGTTTGAGGGGCCGCCGCACTGGGTCGGTGTATGCGGTGCTCGACTTTCGCCCCGAAAGTCGAGGATTTGGTCGCAAACACGGCAGTCGCATTTTGAGGGAGGAGGAAAGAGGGGACAGAGTAAATGCTGTGGCATACACTCTGAACGTACAAGACACAACAGCTTTAAAAAAAAGTACACAAGCTCGGTACGAAAATTGAAAAAAAAAGATTGCTAAAAAAACAAAGAACGTTTAGTCACATTTCAGGCTGACAAACACCTTGTTATACAAGTTTTTCTAGGTCTTATTTCATGAGTCTGATCATGTATGTTCTTCGGCATCAACAGAAAAGCAGCAACACCTTCAACGATGAAGACAACAGGGTCCCCAACAACAGCAAAAAGAACCACCGCATCAACAACAGCACTAACGGCGACAACAGATGTTCAAGTGATCATGTTAGGGCAACACTTTCAATGACAAATTTATAAAACCTTCTCAAGAACATGTAGAATAACAGCTTTTATGCTTTTAATGTTCTTTGTTCTAATTCATTTCCCTGCATCACAAACAATCTGAAAAATAAAAAAAAAGGTTAAACCACGCCTACCGGGGCGCTGCACCGCAATTCTCCGTAACATACAAAAAATATAAAAAATATCATCGTGTTGTTATTGCAAACATGACTAAAACCGAACCACTGATTGGCCGAAAGTTGTGCTTGTTCACCTACTTTGGCTATAGTTCTCGTCAACGTTTGATTAGCAGCATTTTTTGGGAGGAAGGGCAGTGAATTAGCGCATCACAGTTTTCAACTGTGTACTTGCGCACACGTTTGCAGTAGTAAGAACCTTGATAATGGCATCGCGTGTAGTTAGGTTTCGGTATTACCCTCAAATATCTTTTGATCCGAGATCACCCTTTTCCTCGATATTGACGCTCCGCGAGAACTACACGCAGACCAAAGGGGCAACTGCTTACTACCAAAATATTTATCTCACTGATTATGATGTCCAGTACTTGCACAATTTCTTATAGGAAAGTGTAGTCGCCGTGTCTCGTACCACCATATTTAATCCTATCAAGTGGAACGGTCTGCCATTATTTCACTCGTCGCTCGCCTATCGCCTAATCCGTGAAGGAACGACTTGATTGGGACTGTGTGCCACGATGCGACGTGAGAGACTTCGCTAACGACGTCGTCTTTCTGAGCGAGCCACCGGTATGCCATCTACTGTGCAAACATTTTCTGAGTTCCTCTAACAAACGACGTACCAGGGTTTACACGAACGCTTCAAACCCCGATGTGATGGACGCGGTATAGCGCATAAGCCAGTTACCTCGTATCGAAGATCACAGGTAGTCATGCATTCAGAAAGCTGACTTTTAATACTATGTGCATTAACAACTCGCTTCCATATTGTTAGACGTCGCTATCTGAAGTTCGGTCTTTTTTTGCACGAGTTGCTGCATACGTGAACCCTCCTTCATCGCATACGCGGCGTATCTTATGAGCTAAAACAGTTCAAGATAACGTACTTACACAAAATACTTTGACCTTAACACTTATTTATTACGCCACACATCATCACCATGTGCATGTTACTTTGCATGGCAAACCTGAGTGGCTATGAGAGTGCACGTTTTTTCTGTCTCTTATACCTGTCACGGTGAAACTACGTCGATGTTCAGATAGTGGTGTATAAGTTCGTCCAAAATTCAGTAAGCTTACGTAGCTTGAGCACAACCTTCAATTTTCCACGGTTTGTTGTTTTTTGGGCGTCTTTATTTCAAATAAGATGCCGTTCAGGCGAAGTATGGAAGAAAATCTTGCTCGGCGAGCTTCTTGCCCTACGGAATCCCAATTGTAGGTTTCCCGAATTCGTTCACAACGCTGCATGTGTGTGCGCAGTTTTGGGGACTTCTCAGTTGAAAGTTGGTGTGGTTTTAACATGGCTAATGAAATATCACATCAATTGATATACAAATATTCTCTCAAGTTCGTGGTTCGCTGAAAAAAAAAAGAACTAAACCAAAGAAGTTGCCATGGGATCAAATTCGTACTCGGAAGCATTGAACGCGTCTTTTCTTGAGCATGCGAAGTTTTCTTTGTCCAAGAATAAAGGCCCAACCGTACGGACGCGATTTTCTAGCGACAGCTACAAGCGGCTGCAACAAATTCGCGCCGTCACGTCGCGACGACTGCAACCACATGTCGGCGACAAAGTGTCATTGTTGCTTGAATAAAAACTATCGCTTGAATACCCATAAATTGCAAAATGAAGTTGAAAAGTTGCTTGATGACAACATGTCAAATTTATTACCGTCTTGTGTGGCATAAGCAATTGAGCCGCAAAACCATTTAACGACAGTCTCTTTTTTTTCGCGGCCTTTGGTTTAAGTGCGACAGGGTTGCACCCACAAGCGTATATACGCCACGACGCACTTCACATTACGATTTCACATTGCGGCAAGCGACCATAATTGTCACAAGGTACCATCGAAACATCAAAACAAACCTTCGATAACAAAATACGGGTGCTGTCTCACTCTCCGCGTGAGATGCGAATGTAAAAAAAAGGTGGTCGGCGCCTTGCATTCCTCCAAGTACGCGCGGATAACAAGCATCATCATCATCATCATCATCATCATCATCATCATCATCAGCCTGACTACGTCCACTGCAGGACAACGGCCTCTCCCAAGTTCCGCCAGTTAACTCGGTCCTGTGCTTGCTGCTGCCAATTTATACCCGCAAACTTCTTAATCTCATCTGCCCACCTAACCTTCTGTCTCCCCTAACCCGCTTCCCTTCTCTGGGAATCCAGTTAGTTACCCTTATTGGCCAGCGGTTATCCTGTCTACGCACTACATGCCCGACCCATGTCCATTTCTGCTTCTTGATTTCAGCTATGATATCCTTAACCCCCGTTTGTTCCCTAATCCATTCTGCTCTCTTCTTGTCTCTTAAGGTTACACCTACCATTTTTCTTTCCATTGCTCGCTGCGTCGCCCTCAATTTAAGCTGAACCCTCTTGTAAGTCTCCAGGTTTCTGCTCCGTAGCTAAGTACCGGTAAGATACAGCTGTTATATACCTTCCTCTTGAGGGATAGTGGCAATCTACCTGTCATAATTTGAGAGTGCTTGCCGAGTGTGCTTCACCCCATTCTTATTCTTCTAGTTACTTCAATCTCGTGGTTCGGCTCTGCGGTTATTACCTGCCCTAAGCATACATACTCTTTTACAACTTGAAGTGCACTATTACCTATCTCGAAGCGCTGCTCTTTTCTGAGGTTGTTGTACATTAATTTCGTTTTCTGAAAATTAATTTTAAGACCCACCTTTCTGCTCTCCTTGTCTAACTCCGTAATCATGAGTTGCAATTCGTCCCCTGAGGTACTCAGCAATGCAATGTCATCGGCGAAGCGCAGCTTACTTAGGTACTCTCCATTAACTCTTATCCCTAACTGTTCCCATTCTAGGCTTTGAAAACCTCCTGTAAGCACGCGGATAACAAGCATTGAGAGCCAATTGCAACTGAAGCGAGGACCAGGGGCACAGCCATGTTGCCGGAAATCGCCAAGCTGGCTTCCGGGTGACAAGCGGTCTTTTCTATAGCTTTCTACAAATGGGTCTCCGCTACAGCAAATCCTATATCTCTTGTCACTGCCGCTTGCCGCTAGAAAATCACGTTCATGCGGTTGGGCCTTAGTTTGCTGCATTTGTACTTCAAGTGGTTTACTTTTCAGTCTTTCCTATTAGGTACAGTCCTTTTCACACTTATGGCACGTTCACACTTGGCCTCGAAGAGACCAAAAGCGGCAAAATTCACCGGAAATTCACTCGCTTCGCCGCCTGAGCAGCCGGAAAACCACGCCGCGCAGTCGGAACGATAAAAGGGAGTTTTAGAATAGCGCACCGCGAGCCCTTGCGGTGCGGTCGCTGCCACTGCGCATGCGTTGTAACGCGAGTCGGCGTTCGCGTTCGCGGACCGCACGCAAAAAATCCGAAATTGCGTGCGGTGATGGCGGCCCACGTGTGGCCCGCAAGCGCTGGTTTCGAGGCTACGATGTCGCTGCGATCGTGCGTTGCGGATCGCAGCAGGTCAAACGCTATTCCAAATCTCATATGGCGCCCGCTACGCCCACAATGCCCGCAGCGCTTGCAAACGGTATTCTAAAACTCCCTATAGACTGTCCGAGTCCGATTTTCCTGCTACACGAAACTGGATCCACCTTCCGCTTTATGGCTTTGGCTGCACTAGCTCAAACCACGTGATGTACCCTGCCGGCTGCAGGTTCAACTTGGCGGCAAAGGCATCGGTGGTGGCTCACATCGGCTCAAATTGCTAACTATTCGTGCAGCAAGACAAAACTTGACGGCCTCAAAAAGGACATTTTAATCGAGAGCCGGGCTTCGATTTCAATCGCCAATAACACTGGAAGTAGACGGGACAGCAGCAGCAAGTCGGCGTGACCCAGCCTGTCTCGCGTTTGTGTAAGACTAGATGAAGCCGCCGCTGAGCGTTCCCTCGTGTCTTTTCTGCTGATTCATCTCCCGGAACAACGTTTTGCTGCTTCTTTTCAGTACTTTGTGTGAATAACTAGAATTTGGCCCAAAATTTAGTTCTCAGAAGGCAGGCGAAATCAAATGAGTTTTCAAGAGAGCGACGGCCATGGCAGAACGAATGTGAACATTTCCGAAGCGCGTGGTCATGGTTTCCCTGCCACTCTGGCGTTATCGCATCACTTCTGAAGAGTAAATGTGTACACTGTCGTCTTTTATGAAAGGGAACACGCGAACGCGTGGCCTGCGCTCTGCGGCGGCTGCCTACAGCGCCATCAAACAACAGTAAAAGGAAACACGTTCGCTTTCAGCGTCATCTGTTTAAAAAAATAACGAGTATTGGCCGATAGATAAGCGCTGCTAGATTGCATTCCTTCTCTGCTCACGCCTGCAGTGCTTAGTCCACTGCCAACATATCAAACGTTGTTCGCAACTACGGCGCAAGCTGCAGTAATCGCCCGATATCGCTCGCCACGCGAGCCATGAGGGAACGTAATCTAGCAGTGCTCGACTACCACCCATGACTCGTTATCTTGCTTGGCTATAGATGACGCCAAAAGCGAACGTGCTTTCTTCACTTGTCGGTTTATGGTGCTGTAGGCAGCGGCCGCAGAGTGCAGGCCACGCGTTCGCGTGTTCCCTTTCATAAAGTACGACAGTGTACTTACAGGAAATCCCGTAGCGCGGCAGTCGCGTGCCAGCAGCAGCTCGCGCATGCGCCGACGCTAGAGGGGCGTATTGCTGAACGGCTGAACCGCGTCGTCGGCTGCGGCGGCGCGCGCTGAACTGATTGTCGGGCAGCTAGTGAATTTGTTCGTTACTGCAGGAACTGGGCTGATATCGCTCATCGCGTCACTGTGCCATACATCGCGTCACTATGCCATCCTAAATGAGTGCCGGCATCGCTGCCGCTGGGAACATGACGAGGTATTATGTGAAGTTCGAAGTTCACGCGGGTATTTTGGCGCCGGCGAGTGAGTTCTGCATCACGTAGTGAATGCCATCGAGAAGAAACACGTTCAGATCTTTATATTGACCTACAGCATTCCTGAACTCGTTCTCGGTTGTTTTGTTGTGCTGAACCAGCATTGCTGCACGGCAGTCGTTGTAGAGTACTTTGTTTTTGTTTTGCGTGAAATAAATACCATGCACAGCTTGTTCTCAATATGGTTTTCCCCCATCGAAATATCCTGCGGTGCACACACAAGCAAGAAATATACGTGAATAAATTCAGTACATTGAAGTTTCGAATGAGCAAACGACGTATGCTGTCAAATACTGTTTCTAGAACCCCATTATCGCCATTGAAAGCTAATAGGTTGGCATCGCACATTGCTTAGTACTGAATAGCGGCCTAGTTCCGGCAGCAACGACAAAATTAGCAGGCTGCCCGACAATGTGGCCAGCGCGCACCGCTGTCGCAGACGATGTGGTTCAACAACACGCTTCTTCAGCGCATGCGCGAGCTCCTGCCGTCACGCGACTGCAGCGCTGGCCGCACTGCGATGCCATGTACTCCACAGAGCAACATAAAATATATTACTCTATTATGCACTCCGAGACTTCACCTAAGAGTGAAACAGACTACATCCATTACAAGCGTGAGCGCACGGCAAACAGGAATACACATGGGTACTTTTGTTTTTTTTTGTGGCACGCCATACATACTTCAAAGCTTTAGAGTTGTAAGTCATGACAACTCCAGTTCTGCAAGAACTTAAGTAATGCGCGAATACACTGAAATATAGAGAGGAACAACATTATTGAAAAAATCCCGCAGAATACAGTGAAAAAAAGAAGTCACGTGGCCTGACAGTCAAACGTGGCGTAGCCATGGCTAACATGGGCAAATTAGCGAATACTTTATATTGAGCATCGGGCCTCAGATTTTTGTGATGTGCGCAACAATGAGATAGACGTGGTGGGTGGGGGTGCTACACGAAAGTTTGAGCAGATTCTGCTGAATTGAGTTTCGACCTGCTACCTCTTGCAAGAAAATAAGCGCTTGAGAAGAAACAATAGCAATATAGAGAGAGAGAGAGAAATTTAGAGTATACAGACAGAAGCCACGTTAGTTGTTAGGTTGCCCATTCTGCACTGAAATCTCAGAGTAGCAGGAAATAGGACATCATCTAGAGAGTATTGCCACGTACTGTCAGCAGGAGCTGAGAACGTATAAGAGAAGATGGGTAGTTAGGTAGGGGGCTGATAGCATCAGAGCTAAGGCGAATTCATCTTAAGCCGATCGAAAAGTGCTGCGTTGTCTTCGGGAAGAGCTGCACTGACTACCTGTCGGAGGTACTCGCGGGCAAGTCGTTGTATGAAGCCCGTAACGAGGTTTCGATCTCCTCCGGGCGCAGCTCCCATACCTGCGCCGCCAGGGCTTTCGTTCACTGAGTCGCTTGCCGCCCGTTTTTGCAGTGGTCAGCGAGATTGTCATCGAAATATTACATGAAGGCGTGCTCCCGTTACTGCCATCTACGCGAGCGAGCTGCACACTGCTGCTTCCCAGCAGAATATCGGCATGGCCGTCTCATATTACTTCACTTCCTGCGGCACTAGTATGCCGGTAATGTCTCTCCCGAGGTGTGAGGCACGAAATTCGAGGCTGCGATTACCCTCGCTTGTACGTCGGACAAGCCAATCATACGAGCTCAGCTAAGAGAGTAAAAAGCAATTCTGCACATGTTCTTGCCCGCTTTCGCCGAACAGGAGCACTCTACAGCACCTGTCTATTATTTAAGGGGATTGGCTCTCGAAGGAAGACTTCTGTTTCGACATGCTTAAACAACTAAATTCGCAGCATTATTACTCATTATGCGAGTGGGACAGGGGGCTAGAGGTCATTCTTTAGTGGTTGCTGAACTTTCACCTACTGTTAGAGAGGTTATCTTTACGCCCGTGCCAATGAATGACTCATGCTTATCTCAGTGCACTGCTATGGTTTCGCTGTCGCTTTTTGGTTAATAATTCTTATCTTACTTCAGTATAGGGCAGAAGCTCACAATGTAATGTGGCAGTACTTCAATTATGTGAACGGCAACTATTACGCAACTGTGTTTTGAAGTTTCACTTTAGCTGCACTATAGACCAGAATTTTTAAAACGAGAATATTGTTGTTGCTTCGAGCAAAATCTGTCATGTGAAAATTCGGCAGACCCTACGTACCTTGGGAATGGGTGGTATGCGACGCATTATCAGAGAAGGTGACTGCAGTAATTATTTTATTGAGTGACACGTTCCCAAATATATGTGCAAATATTTGTACGAATGAACATATTTTTTTTATTTATTGGTACCTCAAGGGTCCCGAGGGACATTACATGAGGGGTGCGTATCATAAGTGAAGAGAAAACGATAAACAATATAACAATAAACATCAATAAAACTAAAATACAAAATGCAGATACATATGGCGGCAATAAAAATAAGACAATCCATTTCACAAAGGCAAGTCCAAAGGCATCAATTCATGTATGTTCGATAGTATATCGGAAGCGTGTTGCATCACGGACAAGTGCAACATCTTTTGGAAGGCCATTCCAGTCTCGGGCAGTTCTGACGAAGAATGACTATATATTTTTACAATCGTGTGTTCTCCCTGCGTAAGGTTAATGAAAAAGAAAGGGCAAGGCGCGCAACGATTCTTTACACGGCGGGAACAAGTGATGCTCTCGCAAGAATGTTCAAAGGCTATGGTGTTCATATAGCCCACACGCCTACATTGGAAAACTATGACGTCAGCTTGTTCACGCAAACGATCCTTTGGAGCACACAAACTTCTTGAAAGTTATCTACTACAAATCGTGCGGGGAATGCGACCTGCCATATTTTCGTGAGCGCGGGAATTTCAGGCGGCTTTTTAAGCAGCACAAAAACTACGTCGCCAATGGCCACGCAACTGCCGACACAACTGGCGCGTTGGTGTAGAACATCTGCGCGCCTCTCCTGTCCAGCTGTAATAATTTAAAGCCATGAAGTTTGCTGATGTACAGTCAACCACAAAAGTTTGCGGACCACGCGGGCGCGTGGCCGAGAGCCTCTTCGCGTCACTTCCGCTACGTCACCAGCGATCGACAGCAGCGCTACGTTAAAGGCGCATCCCTCGTTATATCTGCGGCCTGTCTGTTTTCGCGCTGAGCGCAAATATTTTGTGCCTGTCTCTTTTAACGTGACGCCCTCTTTTGTAGCCAGTGCTACTTGCTTATATTTTGAGAGCAGTATATCAGTACAAGTCATCAGACAGCGCATTCGTCGTCTGTTATCAGTTCTATTTCCGCGTAGTCACGCTGTTTTGGGTTTTGTGTGTGTGTGTGTGTGTGTGTGTGTGTGTGTGTGTGTGTGTGTGTGTGTGTGTGTGAGAGAGTGAGTGCGGTGAGGCAGCCATGACAGATGCTTAGTCAGTAGGCAGAATTTTTTCATTCGCTAAGTGATAGTGGCGGCCGGCATTTGATCGCCTGTGCGCAGGTTGTGCTGCACAGAGCCCGACCCGCCGTGCTGCTATAGTGGTATCATTAGAAAACCAGTATCTATCTATCTATCTATCTATATATATATATATATATATATATATATATATATATATATATATATATATATATATATATATATATATATATACATATATATATATTGAGTGTGAATACACTTTATAAGCGACCCCAAACCATCCACCGCCGTCGGCGGCGTCCGCAGTCTTCTCTCTCTCTCTATATATATATATATATATATATATATATCGGTGTCAGTAACGCGCCTTATATCCAGATGGTAGTGTTGCCTCCGGGACATCCATCGCACGACCCGCTCTCGACGGGAGACTGAGAGAGAAGGCGGGCGCGCGAGAGAGAGGGGCGCGCGCGCAGCTGCAGCGAGCGAGGAGAGCGGAGGAGCGACACCGATATCAGCGTCGCGTCCGTTGATTGATTGATTTGTGGGGTTTAACGTCCCAAAACCACTATTTGATTATGAGAGACGCCGTAGTGGAGGGCTCCGGAAATTTTGACCACCTGGGGTTCTTTAACGTGCACCCAGCGTCGCGTCCGTGGCTTATTCGGTAGAGCGTCGCGCTGCGGCCCGCCAAGTCCTCTTTCTTTTAAAGATAGAGAGAAGACTGCGGACGCCGCCGACGGCGGTGGATGGTTTGGGGTCGCTTATAAAGTGTATTCACACTTAAAAACAAGAAATAAATGGATGCGATGACTCTTTTTATAAATTTATTCACATGACATATACAGAAGCGTCATGAAACATGCATCTTTCAAGGATCTAGTAGGAAGTGAAATTTCCGCCGTTTTCTAGTACCTTATTGATGCGTGTGGGCATCGACTCGTAAAAATATTTAATACTGTCCGGTCAACCGCGCAGGTTTTCCCATTCTCGTGCGATCGCTTGCCACAGCGTATCGGCCGTGCGGACGCCGTTGGCCCGTGGGGACTGCCGTTTCTTCAATATGCTCTAGACATTTTCTATGGGATTCAAGTCGGCGCCACATGGAGGCCACTCGACCTGGCAAACAGCATGCTCTTCTAGCAATGACTGGAAGACACGTGCTTTATGTACCGGGCTGCGGTCGTGTTCAATAAGGTAGCAGCCGTCGCTGAAGGGACCATCGAGCGCATACGGAATGAGGTGTCTGGTGATGACGTTGCAGTACCGTGACGCAGTGAAGGGCCCTTCCAGACGCTCAAGAAGACCAAGGCCGTCTTGGCTGATTGCTCCCCACAAGCTCACGGAACATCGTCCACTGGATAGAACACTCTGTGTGTAATTAGGCAGATATCTGCAAGAAATAGCATACAGTTGGGTTCCAGTGGCGCGTCTTAAAATGTTGACATTCCTCTTGTGTATGAAATGTATAGTGCTGTTATAGAGTTTGCAATAGAAAAAGTACGAACATCATTAGCTAGTACAGAAAGACCCACTGGCAGCTTTTAATTAGCTTCAGAGTAAGTAGTACTAAGAAACAATCGTTAAATTGGTGTTTTAAACGTTATACCACCGCAGAAAAATCTCGTAATTTCCAAAACCTCATTTTGCATGAAACTTGTTGTGATGCAGAATTATCTTCTGGAATTAATTGCGAATACACTATAAACACACCTGCAGTTTAGTGGACTCCAAACTCACCTCCGTTGGTCCCAGCGTGTGGAAAAGGTTGACTCGTCGCAAAAGATGACATCGCCCCATTTCTCCGTTGTCCAATCTTTCATTGCTGTAGCGAACACGAGTCGTTCTTGCAGCTGGCTGTCTGAGAGGCAGGGCTTCTGAGCTGCTACGAAAGACTGCAGGCCAAGCTCACTCAGCCTTCTTCTTACGGTCTCAGACGATACAGTGAGCGAGAGCGCTTCGCAGATGTTCTCAGCACTTTGAAAAAGATCTGCCACGATGGCGGCCGTAATCAGGTGGTCCTCTTCCTCAGTCGTGGCCCTTGGACGTCCGCTGCGCTCCATTTCTGTGAATCTGGCATCGTCGCGGAAAGCCTGAATAATCCTATTCATGGCAGTCCGGATCCTGTTGGTTTAGCGGCAAATTTCGCGCTGAGGTACTCCCTCTATAAATAAACGCACAATGTGCCTTCTTTCATCAAGTGGAACACGAAGCGGCATCTTTTGAAAGGGACAATCACCACGTGGCTAGAAGCAAGTCGACTAGGTTTTCAGCAACTGATACGAAGATGCACCTGTGTGTGCAAGAAAAACTTTTTATGCATCCGCTTTTTCTTTATTTTTGGTGCCAGTGAAACATCTCCCTACCCCTTCTCTCAAGACGCAGAAGATGCAACACTCATTGGATCAAGATGCTGCTAAGCCAAAATGCGCCAGTAAACGTCGCGTAAAAAAAATCGTCGCAGCGCTTCATGAAACTTATCTACACGCCAGTCGACAAAGGTTGCAGTGATTGCTCCGATACTGCTATCAAGGCAGATATGTAGCGGTCTTATCGCAGACAGCGCTCAGTGTCAAGGCAACGAACTAACAAGGTCTTGCTCGGGAATAGAGACTTGACATGAAGGCGAGTACCAAGAAGACTCATATCCGGGAGAGAGCCGCTGTAGCCGCTAGGTGGCGTACCGCTAGGTGGCGCGGATAGGCAGTTTGGCACGCGCTCGCGTGGTCTGCAAACTTTTGTGGTTGACTGTACGTGCGAAACCTCGTTGCAGAACCACTGCGCCTGACCCTGATGCAACTTTCTGATATTGCTGGCCCTCGAACAAGCGGGTACTGATATTGGCACTGGCACTCACTTGAACGCGACCTTAGTGGCTAGAGCACATAGCAGACAAAGTTATCAGAAATCGTTGCAACTACACTGTGCACTATTTGCTTTCCAAATAACTTTCAAAATAGGGTCCGCGAAGCTGCGCTAAGCAGTGCTTTTGGTTTACCTTTTTCAGCAGCCTTTTAATCCTACTTTCTCCTAAAGTAACAAATAGAATGCGACCCAATGAGCTAGGTTAACCTCCCTCGCTTTCCTTTTATTCATCGCTCTGTCATGCCTGCTCCCGTGAAAGGCACGAGTGCAGCGCATCACGAACACAGCGCCGCAAGCCACCGTGACTCGATGGGGTTTTCGCCGCCACTGCCGCCGCACAGCACGCCGGCTTGTTTCAGCGTGCGTCGACGCGTGCTCACACCCGGCGCTTTCTGGGCAGATCTTTACAACGAGTTATCGCTGCCGGCGGCGAACTTCACACACACGAGTTACTACAGTGTTGCTTCTAATGCAGCGCTGATTGAACTCGTGTGGTGCAAGGATACCTTACTTGTACTCGACGTGAAAAAGCTTAGGCTGTCGTCATCCCAACTGACAGTGGAGAGAGATCGATGTTGAAATGTTCGATTATGCAGCAGCGTGGGTTAACGTAGGAAAAAATGGTTTCGCGCTTTTTTTTCTTTCCCTTCGGGTGACGGAAAAACTTACGCGTCGTATCTGTGTTGTGTACACGTGCGTGAAAAGCAAACCACCGTCGCTGAGCAGTCCTCGTAGAAATGCCGTTTCAAGACATGAGACAATTCCTCGGTTCTCGCCAAAGGTACGGCGCTCGCCCGTGCGTTGAGAGCTGCAACTGCATCTTCAACGAGCATCGAAACAGAAGTGTTTTGTTTTTTCGAAACCTGTGAGCTTCATCGGCTTGGATAAGCACGATTTATATGCACTACTGGTTGCTTTTACGGCACGAAACTGAGTTGTTTGGCCGACTGGAGCAGACATTTCCTAGGATGGCTCGTTTTCGTCGTGTGGCTCACACGTGGGTTGGCTGAATGCTGGAATGAAATTCTGTCATCAAAGGTATACTGTGGCGCTTACCTCAACTTCACTGTGTGTTTCAAAGGTCTGATAACCATTTGGTGGTCGAAATATTTTCTTTTCACTTTGTTTGCTTCATTGAGTTTATCGGCTAAGTTTTCCACAAGTAAGCACTTCTTGCAAGAACGGGAAAGGGAGTCTGCCCTTAATTTTTTTTTAGCTACCAGATCCGTGGGAAGTGCACTGTTCGCTTCCTTTCTCATATAGTGGACAGCGGCATCATTTTTATTGCTGGCGGAAAATACGGGCGTGGAAAAAATTGTAAATGTTTCGAGAAAATGAAAGAGATGTAAAAATCGATGGACGGTCAAGCAGTGTATAAAAGAAATAAAGAAGCACTAAGAGACATGCCATTTGGTGTGAGTTAGGTTTCAGTAAAAATGCGCCGGATAAAAATTTAGAGCCTGTGGAAGTCACCATGTAGTGATATTTCTATACCATCTGACAATTAAGCTTTTAGCTGTATTGTTGTGTTATTTCCCTTTTGAACAATGAAATTAGGTATCCGAAACGTTACCTATAGAGGCATATATGCAGAGAATGCATTGTTGCATGGCAATATTAATAAAAGAAGCTTATTTAAACATAACTGACATGCACAGTTGGCCGAAAACGCTTACGGACCCCGCGAGTGCGTGGGCAAAAGCCTCTTCGCGACACTTCTGCTCCGTCGGCGGCGATCGACAGCCCCGCAGCGCCTGAGGTGCATCCCTCCCTCAATATATGGCTTTTCTCACTGGATAAGAACAATTTTACCGTTTCGCCTTTTAACGCCACGTGTTTCGGCCTCAAGAGCAGTCTATGAGCATAACTGTTATCAATCGCTATCACAAAGTGACACCTAGCTAAAGTAACGCCTTTGGTGGCACGCCGTGATAGCTATGCTCCTGCAATGAAAATAGAAAGGCGACGTTCATACTGCTGGCACACGGTCCGCGTTAACACCGCGAATTGACAATGCACTACGCGGCAGTATACATAGAATATCGAAAGGCTAGTGAATAACAAGAAGACCCGCTTCCAGCCTAGTACTGCGGTCGACGATTGATGGCCCATCGCTAGGTGGCAAGGATACGTTCCTTGGTATGTACTCACGTGGCCCGCGAACTTTCGAGGCTGGCTTTGCGCTTTACTCGGGAAAGGCAGCAACTAAACTAAAAGGCAACATCCAGAGGGGGAAAAAAGATGACAGGGAACGCAGCTGAAAAACGTGAACGTATGTCATGACTTCAGTGAACACAGCATCCTTTGTTGTACTTTTTAACAAAGTTGTCACATGAAAAAAAGATTGAAAAAGAAGGTCCGCAATAAAGTAGTTTGCAAAGACCAAATTCTGAAAGGCGGTTCTCGTAACAGTATATACCATCGATCAAAGCTCCTGAAATGGCCCCCACTCAATTTTAGGTGCAATTTCGGACCGGATATAAACGGGCACATTGGGAAGAAAATCGAGAAATAGTTTGCGTGGAACGAGATCTCAATTTCCCGGTTTCACAGCTAAAAAGCGAACACTCTGAAGCGTGATTCCTTCCGGGTTCTATAAGGCGCGGGCATTGCGAAGCGGTAAACTGCAAACCGTTTTCTCGAGGTGTCAATGCTCAGACTATCGTAGCTATTGGCGGCAAAGGGGCGAACCTGCCAAGCGTTGCTTCTCGCGGCTCCTTTCTGGAATTCAATGACGATGGTGATTTTGTAGCAGCCACATGAAAAAAAAGACACAAAACAAAAATTGAAGTACGCTGAAATTGCGCGAGTATTGCCATTTTCTAAAGAGAGAGTCCAACTCTCTTCACGCCTGCTGGAGCGAGAGACTGTGTTGTTCCTTGGAAGTTGGAAAATGTAGGACCTTGAAAGTGGGGAGGCGATGCGGTACTTGAGTTTATCGCCCTGAGAGTGGCGCATTTTCGAAAACCAAGATCGTTCTCTACCGACTTGCGAAAAAAATAGTTCACTTACGTAATACTGACAAGAAACTTTCGTAAAGAGGAAATATTACGGGCAGCGCGTGTCAGATAAGCAATGAGGTCGGGCGAAAAAAAATATCTAAGGCTGGTGTACGGTGTTTTTTGTGTCATTATTTCGTCAAGCTTGCGGGTAACCAGACATTTATGCTATCTATAATTGCAGTAACCGTGTAATTTGGTTAATACCAGCCAACGAGTTAAACGTTGAAACAGATTTTCTTGGCGATAGTTATAGCGCGAGAACAAAACGACGACACAGAGATAAGAAGGACGTTTTGTTCTCGCGCTATAACTATCGTCATGCCATACCAACTAGCCCAAGCTGCCACACTTCTAAGATTTTCTTGGACCTGTTGAGAAACGGCGGACCGATCCCGCCGAAGCCACCACTGTTGCGAAAGACGGCGACGCCAACACGGCCCCGGAGGCGCCACTGCTTTCAACTCCGCCGGGAAGGTCACCAGCCGTTTGGTAGCGTATGTTTATCAGCTCGCGACTGCTTCTGCGCAGAGCTGATAAGACGAGCGGACGAGACGACGGTGAGTTAAACAAGGTTTATGTACAGCATATATACAGAGGCGTTACAATTTCGGCACTGGGGCCGACAGAGACTCGAAGAGCCGAGCTCTTCTCTCTAACACATAGTTCAGCCTTTCGCCTAAGACCGCTGATCGCGACATGTCGGCCCTCCGACATGGGGTCGCCTCGCTCATAGGAACGCCGATCGCGACACACCGCAGGGCTTCTTTTATTTACACCGGGTCCAACCAAAGTGTCCAATCAGAAGCGCCGCTGGTCGTCAGGGCAGATTCCGCCAATGGGGCCGCCGCGCCATGCGTCAGACCACCTGACACGAGGACGCCGGCTCGCTGTCACGTGCGCAACTGACTCACTGCACGTGGGCCAGAGGAGCGCCGCGCGTGTTCACGCCGTCGAGGTGATCGCGCCAGGCAGACTGCGGGCTGGCCTTGACCCAGATTGCCTTTTTCAGAGGCACGGTCGTTTGACGAGGACTCGCTGGCATAACAGCACCCCCGCCGCCAGACAATGCACCGGAAAGACGAGCTGCTTCCACGGGGCTCGGATGTCAGGTGCGCTCGTTCGCCAGGTCCCTCCAGGTTCGCCTCCAGGGCCATGGGGAGAATACAGCTCCAGACTGTTCCGGGAACACATCCCATTTTTGACGACGGATCCCAGCTCCACTGGCTTGTCGCCACAACTTGCTGACCAACTTCGCTCGTCTCTTCCGACCATCTTCGGTTTCAGCACTTGTCGATGGTTCTGCAACTTGCTAAGAACGGTTCGACAACAGACAACACACGACACAAGCAAGTGCCCTCGGTCACCCAACAGAACACCAGACAAAGTATAGAACAACATATACCTATCTACGTGTCTATCGGAATTTCGTTCCCTCTACATCAAGAGGCACATGTGGGACAAAAGACTCCTAAAGTAAGAACTTGAATTTTTCACAATTACAACCCCGCAACGAATTAGAATACCACATAAAGTTGGCCCCTTGAGATCACTCTGAACGAGAGCGCTCAGCCCAGGTCGTGATGAGGTCAAAATTTTGCCCCGAATCGCCAGCGAGAAACCGAAAGGTTGAGAAGTTACTAGCTGGAACGCACTGCTCAATGCACCTGCATTAGCGTTTACCTTTCCCCTTTTTTTTTTTTCTTTAGCGAACGTCAAAGTTGCGCTGTGGAGCAACATGCTCCACCTCAGTAACCGGCCACTTTTAGGCGACGATACCTATGCGGCACCAAGAGCGGCTCACACTTGCGACGTTGCCCAGGGGAACAACGATACGGCTTGCTACTGATTGACTCCTCACCGCTTAGCTCGATATCGTGTTCGATCACCCTCATGTTTCCGGGGCGGTCCGAAAACACGTCTTCAAACTCGGAACCAATCTTTCTCAGGTCCTCTTTCTCAGGTCCTCCTTCACTTAAGCTAGGCTCTAGGCTTATCTGCTCCCAAATTACTTTCGATCTCCCTTCGATCACCTCACTAGAACTCAAATTTTCTGCTTCCTCTTCCACTGAAGCCTTCAACAGCTGATTTACGACCGCTTGATGTTGAACATTGGGTTTCATCAAGTTGTAAATTTTGTGCTGCCGCCTTCCTACTTGCACCTCATAATTTGTATCGCAAGGCTTCGATAATACTTTGGCGGGCCCTTCCCAATCAACCTCAAGCTTGTTCCTTTTGGGTGGCTGCAGCCGCATTACCTGATTATCAACTTCAAAAGCGCGCTTCTTCCCCGATTTCTCGTAGTGCTCCTTCGACAGCACTTTTGCCGCGTTTTTCTGGCTTTCCACTCGCGCTTCAATTTGGCTTTCCACTAGCGCTTCAATCGAGAGATCCTCACGCTGCCCTCGAATGAGCGTCTCTCGATCAACTCTCGGCAGCTCGCTCCAACTTTCCGCTACAGGCGAGAGCGTTGCAACCCTCTCGCTCTGACTCAATGGCGCCACGTCGTCTCCCCCAGCGCATACCGCGCCGGCCGCTCCCGCGACGGGCCGCTCGCGTGACTGCTCACATGACTCATGCGGAAAATTTCCTTTCTGGGGTTCCGTCGACCCGCCGACAAGGTCACTTGAGAGTTCACCGCATGGAACCAAGTCAAGCTTCCGCGAAAGCTTTCGCGCTTGCGATCGCGTGGGAGCCATGCACGCTAAGTTGGGGAAGAACGATTTGCCCTGCTCTTTGAGAAGCTGCTCCGAGTTGTTGGAGAAAAGATAAGAAAAACGACCATTCAGCGCGGCAGACACAGCCGCTTCGGTGCAAAGCTTACCGAACGGGCCTTCAATGACAACGGTGGCGATTGGTAAGCGAACACTCTGCTCCTCGGCGACTTGCCTGATCCACGCGCATTCTCCTGTGAAGTCATCCGGAGACACCAATGAAGGATGGACAACGTCCATGGTTGCCGCTGAGTCTCTAAGTGCTCGGCACGTTTTCTCATTGACCCTAATTTCTTGGAGATACGGCTCCAACAACCGCATGTTTTTTTCTGATTCTCGGATCGTTGCGAAGGCAAACTTTTCCTGACAGTTTCTCGCGATGTGCCCTTCCTTTTTACAGTTGTAGCAGATTAGCGGCTTCCGTTTGTTTTCCGGTTCTAATGCCTGTGTGGTAGAAACCTCACTCGATTTCTCCGCTTCTGTTTGCCCTTCCCCTACACTGTCCTTCGTAAGAGACGGGTCCTTCTTGAAATTACGGTGCGGAGCGGGTTTCCGTTGATCAGGTTTCCTTGAAAAGCCCTCTTTCCTTTCATCCTTTTCAACGCGCGCTGCCCTGCTATGCAACTTTCGGCGAGTATAATACTCCTCAGCTAACTCAGCTGCCTTGTTTAACTGTACGTCCCCAAGTCTGTCCTGCAGCCAAAGTTTGACATCCTCCTCGATGCAGCGGTAGAATTGCTCCAATGCAACGCATTCCACCACTTTATCGCGGTCGTCATAAACACCTTCGCCCTTGAGCCATTCAATTAAATCGGCTTTAAGACGAAACGCGAAGTCAACGTGTGACTCATTCCCCTTTTCAGCATACCGGAACCTTTGTCTGAAAGCCTCGGGTGACAACTTATAACGTCTCAAGAGCACTTCCTTAACCTCGTCATAGCTCTCAAACGCTTCCCTCGACAAGCAAGTTATCGCGTCGGACACTTCGCCGGGAAGAAGAGCTAGCAGGTTCCGCGCCCAAAGAGACTGCTCCAAAGCATTTCGCTCACAGACGTGTTCAAACTTGACGAGATACTTCGCCATGTCCTCGCCTACTACGAACGGTGGCAGTTGATCCCGAATTCTAATACCGCTGACCTGCATCGTCGGAGAAGCTGCGCTAGGCGCCTGCGAACACTGTAGGATTGCCAATTCTAGTCGTTTCAACTCTAGGCGCTCTTGTCTCTCGGCCTCCTCGCGCTCGCGAGCTTCTCGCCTTTCTTCACGTTCGCGAGCTTCGCGCCTTTCTTCACGTTCGCGAGCTTCGCGCCTTTCAGCCTCCTCACGTTCGCGAGCTTCTACTTCTCGCCTTTCAGCCTCCTCACGGCGTGCTTTGATATCCACCCAGGCCTCATCGACTTCCTCAGCCGACACTCCCTCATCCTTCATGATCTCAAGGATCGCTTGCTTTCGTTTCGCACGGCCCAAAGTAATGCCGAGTTCCTCACAAATTTCGATGAGTTCCTTCACTTTAAGGTTCTCCATCGTTCACACTAGCCTCTTGCTGTTTCCCCTGTTAAGAATCTACTTGCCGTACCCACTATAAGCCTACTAGCAAGACGCGCAAGCAATTTTTCACACTCCCGTGTTTACCCCCTCCGCATTAACTTTGGTTTCAAAGCGCTTCGACTTGGCTTGAAACGATCAAAGCTCACTTCAATGCTTCACACAGCCCTTCTCTAAACTACTACAACCTGAGCTAGAGTAGTCTGGTGAACTGAGGGGAAAACATCAGGCACTCACCGCATCGATGTCGCTGACGCCGGCCGATCCCGCAGCTGCCAACCACTGTTGAGAAACGGCGGACCGATCCCGCCGAAGCCACCACTGTTGCGAAAGACGGCGACGCCAACACGGCCCCGGAGGCGCCACTGCTTTCAACTCCGCCGGGAAGGTCACCAGCCGTTTGGTAGCGTATGTTTATCAGCTCGCGACTGCTTCTGCGCAGAGCTGATAAGACGAGCGGACGAGACGACGGTGAGTTAAACAAGGTTTATGTACAGCATATATACAGAGGCGTTACAATTTCGGCACTGGGACCGACAGAGACTCGAAGAGCCGAGCTCTTCTCTCTAACACATAGTTCAGCCTTTCGCCTAAGACCGCTGATCGCGACATGTCGGCCCTCCGACATGGGGTCGCCTCGCTCATAGGAACGCCGATCGCGACACACCGCAGGGCTTCTTTTATTTACACCGGGTCCAACCAAAGTGTCCAATCAGAAGCGCCGCTGGTCGTCAGGGCAGATTCCGCCAATGGGGCCGCCGCGCCATGCGTCAGACCACCTGACACGAGGACGCCGGCTCGCTGTCACGTGCGCAACTGACTCACTGCACGTGGGCCAGAGGAGCGCCGCGCGTGTTCACGCCGTCGAGGTGATCGCGCCAGGCAGACTGCGGGCTGGCCTTGACCCAGATTGCCTTTTTCAGAGGCACGGTCGTTTGACGAGGACTCGCTGGCATAACAGACCACACCTAGTGATACCTGGTTGAAGATTCATATTCCAGCTTCATTTTGTAGCAAATTCTTGTTTTCGTCACAGTCGCACGAGAACACCAGCTGCGCATCACCGTTAGAAAGTGGCATCATTCGGGAATATTTTTTTCGGTGGTGAGTTGAGGGTGAGGTTTCAGGCACCTTCATGTTCGTGCGTGCTTATATGCTTGTGAAACTGAAAATTCTTGGGCAGGGACGGGGATGGCTCAACACCTACTCCCTATTTGTGGGCAGCGTTCTATAAGCCACGCGTCTGCCAATATGAGCGCAACTTGGTCACTTGGGCGTGCTGCTTGTTGTGTTTGGACGCCTCAATGCGCGCTGGCCTGCTACAGTGGAACGACGACGTGCGCATGCGTCGGTCCCCTATCTTTTTTTACCCATACCTCATTCTTGTGCAGACCTGTTGAGGCGCCCTCGTAAGGAGAGACAGTTATGGGTCGGCAGTTTTCTCTTATTTTCTTCTGTTATAACCACTTATATATATAGTAGGACAGACATACATCCTTGGAAACGATAGGTAGTTTTTGGCTTGCCTGTTACTAAATGCGAAGCAGTTCTTTTCATACTGCAAGTTCTTTTGGCATCTATGCCCGGCCGCCCGCCTTTCACGTCTGGGGGCTCTCGTGATCCCCCACTTAACTTGGGGCAAAGCAAAATTAGTATGGTACGTTAAAATGGTTCTGACGAATATGGCTCGCTGGTCATGACATGAATAACCTCACAATCCCGTCACGTACGCCGTCAAACGCTCCCCGTCATGCCGTGAACTACACCCGATGGTTGGTATACGTGCCACGGGTGATAGATACTTCATAGCTGCCCAGGAACAACAAAAGCAGACATGGGTAGTTTCAACGCATGAGTGTTAAATTAAGCAAAAAAGCTCACATCAGCTGCGTTGACCCGATAAATGTAAAGAAAAAAAAATGTCAGGGTCCCAGCATGAATCAAACCCCAGCATTCTGCGTGGCAACCAAGTATTCTACCACACAGCTGTGCCAGTTCTCACAGCTGATTTTTAAATAAACCGTAATGTTCGTGAAGCGTAAATTGGGGATGCAGTAATGGCTATCCAGTTTTATAAACATTACGTACTCCTACGATACAGCCGCCACGTCGGGTTATCGTCAACTGTATTTAAGCGCAATGCACTGAAGAGGATAGACAGTTTATATGAACCAAGGAATAACGCGAACCGACATTAGTAATCTTGATTTGAGAGCGTTAATAAAAATCAGTACTTCTCCACGAACTTAAATAGGACGAGTGGGCGAAACTATAGGTCATGAGGTCCATAACGTCTTCGTTGAAGTAGCCAACTAGTATAAAAAATGAACAGGTGGATGGACGAACTAACGAATAGGTGAACGTGTGCACAGACGGGCGGACAGGTGGACGTAAGCACGGATGCAAGTATGGCTAGGGCGAACGGTTGGATGAACGGATGGAAAGACTAATGGCGTGATTGAAGCTGTATTGTGCTGTCGTATAGTTGAATGCACATAAATTCAAGTGTTTACATATATTTTTACACTTTCTTTTTTTTGTGTGGATACGTAAGCTGTTTAACGCGTTTGAAAGCTCTTTGCTGGGTGCGATATAAAATGGGCACTCGCATAGGATATTGTTTCATGCAGACGCTGCAACAGTGACTTGGAACGTGTGTTATCTAACATTAGAAGTATTCCCATATGAACTTTTTCGTGCCACAGAAATTTCTACTGAAATTTTTATATATTCATGTGATTGTTGTTTCATCTTGCGCACCATGTACTGAAGAAGGCTTCGTAGGGTGACATGAGTCTAGGCACTGATGGTCCTCCCAGATAGTGAGAAAATCTAACGTTTCTGGCATAATACCGCGGTTTTTATTAGAAAGTTATGTTTCGCTGCACCTAATTAGCTTAAGAACATATTATCAGCTCATAACTTTTCAGTAAATTCCGTCATAGTCAATGTTGAATGAAAAAAAAATACACACCAACATCTTGACCTACATATTTATATAATGTATTTGCCTAATCAGCAAAATACACATATTGGTATTATTTCGTAAGTAGCTTACGTAGGTTATGTAAATGGTTGCGATATTGTTTTCTAAAATATATAAGTCGTGAGAACTATGGGAAGATTCGCATTCGCAAGGAATCGTAGATACTTTCTACTATGGTTTCCGTCATCGGTACAGCTAGAACTGGACCGAGTGTCTCGCTTATCTTGTTTACTTGCATGCAGCTGCACGTTCTCGTTTTCCGTTAAAACCTCCCACACATCCGCACCTACTACACTTCGGAATTTCTGGACGTCACCGATGTGAATGGTTCTGGTAATACTTTCTTTAAAAGCGTCATCAGAAGGAATGAAGTGAGATTGGTATTAAAGATGTTACAAAATCAATGTACATCTAGCTAATTAGTCTACATCGTGAGATATAATTTGCAGAAGGTCAAAGGCGTATGCCAACGTACAATGTTCGACTAATGCGCTAATTTGTAAAGATGCCAGAATCACGACGTACGTTTTCGCGTTACAAATGATGGTACTCAGCGATCTACGAGAGCCTAATGACCTAGAAGGCAGGACTTTAATGAAGGACCAGGAAGCGGCACCATCGAAAAGGCATGTGTAATTAGAAATTATACGTGTGCAAAATACACGCTCAGAAACGCACGGAAGAGTACGACGTGCAAATTCAAATCATTTAGTGTATCGTTTCCTATGCGCAGAACGTACACTTCAGCAAAAATAGCTTTGGCTTAATGAAACGCATTATGTACGGCAAGTGCCAAGACATTAAAAACATTTGTATTCTAAGTTCCTTGGGTAGTTCTATTTGAACACGGAGATCACGCATGTAGCCAAGAAAACCTTGCTTTCAATTATTCATGTTGAAGACGCGTACAGCTCGGACAATTCAATTTACAACTTTAGCTATTCTTTTAGACGAGAACAGATTCGTTTTCGCTGCCAGTAGGCCAATCCTTTGTGATATACTTAATTACGCTCCATTAAGTTTTGTTCCTTCGGCCGTACACAAGCGTACTCCAAGCAAAAAACTGTATATGTGGATCGTTGAAATGTTTTTACTGACGCATAGTGGGTGTAGAGTGCTCAGGTTGTCCCAGGCGGCCAATAATTTTGCCAGCCCTGCAATATTGTAAACCACTTCACAAGCATGGCGTGTTGGCCCACCATGGTGGTCTAGTGGATAAGGTACTCGGTTGCTGAACCGCAGGTGGCGGGAACGAATCCCGGCTGCGGCGGCTGCATTTTAGAGATGGAGGCTAAAATGCTGTAGGCTCGTGTGCTCAGATTTGGGTGCACGTTAAAGAACCCCAAGTGTTCAAATTTCCGGGGCCCTCCACTACGGCGTCTCTCATGATCAATTGATCATTTTGGGACGTTAAACCCCACGTATCAATCAAGCACGACGTGTTCCAGAAGTTTCCAGCACGTTACGCCAGTCCTTTCGTCATCGTCGATTACATGTGTGATCTTGCACATTCGATAGCTCGTCTTTCACCTCACCGCAACATTTCCCTACAGCTGCAGCTTGTTCACGTAGCCCGCCTCAAGGGCTGTCAACTCTGTGACTCCGAGTTTACATAGTCGTTACTCTCCAATAGAAATTCGTCTGTGAAGCCGAGAATGTTACGCAACAGCGACAAGAAGGCCAAAAGGATAGGAAGACCAAAAATCAGTGTCTTCGCATAAAGTACGAACATTTGAACCGTACATCAATGATACCGTTCCGCGACGAGTCGGGATATAAGACTTTTTTTGGAAGAATAGTTTCTTGTTTAAAGCACAATGCAATAAAGAAAAGCTCGCAATTCGAGGCCTTCCAAACAGTGTTAAGGCAGCAGCAGCAGCACTTCAAGAAGTATATAACGTGGTCATGAAGTTTATAAAGGCAGCGGGTACTGTAGCCAGGGCTAAATTCTTTATTTGGGTGACCATGTGCCGAGGAAACAAATGCACACTGAGTGCTGAAAGTGGCGAGCAGAGCGTCGGATGTCGACAAACTGACAAGCTCTACTTCGTTGTGGCAACGATTATCACTGTAACTTCGTTATCTAAGCTTTACCTCATTTTCTTTTATTTAAATTTTATATAAATTTAGGGCAGAACACATATTTATATTGTTATCGCGCACATTACAGCAGGCTCGTGGAAAGAACTGCGGTTTACCATCCTTTCTTATAATCTTCCAACCCAACAATTGCAAGATTTTAAGGAACGCCGACAAGTCGATTAGAAACGCCGGTGAGGATAACACAGTGAGCTTTTCTATAAGGACCACTAATATAGAGAAGACGAAATTATATAAGCAAAGTGATCGCCTTAGACATACAATCCATGACGTTAGGAAGAGAAATCATGATTTGAATTTGTAAACTGCCGACCTTGCCTGTGTTTGTGAGGCGCTTCAGCTTGCAGATTGTTTATAGTTGGAAAACACTTTCTAAGCACAAATAAGAAGTGCGAATAATAAAGAAGCAGCTGCGGCAGTCCCCACATCCACTTTCATACTTTTGGGGGCGCAGATCAATTGCAACTTGAAACGAAATCAGGAAAGTTTGCCAGGAAAGTAAACAAAGCAAAAAAACATACGTTCAATAAAATAAGACGTAAGGTAAAAAGAAGCAAAGTCGAAAAGAACAACCTCAAGCCTAGAAGTGAATTTTTTTTTTCGAAACTCACTTCCGACGCGCTTATAAGGCGACTGTGTGACTGGAATGACCAAGCGTTTTTTTTTTGCGAAAGAACACACACACAAAAAACTAATTCTAGATAGCCGCCTTATTAAGGCCACCGCGCATTTTCCGGCCATCGGGATTCAGTTTTTCTGTGTGAATTTCCTTTTTAGGAGCTTTCATCTCAAGAGATGCTTCAATAAGATGAAACAAATTCAAGACTCAATAAACGACGTCCAGTTAAAATGAGTAGCACGTCAACATGGCAAAAAAAAAGAACAACGTTACACATTATGCAAGCCCCTACTTGTAAAATATGCCGGAAGTCCTTAGGTCTTGAGTGAGTGTATGAGAAATATGCATCTCATTCAATGCGTAGTTGCCTCAAGATAAGTAGGACCAAGCAAGTAATTATAAAAAAATACAACTTTTACACACGGAAAAAAGACATACAGGAAGAAGTCTTTTTTTTCAAAATTAGTAGGCAGTTATATGCGAGCGCTGACGTGATAAGGGGACCTAAGGCGATAGCGTTACCCAGCCGCAAACTGTACGCGTGCCTGGCTATTGCAGATAAAACGTCAGGGGAATACCTGTAACAGGCCACTCGTGAGTATTCTCAATTTCGCGTAGCATGTCACTGCCGAGTGGTGGCCGCCAGAAGCTTTGTCTATAATAATCAAGTTGACATTTTTTTATCCTTCAAATATAGCCACTTGTCTTGTTTCAATTGTGGTCTTCTCACGATGATATGCAGGGTCTGAATATTAGCGTGACGTTTTCGGTTTGTCGAGATGAATGCAACATAAATATAGTCAAAGGCAACCGATTTCATCGTGAACTTTGATACTCACAGCGTACAGCGGAGGGCGAAGCTAGCCTCCCCTTCATATTAGTACTTCGAAAATTAGTTTTAAAATTTCGCAAGCAGATGTAGTGTTGAAAAAAGGACAAGCCGATGTCTGCATGGCGAAGCCCCTCGCTGACTTCTTTTTCATTCGAATACACAGATCTAATCGTAATAATGATAGTATCACTCGTCGTCGTCTACACAATATTCAACATTCTCCGTGCCACAACAATGAGGACTGACAACGAGAACACAACCACACAAGAATTTTAAGGACACAGCGTTTCTTTATGAGTTTTTGTATCAGGACCTAGTCAACTCATGTGGGACAATCCGAGTTTCCTCCTGCGCCTGTTCTTTCAGTGGTGCGTTCGGCGCTAGTGCCATGCTCGCGCTCTTGAACGTGCTGCCTGAACTGAGTGTGCGTTTTAAACGATCGGTTCCACAGCCATAAACATCCATTATACCGACTCTTCCCCGACGTTTGGCTTCAGCCCTTTTTGAAGAGCATTCTGAAATTTCTCGTCTTCAATTCGTTCCCGCTAGAAACACCAGCCTACTCGATCTGCTGAAGTCTGGGCTGCCTCATCCACGGCTGCGATGCTGTCTTGGCATTATTTATTTTTTTTATTTGTTCGCTGAAACCAGATGTAACCATCAACATTGCCTTCAACCTTGCCGTTCGCCGCGTTGTCGAGGAGATAAATCTATGAGCAATATATAGTCGGTAGGATTATGAGTCCCCCGACCCATTTTGTGCGCGAGTATAAATATACTTTTAGGGGCGAAGCTCCTTAGGGCGTGGGCTGTGCGTCCCCTGTAGCCTGTATGTAGCCACCTCTCGTTTAGTTCTTGCAGTGTCCACTAGATGGCGGTACCGTCTCCTGTATGTCTCCTGTATGCGGACGATATCGTCTTATTTGCGGACAGTCGAGATGATATACAGCAGCTGGCGAATATATGCGGAAGGGAAGGTGAAGCTCTTGGACTAGGATTCAGTGTAACGAAGTGTGGATTGATGGTATTCAATGATCCCTGTGATCAGACGGTGTCCATGCAAGGCCAAGAAATACCGAGGGTAAGTGAATACAAGTACCTTGGAGTATGGGTAAATGAGAGTGATAGATACATGGAGGTACAGGAAAAAGCCTCGGCAGCAAAAGGAAAGAGGAATGCGGCAATAATGAAGCACAGAGCGTAGTGGGGATACAATAGGTATGAGGTGCTTCGAGGTCTGTGGAAGGGTGTGATGGTTCCAGGGCTTACTTTTGGGAACTCAGTGGTGTGCATGAGGGCAGAGGTGCAATCGGGAATGGATGTAAATCAAAGGACTGTGGGACGCCTCGCGTTGGGTGCTCACGGGAAGACGACAAACGAGGCTGTAAAGGGCGATATGGGGTGGGCAGGTTTTGAGGCGAGGGAAGCACAGAGCAAAATAAGGTTCGAAGAAAGGCTAAGAAATATGAAGGAGAGTAGATGGGCAGAGAAGGTGTTCCGTTATTTGTATAGGAAGAGCGTGGACACACAGTGGAGAAAAAGAACTAGAAGACTCACTAGTAAATATACGGCTGGTATTGTGAGCCATATGTCAACAAAGAGCGTTAAGGGAAAAGTCAGGGAGGCGGAGAGGATTTACTGGATGGCAGCTATGGAGAAAAAACCGGCTCTGAGTAACTACCGAAAGGGCAAAAATGAAATAAGGAGGGAGGCATTTTACGATAATTCAAGGGGAAGCGCTTTACTGTTTGAAGCGAGATCGGGTTGCCTTAGAACGCGTAGTTATAAAGCAAGATTCAGTAAAGAAGAAGAACAATGCACATGCTGCGGGAAAGATAAGGAAACGGCGGAGCATGTTCTGATTGAATGTGGAGATATCCACCCAGGTGTACGTTTGGGCACGAGCCTACAGGAAGCCTTGGGTTTTAGGGACAACAATGGAAAGCTGAACACACCCGCGATTGAAATAAGTAAGAGACGGTTAGAGTATTGGTGGCAGAAAATTAGAGAGAAAGGACAAAAATAAATATTGGAAAAATAAAATATAGACAGTGTGCCGTAAATGGCAGAGAACTTAAGCTGAAAATTTACCTTTTTTCCATTAAGATAGAATTTATCGAAGTAGAGGCATTAGGCCAACATAAAAAAAAGGAGAAAAAAAGGTTTTTTTTTTTTGTCGAGCCTGGTGGCATACTTGTCACCACCCCGTTATAAAGGGGACGCTCATAGCATCCATGCTTCCATCCATGTCGCCTCTTCTCGTTTAGTTCTTGCAGTGTTCACTAGATGGCGGCTCCGTCTCCTGCATGTAGCCACCTCTCGTTTAGTTCTTTCAGTGCTCACTAGATGGCGGGACTTGTAGCTGATGGTGAAAAGATGCAAGATGTTATAAACTAGACGGCGGTACTTGTAGTTGATGATGAAAGATGCGAGATGTTATAAAATAGGAATGATGTCACATATGGCACGTGTCATTGGTGGAAGGCAATCGTTCGATTTAGTGCGGCGACGTACGCTAGGGGGAGCATTGTAATAAAATCGAGTAGGCAAAATGTACGGAAGATTCATGGTTTACCAGGTTTCCCTCCAGAGCTTCGCCCACTCATCATCATTCACTTCGTGGATATGGCGGCACTTTTTCATATGAGATTTTTCGGGCTTCTTTTCTCCGCTCGACACGGTCACCCCTGCAGACAGTATGCTAAGTGAAACTTTAATTCACGATTACTCTCCGTCGGGTCGTTTACACACACACACACACACACACACACACAAACACACACACACACACACACACACACACACACGCACACACACACACACACACACACACACACACACACACACACACACACACACACACACACACACACACACACACACACACACACACACACACACACACACACACACACACACACACACACACACACACACACACACACACACACACACACACACACACACACACACACACACACACACCACACACACACACACACACACACACACACACACACACACACACACACACACACACACACACACACACACACACACACACACACACACACACACACACACACACACGCACACACACACACACACGCACACACGCACACACACGCACACACGCACACACACGCGCACACACGCGCACACACACACACACATACACGCACACACGTACGCGCACACGTACGCGCACACGTACACGCGCACACGTACACGCGCACACGTACACGCACACGTGCACACACGCACACGTACACGTACACACGCACACACGCACACACGCACAAATCTTTATTTATCTGACAGAAACACATGCAAACAGTTATTCTTGGTAATAAAATACAGAATAAAAACCTATTATAAGTACTACACACACCAAAACTTTATAAATTTATATACATAGTTGCTCACTACGGAGAGCTAGGACCATTATTTAACAAAAATGCTTCGCAAAAACTTTGCAAACATGTCATATTACCAGAATGAAATGATGTTGTACATGAAGCATAAGATATTTCTTTTCTAACCTTTTAGTAATTCGTATCACTTTACAAGTTCACAGATCGGAAAGGCGCTTTTACACGATTGTCAACTTGAATAGCATTAAGACATGTACATGCCTTTATTATTTTTTTTTGAATATTGCACTTTCCAACAAGTTTTCAGAAATTTTCATAACTGTAAAAAAAGTTTGTTACTGGCCATAGTTACGGATTCACGTTCTGGTATAAATTTTCTTACGGTTTTAAATAAATGCAACTAACCACGTCGCATTTATGGGAGTGTCCACCCACAAAAAAGAAGCAAACGATGAAGTGTTGACCTAGCGCTAATTTAAATTGTAACTCGTGAGACAAACCTGGATTGAGAAGTTTACATGAATTTTCTTACGCATTTTCATGGTATTGATCATATATATAACCTTACTTTTCTCTGTATTCTTTTCGAGCTTCTCGTAATGACGAGATTGAAGATCGGACTACCCATGTGCGGCAGCTCACGTTAATGTGAAAGTTTGAAAATTGTGGTACCACGAAGTCTCCTTCGTGAGAAACATGAAGTAAGTAGAAGAACAGGTGTGATGAAAAGGAAATGCAATTTCAACGGCTAAGCCTATATTATTTAAATTGTTTATGCTTTTTCTGTTTGCAGTCATATGATAATGGGCCTTACCTGCTTACGCACAGCTGCAAAATGCATCATACAAGTAATTATTTCACGTTGTGTAACACAAACAAAGCTTCCTTACATCAAGTGTGTTACCTGAAAGCACGTTTTAATTGCCGTTGACTACGAAACTTAACTGCATCACTAATGAGACTTGAAAGCATGTGTACTGGAGAAACATGCTTGAGTTAGAATGAGCCAGAATAACCTGAGAACCGTGAACAAACGTTAGCGAAAATTTCTGACGCATTTCCTCTTTGTGATGCCTCTACCTCTCTTTTTTTTCACTTGCAGTAAGGATAATTAATGGCTTTGTGTGAACCTATTAGGGCGAGGACGCAAGCTATTCATTCGTGAAATAAATGGCAGCCGACGTTTGGCTTTGAAGGGCCTAATTTGCACGAGCTGATTATGTCATACTCTTTTCCCGTAATCATCTTGGAGCGTTATGTTTTTTTTTTCATACGCGTGAGCACGTAAACGAAGGCTGAATGTTTTCAGTTTTTGTTTTAGTGTAGCGAAAATTAATGCTCTACTCTTTTCATATCCATAAGTTATGTAGATTGCTGATAGTGGAGATGTATTTTGTTAAGCCACAGGACAAGAGCCAAAACGTGTGAATTTGCATAAACAATCCAAGCATCAGGCTGAAATACGTGGCGCAAGGTTGACAAAGAGAAAAAAAGACGAGACAGAAATGGCGCTCTTTCTGTCTCGTCTTCTTTTCTCTTTGTCAACCTTGCGCCACGTATTTCAGCCTAATATGTGTTTAGAAAAAGTGGTTACGATTTAAAATACTGTACTACGGGAGAGCTGAATGTCGTCCCTTGACGACATTCGGTATCATCCACTGTACCAACTAGCCCAACATTACGTACTGTTCAGCTTCATTTCTTCTACAAGGGGCCCTTTCCAGTCTGTTTTACCTTCTACTCAGGCTTAGGTTTTGGCGCTCTTTCTGTCTCGTCTTTTTTTCTTCTCGTCAACCTTGCGCCACGTATTTCAGCCTAATATGTACCAACTAGCCCAACATAACGTACTGTTAACCCCAGCATTGTTCCAGAAAACATTGTGCAAAGAAGCGTGCTATCTGCTACGCGCTTGTTAGGAATCTTGCGCATTTTTTTCATGCAGTGGCTGACGACGTTGAAGAATTATGTCTGAAGTAGGTATGTGCCACAGTTACTAGGCGATCAAGAACAAGTTTTCTAATATATTGGAGCATTGGACGACTTACTTGTTACGCCATTCTCATCGAGTGACCCCTTGCTGTTTTTTTGGTGTTCCAAAATGTTTTATTACTCGTAAAAGCGCGATTACTTTTCCCATTAACTCATTACGGTGAAAAGCGGCTGTGACGTTGCACCGTTAAAGGGACACTAAAGAAAAATAATGTGGCTTATGTTGACAAACTGTACTCTGAAGAACAACGTGCTACACATGTTTCGCTATCATAAGTTCATCGTTAGCGCAGAAAATCAAGGTTAAAGTTTCGTTTTTAAATTTCGTAACTAAAATCTTCGCGTGTGACATCGAAAATTTCAAACTTCATTTTTCATATTTTCGCGACATTGGCTCTATGAAATTTTCTGAAGTTTCGTATGCTAGGTCTGTGGAACCCACAGATGGCAATGCACTTCATTTTTACCGCTTAGACACTAGGTATAAGACCCAGTATAGACGCCTTGAAAATCTCTTAGGTCATGGTGTTTGGTGTGAGAATCTGAAGATGGCGTTTTCACCCGCAATTTTTTTTCGCGGGTTTCCTCACTTGCCAAGCGCTGTGTGGCGGTAAGAGTGTTGTTTTCGGGATTGTGAAATTGTACTTCAATAATACGCGAAACACCGTTTGATCCTTAGTGTCTCTTCAAGAAAGAAGGCGCGGGTTTTATTCCCGACCACAATGTCCGCGTTATGATCGGGATGAAACACACACAAACGCCCGCGCACTTGGAATCAAGTTAGCGTTGAAGAATGCCAGGAGGTATAAAATAATTCTGAGCCAGCCACCATGGCGTATCTCGTAGCTGTATCCAAGTTCTAGTTAGAAAAATTCTAGAATTTGATTTTTTTTAGTGAAAGTGTATTCGCAAAACATGCGAAATAATACAAACGATGTCACCTTGTTTCGACGGCCACCACCTACATGCCCATATTTGACGCAGTTTCTTTTCTCTACCCTCTCCCCTTCAAATCAATTCAGCACACGTTAGACTATCTAAGAAAAAAATTACAAAGTGACAGTTAAGCAGAAGCTGTCCAGTTACATGTAGAGCTTTACGTGCAATACGATCAATACCACATTATTCATTACAGAGTAACCACATTATCACACACACACAAAAGTTTGTATATCACGAAACCAAACACCACACCCTTTCTAGCCTTCCTGAACAAGCCAATATTGATATAAGCTGCGAGTGTTAGTGACGAGAATCGGGCGCATTCCCAAATGCTGGTTTTGTGATTAAATGATTGCGTGTCGATCAAGTGCCACGAAAGAAAAACTTTCAGGAACACGTGCTGTCACACCAAGTGCTTTCCTTGCCCGAGATCGCAAACAAGGGAGAAGATTCTGAGACAGCCAGCTCAAGGTGACAAGGCAATCTTCCACGCACGTGAAATGCATGCTGTCGACAGGCTTAAGTGCACAGCCTGTCACATGACGGCGACAAGCATAACTATGCTGCTCTCCTCATTGCGTAAGTATAATTGCTTTTCTTACCAGCATTCCAATGAAGTCAGACTCCAAATGAAAGAAAAGACAGCTAGGTTTTTTTGTTTGCGTTCTTGATTACGATCAACACTATATGAGACAGAGGGGTGTTTTTTGCTGCATGCGAATCTAGCCTTCCGCAGGTTGCCTACCATTCCTCCGCTATAATGGCACCTGTAAAGTGCGGCGCTTGGAAGTTCATTGACTCTTCTGGCAGAATGTAGCATGTTACCTGAATTGTTTCGATTGACACTCTTCACCAATCAAACAACCCAGTATTACGGATGAATTCTACCAGGATTGAAGGAAAGAAAAAGCAGGGATACAAAAAAAAAGAGTCTGATTGGCTACCATCTATACGCACTGAGCTTGGAAGTTTAGACAGATTATAGGGGCAGGTCAGGAAGGGAGCCAAAGAAAGGAGCAGTGAATGCATTAACACGAGCTGGACTGCAATAAGGTCAAATCAGCGAAGGCACTTCCATGTTTCTAGAGAATCACGCGGTTTTCAAACCTGGATGTCTAGCTGTAGATGTGCCAATCACCGAGATATGCAATGGTCTCACAGAAACGAAATCTCACGCATAACAGTCCCAGTTTAGAATAAAACTATGTTTTGTTTCAGGTCAAATATTAATATAATATGTACTTTTCGAGTCAAACTCGAAGAGTCTAAGAGCTACTGCTGATCCCCAACAGTATGTTGGTAAATGCAAGATGATGCGCGGATTCAGGCTTGCTTCATAACGCAGGTTTGTGATGAACATTTTTGGATAGGATAATCGAGTGGGGATGAAATTACTGTTGTGAGGAAACTGTAAGCGTAGGTCTGCCCTTTTACCACCTAAATAAACCTTGAACACTATAGTTTAAGTCGCAATATTGGCATAATTTACTCTAAGCCAAGCCTGCGACTCGACTTTACGTACATTACAGTCTTATTTCCTTAGCTACAGTCCGTGTACTATCACTCAACTGTAAGGGTAGTGATAATAGTTTTGTAGTTGCTTCGATAAACCCTGCTTGGTTTCCTGATCATTTTAAGCAAGGCGAATTTGTTTTTTTTTGTCGAGCATTCTATCCACGTTGTTCATCTGGTGTCCTTATTTTTGTGCATGCTCTATTCATGGCAGTTTCAGAACGAATCGAATAAAATTCTAGACGGGTCTCTTCATTACGTATGAAAGCGGGAACACGCTGGGAAAAGTGCGAGCTGTGTGTGTCATTTGAACTCGTCGTAAGAAGTGCAAAGCATCTGCAGCATAACCATTACCGTAAACGCGAGGGAGGGTGTTCCCGTTTTGTGCGCCTTATCATGCATCATGTGGTGTTAATTTATTATAGCGAAAGGTGTTATGAGATCAGAACACGGGTCACGTGCTACACTGTAGTAGTCCCCCACCTCCGCCGCCGGTGTCAGTAACCAGTATCAAACGAAAACAAAAAACGCAGTAAATACAAAACACCAATAACACAATGAAATTTCAACCCGGGTCCACTGCGTGCCAGCTTACTATTCTACCACTGAGCTACACCATTGCTTGGAAGTCGTATCTAAACTGGCCTTAGGCAGGCTTGATGTCGGGAAAGGAATCGCGTTAATATGAGTAAACAGGAACATCAAAGGAACAATCATAATATCAGTAATAATATGGTTGTTGATATTACTAGCTAGTATGGGTAATAAAGTAATGAATAACAAGCTAATATGAGTATTAAAGTGTTTTAGAACATCGAAGGAACAACCAGCCGTCACACAATGTGTATTGCGCAAAGGGTTGCTCGTTCAATGATCCAAGCCACTACAAAAGCTTGTTCTTGTTCACCTATTAACTGTGGTGCATGCCCACTTCAGGCGTAATTCTTTATCGTCGTCAGCCAAAGCATAAAAATAATGCATAATATTTGTAACAAGTGTGCAGCAGATACCACGATTCTCTGAAGACTGATGCAGCAGAACATAGTGAACAGCAGCTTACTACACAAAAATTATGACTATTTATGGCCTAGTGGGTACCCAGCGAGTGTGCTTGTAGCAGTTACTCAAAGGTTGCCTGAACTTTTATACCTTTCACAATGCCATTAGTTTTTATCTTTTTTGTTTTCTAGTGCTATATGGTGTCACTACCAGACTACAGCCACACGTGCAACTTTCTAGTCATTAAACATTTTTGTAATACCTTCACTCCCTTCATTCTCGATGACCTTTTAGAATGTCATTGCTGGATGGTTGATAGACTGATGAAGTGAGACGTCATGCGTGCTTTCTTTCTCTCTCTTTTTCTGTACAGTTCAAATTTCCCCATTCTTTAAATAGTGTAGGGTACATGGTATTCAAAAGTGGTTAACAACCCTGTTTTTTTTTCTTTCTCCTGTTTTAGAGTGAAGCATGTTGTGAAATAACAACAAGGGCCCATTCTGTCACCGTATTTCTCTACCGCCATAGCCTCCGGTGTCTTTAGCCACTGTCGTGCGAAATAAAAATAATCGTCAATAAAAGATACCGATGAAAGAATCGGAATAGAACCAAGGCCCTTTGCGTGACAGTCTATTATTCTGCCACAGAGTTAATATTTTTTTTTTAAATTTCAGTTGGACTTCACACACACGAGAGCAACAACACATGGACAACAAAAAAGGCTCAACAAAAATTACACAACAAATGCTACGACGGCCGACAAACACTGGTAAAAAGGATTTCGACTTGAAAATTTTATAATGTAAGCAAAGCTTCTATCCTTGCAAACCATAAAAGAACACATAATTTTTTTTCTACATTGATAAACGTTGCTGTACTTCCTCTATTGTGCTGTCTTGCAGATCTCCTGTGAGGGTCACTGTACAACCCACTCATTCAATAAAGCCATATACTGGGAAATCATGACTATTTCAAAGGATAATCCACCCTCATTCTGTATTGCTAAATACCTGATATGATGAGGCTCTAAGAAAATTATTTTTTTTGATTGCCCTCTGTAAGACATCATGAAAACATGCCCCCTTGAAACAGTATACAAAGAAACGTCGTCAAATTATTTCCGGTCAGTTACAGATTAGACGGTCTGATCCCCATGGCATACAAAAACCTCGTTGCTCTAGAAAAGTTCTTAATGGAAGTGTACCAGAGTGTAGTTTGAAAAAAGATAGTTTTTGGATTTGAAGCTGTTTGTGCTTGAAACTCCGTTGCAAATAGACCCTATGCAGGCTTCGTGTCCGCCAAGGAATCGCATATACATGTGCAACGAAGGACTTTATAACAGTAAATTAACAACCAGGCCTCACACAATGCGATTCGTTCAACGACTGGGTGGTTGGATGCTCGAACACATTACGAAAGCGTCCGGTATGATTATTTGCTGTTGAGAGCCACAGCACCAAGAAACAACACTGTCTTACAAGTGTGGGGGGAGGGAAGAGGGGGGATTTCACGCTTTTTTTTGAAGAATAACAAAAAATAGCATAGTGCACGCTGGCCCACCAGAGAAAAATTTTGATTTATGGCGTAGTGGGTATTATGCAACTGTGCTTGCAGCAGTTGCCCTAAGAGCGTTTAAAGAAGACTCTAGAAAGGCCTCTGTTCCAGCTTTCACTGTGACTAATGTGCGTTCCGCGCAGGCCCGCTGTTTTTTTTTTGTCTTCCTCTACAAGCCTTGTTCTAATCGAAAGCTCAGCTGCGTGTTAGCACGCATGTTTTCAGGCATGTGACACCTCGACTCACACCATGCTCAGTGCAAAGTCAACTTCCAATACCGCCCGGCAGATACTCAATGGAAAGCAGAAAAGCCGTTTTTCTGCGCTTCTCAGTATTTTTTTTTCATCCGCTTGAGAAGACAGTTCAGATGACAGGCACTCCTCGATCGCTGCACAGCACTCGATCACCGTCTGTGTTTATCGGGTTCTGTCGCGACAGTGGAGCGTCGGTATTCAGGGAGTGCTATTTCTCGCAGCTATAGAGTTGCTGGCTCTGCCTAAATGCGTGTAATCTTTTCTTGTGAAAACGTAGCCGTGTGATTCAATATCTTATAGTCACATAAGCTCTTCTAGAAAGCTTGAAAGTATACTCAGAACACATGGCATCGCCTTCCACTCAGAGTAGATATTGAAAGAAACTGTTTTAAGAGCGGCGTTCTTTTAGCTCTATTGTTGTGCTGGGTAGTGCAAACTAAAATTATCATCCTCATAGACTGGTATGCACTCGCTTCTTCGCTTCCACAATAAGTGCGCCAATTTGTGCACCACGGAATACAAAAACTATGATGGGCGAGCCTGTTACTTTACTAAATATTGCTTAACAACACGCTGTAAGTAGATAGTCATGAGGCTTAAATTGCTCAACATCACGTGACAACTAGCAGCGTGATAAAAATTACGTAACATTCCGTGAGAAGTCGTCACACGACTGAAATCTAGAAACGTCATCTGAAATACATAGTCACATGACTGAATATGAAGCAACATCTATCCCCTTGACAATAATCACGTAACCAGTCACATGACTAAACCATCGCATAAATCTCTTATTTATTGCTTATCACGCGAATAGATTTATGCAGCATGCCCTAACTATTGGCGTTTCTAAATTATGTAATATGCCGTTTACTGGCATTGCTAGATTATGTAACATGGCGTAACTACTGGCGTAACTAGATTATGCAGCATGCCGTAACTGCTCACGTGATTACACACCACACCGCATTTAGTCCCATGGCTAAAATCTCGAGGCATCACGTAATGACTAGTCACGTGACTAATCACAGCGTCACGAAACCGGTGGTCACGTAACATGTCTAGCCGAGTCTAGCTAACTTTAGCCAAGTCTAGCCATGCGTAGTACTACTAAATAAAGTGGCATCTATAGCAAGATCTTGGCATTACCATAGCTAAACATAGCCAGGTAGAACACTACCTACACCACGTTTAGACCTATGACTAAGTCACATGGCATCACGTAATGGATATAGTCACGTGATATGTTTTCACCGTAAAATGCCCGTAATTAAATGTGGTAGCCGCAGCTGGGAATCGAACCCGCGTAGTCAAGCTATACGAAGAAATATTTACTGTATCGTATTCTTTGCATGACAAGGGGACATTCAGCAAAAGGAAATTCATAAAGCTTCAGTAAAAGTCGGGAGGAAACAATTGGATTGTTTCATATTTGCAGTTTGGAATATTTCTCTGGTAGACTACCGTTTTTTACTGTCATAGAAATTTTCAAGAACTTGGCAGAGAGAATATTGGTTCAAGACAAATAGCACCTTTAACAAGACCCACAGTGCTAGAGACCTAATATTCTCCGCAGCAGATACGCTTTTAGGGCTCGGCATTGTGCAAGTATTCGGAAACACAAATCGTATACGAGAGAAATAAATCAAGTGTGGCAATCTTTCGTTGTCGTTTATTGCGTCAGCTACAGTTCTACTTTGACCAAGCCAAAGTTCAAAGCGTAGGTCAGTGGACAGAAACAAAGACACCAGGACTGATAGCACATAATTAGTCGCGAAATACAATAAAGAATAATGAGGTTTACAAAGTAAGGAGGACTCACTTTGCCGCTACCGAGTCTTACGGTAGGCGCTGTTGGTGAAGATTGACGGGAAGCTGCAACCTCGATTTTTAACTCAAGGAGGCTAGATGGATTTTGCTGGCTCCATTCGCAGCTCACTGATGAATGAGTCGAGTATACATTCGGCGAAAATTAGAGTCATGTGATGACGTTGTTCTTGTTGTTTCTGTCCTTAACTTTAGATCATATTTTGTCAAGCACTTTATTGTGACCCTCGTAGTTGCTTGTAACCGTGGTCCAGAATAAAGTGGTTTTTTTATGCCTGCAGGTATTTGAGATATTATAATGTATTTACGTCTATACCAAAGGTGGGCCTTATGTCTTCTTGGGGAGCCATAACTCTTGGTTTTAGCGCAACTTGAAGTCATGGACAAAAATCACAGCATATTCCCGGAGTGAATGATGATGAGTGGGGCGAAGCGCAGGAGGTTCATATGTTCAAATACTGCATATACTTATACAAAATATTCTACAATTCGTAAGTGGTAGCTATACGTCACTTCCGTTTCCCCTCCATTATAACGGCTTTCTGGTCAGTGAAGTGATTATTTGATATGTGGGGTTTAATGTTCCAGAACCACCATATAATTATGAGAGACGCTGTAGTGGATGGCTCCGGAAATTTGGACAACCTGGGTGGTCGGTGGGGTGGTGGATCGCTGTCGGAGCATAAAGGAATGTTTGCAAGGACGAAGTAGTGGGCAGTTTGCAAAAGCGGAACTATAGGTGGTCATGTACAAACAAGGAATGGACACAGTGAGACAATCTATGGTTCTTTAACGCGCACCTGGATACAAGTACATGACCATCTTGCATTTTATATTGACTACTTCTCAACAGTATTTGCTTCATGCATGGTCGGTGAAGTGGTGGATCAGTGATGGGGCGTAGTGGGATGTTTGCAAGGACGAAGTAGTGGTAAGCTGGCAAAGGTGGAACTATACATACATACATACATACATACATACATACATACATACATACATACATACATACATACATACATACATACATACATACATACATACATACATACATACATACATACATACATACATACATACATACATACATACATACATACATGCAAGGGATGGACAGACCCACGCCTTTAGGAGCTTTACCCCTCAAACATTGGGGTTCCTCCTTGCTGCCTGCGTGTTGACAAGCCTTTCCGCTTAGTGCCAAAAATTCTGTTTCCAATTACGGCCCATTAAATCCAACGAACCAAGTGGAATTTCGTTTGTCAATTCATTACCGTAATCTTAGTGTATAGGTTTCTTTGCGCTTTCCTTTTTTTGTGAATTATCCTTGTCGTGTCATATTCCTGCTGTTCATTAATGATATTGTAACTATCGCGCGATGTAAAAAATGATTTGGTATGCCGATGATGCAACGCATTCTTCGCAGGGTCATACGTATGTGAATTATATAAAGAAGGTAACTTATGAATGAACAAGTGTGGTTAAACGAAAACAGACTTCAACTGAACATCTCTAAAACAATATACATGTTCTTCAAACCGAAAGGGGTAACTTGCATACCATGCACGCCAATTTCCTTCCATGGTAGTGAGATTCAGCGAAGAACAGCAATGAAATTCCAGGAATCCTATTCAAGGAAAAACTTTCTGGTACCCTTTACATAGACATAATAAAAGAAATCTTTGTTGAAGAACGGGCATTTTAAATAGACTAAGATACTACGTCGCAACATACATCAAGCGATATATTTGCTATACGCTCTAGTACATTTACGACTAACACACAGTTCCTTAGTGTGGTTAACGACAACTGTCACAAGATTCTCTTTTAGTGTCTCAAAAGCGTGTAGTACAACAAATGCTTTTTAGTGATGTTGTTTTGCTGCCAGGGTGGCACGTCATAGTCAGGCGTTTACTCAGCCTTTAGTCGTGTCCCCCGAGGCAAAGTGTAACAATATTTTTTAAATAAATAAATAAATAAATAAATAAATAAATAAATAAATAAATAAATAAATAAATAAATAAATAAAACGGCTTCGCTAAGACATCGCTTGATCAAAAGCTTCATCACTCATCTTCTTCTTTCCTTATGAATCACATTTTTCTAGTGTGTGCGTGTTTATGCGTGCGCACACGTGCCCCTTCAAAGAATTTTTTTTCTTCTTGAGGAACACCAAAAATAACACGCGCTGCCACGCTGCTGATCGAAAAAAAAAACAAGAATCATGAACTGACTGCCCGACGCCTTGGTGCCAACAATTAGCCATCGCGAGTGAAAGCCAGGATGGAGAGAGCAATAGGTGGCTGATGTTGCTGCTCCCCGAGGAGGCAAGAACAGCCAGAACAGAAAAAGCGGCAGCGGTGGGTAATTGACGAGCGTAGATGGGGCTAGGAATGTTTCTTCTTAGTCCACGGAGCCGAATGACGACACAGTGAACTGTTCCCCAGTGCATACTTGCGTGCTTCGAACGCTGTCTTGCAGAGTTTGTTGCCATGTTAGTCGCTACGTGCCTTACTCGCCCATGTCGGCGGTTCGGTGATGGGCGCAGGCTTCGAGAGTATGAGCGCAGTATAGTGAAACACTGGAGCTTTAGCCGAACCTTGTAATGATAAAAAAACAAAAAAAAATTACAGCATATCTATGGAGCGAATGATGGTGAGCGGGGCGAAGCGCTGGAGGGTTATACAGGGTATCCCACATAACTTGAGCCAAAAATTTGAAAATGGAGGACACTTCAGCGGCGAATTGAACAAAAGGCATACTACTCGCACTAGCCTGTAGGTACTTAGGCTATTGTTTAATTCTCCCCGTACTAATTAATTAGTAAATCTTAATTATTATTTTTTGAATTATGGGCTGGAAACACAAAGTATGAACGCTGAGATGTAGAGCACTTCCAGAAACCACTGACTAAATTGTTTTCTCTATAATACGTCTCGCTCTGGTATTTTTTTCCACGTTATAAAGAAAGCCCGCGAAACGTCAAAAGAAGCCGTGTAATGGACCGCGAGCACACTGCTATAGTGCTGCTATAGTGCTGCTATAGTTGAAGGTGACGCCAATTGACATATTAGTTTCTGCGTGTTCTATTCCCTACAATACCGTCCTCTCGCGATGACAGCAGATTTTGTTGGGTGTGTTGTGTTGAAAGGAAACAAATAATACTGCCGAAGGTATTTTTGTTATACGCGGTGCCCAATTTGGGCAGATTCTAATGAGTTCTTTGCTTCAGCAGTATACCCATGCAAATGAAGCTTTCATGCTTTCGTAGAAATGTCAGTTTTCATTCACCAGTCCCTGCATGAATGTACAAAATGCGAAGGTGTAGTTTTCTCAAAAGAGATACATCAAGTTGAAAAACAAAAGCAGGTTCAGATGCGGGAACAACGCATTTCCGCGGTATCGCTTTAGAACACGAGTTCATCATGATGCTAGCGGATCGTAGATAGAGATCGAGGGTGTCTTAAACTGGAAGCATAGGAACCAGATACATAGATTATGGCATATATCAACAGTCCAGAAACTAGTGATTCGGAGGACAGTGGAAAAAAACGATACGATATTGATCGTGCCCATTGTTTCATTTTATGTGATGTTCCGCCGCAATACTTACATATTTTTATCTATCTATCTATCTATCTATCTATCTATCTATCTATCTATCTATCTATCTATCTATCTATCTATCTATCTATCTATCTATCTATCTATCTATCTATCTGTCTGTCTGTCTGTCTGTCTGTCTGTCTGTCTGTCTGTCTGTCTGTCTGTCTGTCTGTCTGTCTGTCTGTCTGTCTGTCTGTCTGTCTATCTATCTATCTATCTATCTATCTATCTATCTATCTATCTATCTATCTATCTATCTATCTATCTATCTATCTATCTATCTATCTATCTATCTATCTATCTATCTATCTATCTATCTGTCTGTCTATCTATCTATCTATCTATCTATCTATCTATCTATCTGTCTGTCTGTCTGTCTGTCTGTCTGTCTGTCTGTCTGTCTGTCTGTCTGTCTGTCTGTCTGTCTGTCTGTCTGTCTGTCTATCTGTCTGTCTGTCTGTCTGTCTATCTATCTATCTATCTATCTATCTATCTATCTATCTATCTATCTATCTATCTATCTATCTATCTATCTATCTATCTATCTATCTATCTATCTATCTATCTATCTATCTATCTATCTATCTATCTATCTATCTATCTATCTAACTAACTAATCTTTTTTGCTTGGTTTTCAAGTAAGAGATAACAATTTTAAACGGAATTCCACTATCTTAACAGAAAATATGCTGGGTTGTCGGCCCTTCCTGTTGGCTTCTTCAGCTGAATTTTTGCTCTCATTCTATGTACTCTCCTCCATCCTGCTCTCTTTAGTGCAATATTCTGCGGTAGTTGATATCTCTTGGTTGAACTATAGTTTTATAACTCTTCATTACCCGTTTCTAGGTATTGTAAGTTTCTGAAGAACTTGGATTTTTCATTTTTAAGGCCACCGAATACACACGTGACGCAACATGATAGAAATTATTTGTCATTATTGTGCATCACTTAATGTAGCCCAGCTATGTGTTCCTTGAAGTGACTGATGCCACAATAGAAGTTAATGTTAAACAGCAGAAAAAGGGGGCACTGTGCTATATACCTGAAGTCCAGTGAAAAAAAAAGTACCCTCAAAAGCATCGTTTGAGCAAGGCACAGTATATAAAAAAAGCTTGTTCTAAAAAACCTCATTATCTGAACGGCTATATTCCAAGAGCCTTTAAAAAGACTCTTGCTTGTGCATACCATACGTATGTAATTATTCTAGTATTTTTTATCACCTCATGCTTTCTAGGACATCTCTTCAGTTCCATGCATTTTTTCGTCTTTTGCGGTTCGTGTCGTTTCTTTTCAAACAGAAAGAACATAAAGCAAAAATTTACTCTGGAGTAAGCTGTTGGGAAATGGATTTGTTTATGCAATGTACTTACTTATTCACTTTGTTCCTGCTTTAGAACTCACATGGTCTCGCTTTCAAAGATTCAAACTCGTTGCCATTGCTGCCCAGCCACCGGCACCTTGATGAATACTGAATGAAACAGATGACAGGATGGCGCGTTTGCTGCTTGAGCATTTCAGGAAGAGAATTAGGAGAGGAAGGACAGGGAGGTAGGTTAGCCAGTTTTCAGACCAGCATTCGAGAATACAACGATGCCTTGATGAGCTTCCCGGACATTTACATCCTCGCAGAAGCTCTCTTGGAAACCGCGACACAGCGCATTATTGCATTGACCTAGGAGGCTTGAGTCTGTTTATTGTTTCCCTTTACCGACCCGATGAACAGGCTGTGTATTTTGCTGTAAGAGTGGAAGTTCTTCTACCGCATTTAAGTGGCACAAATGGTTTTCGGAAAAACGGCAAGGAAAACTCACCGGGTGTGCCTTAGTGGTTAGGCTTAACGCTGCTAAGATTGATGGTGCTGGTTAAAATCCCAGACATGATCACTGTATTTACAGGGAAACAGAATGCATACAGGGTGCCCCAGTTATCTTAAGCAGCGTTTAAAAGTATGCCGACACATGCAATTACGACGCGACTGAATGCATGTTGCCGACATTTTTCTGAAGATTGTCAAACTAATTTTTGTGTTCTGAAATATTATTTCAGTAGATCTTACTTTAATTTAATAATATGGTGCTTTTGGGACGTTAAACCCCACTAATCAATCAATCAATCAGATCTTTTTAATTACTAATTTTGAAGGAACAGAGATGGATAAAAAATTTCAATCAGAACGTTGTAGATTGGTTTGAAAAACGTCCAATTGCACAGTTTTGAACGTTATATTGATTAAGTATTAGTGTTTTTCTGCTAATTACAAATGCCGGGAAATACAAAAAAATACCATGTGACAAACCCACAGTGCTGCCTATCGTTTGATACTATGCGCGAACTAACCCTAATTCACATGTACGGGTATTCTCTAGCTTGCTTCCCCAAGAAAATACCCTAAGAGCATGCTGATTTCAGGTACTCTGAAATAATTTCCACCAAACGTTTATACTTAATCAGTGAACAAACCATCAAAACAAATACGTTACAAAAAAGAAGTCACTCAATTAAATCTTGTTCATTCTTCTAAACAAATACCTCGCACCACCGTTACCGTTAGCGACATAGCCACAATATCCACGAGCTCAAGAGCTTTCGAGCATGTCTCGAAAGCACCGTTTGCCTGGCCGCCTCTTGTGCAGTCGACCTTAATATATGGAACGGGAATCAGCAGCATAAGTGCTTCTGCTGCCGGTTACGGTTGGTTCCGTCATTAAGAACTGCCACAAACTGCACGCTAGTCTCAATCTGCTGCTGAATTTGTTTTTGCTTCTTCCTCGACGTCGTTCGTCGTGATTGCTTTATTTTGGTGTGATTTGGAACCCCGTGCACTTGCCGTAATATATCGACGCCAATTTTGCCCAATGGTGCGTCCTAATTTTGTTAACGGTGGCGCACCGATGTACGTCTGCAGCTGAATTTCTGAATGCGGAGATTTCGCTTCTCTTCTGCGGTCGATAAAATGGAGGAGTCTATCCTGCAGAAAGAGTTTGTATGTTATCGCCCAGTGCATGTAGTTTTTTTATTTTTGGGGGGCCCTTTGGCGCAAAAACTTTGGTCGGTCGGTCTGTCTGTCTCTCTGTCGGTCTGTACATTTGTCTGTTTGTCTACCGTTACCACGAACCGGGTATTCTAAACAGCACCAACCGATAACCTGAACGGCCGACCCCGTCCGCAGCGCCCACCAATGTTGTTCAAAGATCGGCGTTCATGCGTGTGCGATTGTCAATTAAAAAGCAATTATTGCGCATATCTGAGGCACCATAACAACACGTATATATTCTGCGTGTTCATCTTTTACTAGAAAAGGCATACATAAGTTTTTCTAAGGACCGTAGCACTTATCACGCTGCACTGACCATGCAACGCTTGCACGGAAAGGCGGGTGTTTCCAACGCTTTGCTGAGACGAGACGGTGGTGGCACCTACCTGTCGCCTCGCGTTCTACACCTTACCACCTCTGAGACGGGCGCGCACGCCCATGTCAGGGCCACACGCTTGTTTAAAAAAAAAAAACTGCCAGTTGGCGCTCGTGTATCACGTGTGACATAAGTTGATGAGCTCGTTCGCCTCCGCAGCACGCTCGAGGCGCTCTAACGCAGCGCCTCCGGAATACCATTCACCAATTTTCTTGCGCACAACATCAAATAAATGTTTTGTTCACTCTCTCCACAAGCAAGACTATCGTCTTTCGACGACATTTGCAGATTATATGCAGATATGGGGCCAGTTTATTTTTACTTAGTTTCCGTGGTGACTTAGCAGCTACGGTGTTGGGTTTCCAAGCTGCAAGACGTGGGTTGTAGTGCCGGTCATGGCGGCAAAATAAAATGGCGGCAAAATAAAATGGAGGTAATCAAAATCTATCTATCTATCTATCTATCTATCTATCTATCTATCTATCTATCTATCTATCTATCTATCTATCTATCTATCTATCTATCTATCTATCTATCTATCTATCTATCTATCTATCTATCTATCTATCTAGCAAACGGCATCTGTAGTTAAGGAGCATTGGCTCGTTGAAACATTTCGGCAGCGAAAGAGAGAGATATGAACGATGGCGAAGAAATATCAAAATGCGTAAACAAATATTAATTCAATAAATAAAGCAACTCACTTAAGTATTGAACTAGTTATCATAAAAGGCTGTCATCCTAAAAAAAAACAGCAGCTCGTAACACTCGAACTGTCGAAAGAAAAAGAAGCGCTGAAGACACGCACCAGGAAGAACAACTGTCCACATCATTAAAACCCTGTATCACCACCTTTCCATATACGTGGTCATACTTTGTTTCTCTAAGAATGTCAAGAAACCCTTAGCCTCGATTGTGGGACCCTGCGACGGTTAATATATTTTGAAACCAAGAAGGCAGATATTCTTGTTCTGGCAGTCTGACGTTCCAGATGGTAGCCTTTCCTTGCTATTTATTTTCTCTTTTTTGTCTTTTATTTTTGTGTGTAAGCAATGTAACGGCTATCCATTCTCCTTCTGTCAACCAACGTCGATACCAAAAGATTTACGCCGCACGAACCTCATTCAGTGGGGCTCCTAGATCAAATCGTGTGACTACCACATTTTCCGGTGACTACGCGTCGCAGCTCTCCATTAGCCTGACACTATTTATAATGGCCATTCATTTGGGTCGGCGGCAGCAACCCGGTATCTTTCGACACCCTTCAACGAATACAGTAGAGAGAGCTCCTTCCCGCAGCTCGGTCGTCCGACTGAGGACAAAGGACGTGATAAGAACCGAGCACAGAATATGGTGAGAAGAAAACCTATAAACACAGGGGGAGGGAAGGACACGGGCAGGGCACATATGTAGAAAGAACCTTAAAACAAAGGTTGGTGGCTGTAAAGTTGTCGATAAGGAACTGGGAAATAGCCTTGTAGTACATTGTACGCGTCGTGGTACTTTGGGCGTTCGCGTTTTCCTGAAAGAAGTATAGCCTGTGGTGAGACTCACAGCTTCCAGAACGCGAGCGGCTTGCTTCCGTGCCTTCTGCGCCCTAAAAAAGCGTGAACGATGCGTGACTATCTTCGGGTTGCGTTAGAGAATAAGAACGTGGAGGACCGCACCAACGTGGAGGCCACTGATCAAAGCATTCTCGTGACAATGACTCATTGGAGGTCACTAATGGCCAGGAAAGGCACCCCAAAGGGATGCAATGTGTATTCGCTGCTCTATAGCATAGCACGGTGCCTCCTTTGGGCTCGTTTGACCATGTGGAGTCAGTGTTGTAGGCGCACTTGATCTGAGCTTTAAGTTAGGCATAACACAGGTAGTGGTCGATTCTACAGCTGGCTACTCGGGTTGAAAAATAATGGGCAATTTATTTGCAACCGCCTTGAAAGGTGAGCTTTGCAGATGGCTGCTCAGCAGCAAGCCGTTTCGAAAGCTTTTCCGAGTGTACATGCGCGATAGCCTGGGTATGGTGAAACTCTGAACGTGTCCGATTCCTGGCAACACCCCATAATGAACAATCCATAGATATAGCACAAAAGATAAGGTGCTGTCCTCAGCGTGCCCCGTTGTTTTGTTGGTTGCAACCTAACTCGGCCTAGCGTGTTCGATTTGTTAACTTTTTCCCGCATAGCATGTTCGAGTGCGAGTAGAAGTGCACCAGCGGCGGTGATAAATGCTGCTGAAGCAGAGGTCATAAGAGCCGGCCCATCTGCTTCGCTTGGAGGGTGCATACGATAATATTACTACCCTTAGAAGACCTGTCGTCGAAGCAGCAAGGAAACGTTGCATAAGTTTTGAACGAGCATGAAAATACGCGAGCAGTGTCGAGGGGGCATCGCTGGAGCAACAACTCAGAACTTAATTCTAAGAGGTGATGTTTTTACATTGTACCGCTGATAATACGTTGCTCACTTATTCGCAAACTGCAGCACAGAGCCGCCCTCGTTTCAAAAAAAAATGTGCAACTACTTAATAACTTTTAAATAAAAAATTACTTAATTATTCTAAGAGCGCAGTCACGATTGCCTACGCGTGCGCTATCCCTGCAGCCATCAGCGGTCGGCTTGTATACGTTTCTACGTGCTACGCTCTCAACGCGAGGAGACTGTGCGGAAAAAACACCTCTCCTTGGAGCTGCTGCATTTTCTTACACCAGCTTTTGGTATGCAGAGGTAGACGAGATCGGATCCAAAAGAGCTCACTACCTGGCTCACTTCATGTAACCCCGGCCGCTGGATAAAAAGAACCTGTAGTGGCCATGGTAGAACATTATAGTTTGTTGCTTTCGTATATTCATTGCTTGACCTTTGTGATCAAGCTGGGACTTTTTCTTTGTCTTTTTTTCTTATTCAGACATGGAGGTTAACTATACTACATATTAGGCGAGGAAACTGATCATTACGAAAAAAAACGATGACTTGTAAGTTACGGCAGGACGAGTTGTATAAACCTACCAAGCTGTTCACGACGCTGTAAGACTCCCTTTGCGGTCTATATAGGGGTATTGAATTTCTACCACAGTATACCTCTTTCTATGATGCACCTGGCATTGAGTTTATTGAGTGCAATGTGTCATGAGATATCGTTTCCAGAACTCCTCCCTATCTCGGGAAAAGAAGACTCTGTGGTTCGATATTTTGCTACTCTTTCCCGCTACTTACTGTCATCAACGTAAAAGTGACAGGATAGTCGTGCACTCTTTACATACTAGAATTCATTTCATTGAAACGGTCTCAACCTAGATTAACATCTATACACGGTTTATATGCGCGTAACATCTATACACGGTTTATATGGTGGTCAAAATTTTCGGAGCCCTCCACTACGGCGTCTCTAATAATCAAATGGTGGTTTTGGGGCGTAAACCTCACATATAAATCAATCAAGAACTCTTTTAAGTTTTATTTTTAAGAATAAAGAAACACAAAAATACAGGTATTGATAACACTTATTTTATTGCCAATAGGGAAAAAAAGACTTTAAAACTACACACAAAGGGTTAAAAAATAATAAAAAATAGACAACTTTTTAAATCAGAGCCCGTGTTTGCAGTGTAATTTTTTCGTCCTTTTTCCCGTGCTATCCCACATTGATAGCAACATATCTGGCACTAGTAGTGACAAGATTTTCCTCGAAATGATTCCGCTGTGTGCGGATTCTGTGAACTTTTGAACCTTCGATGCGAATTCACAAATGCCACCACCCTGATTTTGTGTGCACCCTCAGCATTGATCAAATTCGCTTTTTGAGTAATAATACCACAAGAACCAAGATGCTTGATTTACATGTGAAGACAAGAAATGATTGACATAGCAGTTCCTGGGAACCTTTGATTACAGTAATCGCTAGAGAAGAACTCTTCAAGTCCAGCTTATCCATTACCAGTCATATTATATTATTTAAAACCAAAGTTCATATTGCACGCTTGTGCGAAACACGCAGTGTTCGCTTTGTTGGCGTACTCCAAAATCAAAAAAGTGTTCTTACTAGTGATCTGACATCAAGAGCAATATATGCATGGCTACGTACTTATTGAAGTGAGAGGCCGAAATGCAGAACAAGTTCCGGTTACTTCCTTTAATTCGCGTAATCTGCACATGAAACCCCGGGTCTTACTGTAAGAACCTTCCGTACAGTTGTGCTCAGAACGAAATTAGGCGTGCGTCACACAGAAAGAAAGCAAACGCCACACAAGGGCGGTAGATACTTCTCGAGGTCCTTTGCCAACTTTTTCTTTACCGTTCTCATCGAGATAGACGGAAGTGGTAACGCCGGTAGCAGCATCGATGATACTAATCCTAGGTGGCTCTTTCTGATTGGGCCGGGGTGCTCCCTACGGGGGTGATTTCGCTAATGATGTATCCACACGTTCCCTGAACACCCAAACCCCGCTGCCCAGCCAACCGTAGCCTAGCCCTTCATCACTACTCAACTCGAACGTTACAAGACGCGGATCGGAGAGGTGTGCAAAGGCCAACGAAGTTGCCGCAGTGTGTCGTCGCTTGTGAGCCAAATCCCCAGTTCCGGATCATTGCTTGCTGTAGATTTGAGAGATGCGGTGCGAATGTGCTGCCCACGGCATCATTTACACGTTGAGATATTTCCTGGCGAGCTTTGGCTCTAGGTCATCTAACAGGCAGAACCATCTGTTCAATGTAACGAGCGACGATTACGAAGGTTGTCCACGAATGGGGGTAGGCGAAGGGTTACCCACAGGCACAGAAAGGTCCATGTAGTAAAGTGTCTTACGCAGCTGAGGGCAGTATCGAGAAGGCAGTGCTGATGAATGCGGATGTCTCTGAATGCCGGTAAATTACCACAATTTTCTAACAGGTGGCATTTCGGTATTAGTTGCAAACACGATGTACGGCTCGACAACAATGGTCGACAGATTTTTATAATTCGAAAGTCTTGCTCGGAAGCCAAACTGGCACTGTCTAGAAGATGACCTATTTGAGTAGCTACTGCAAGAAGTGCAATTATCGAAAAAAAGTTTTTCAGCAAAAGAGAAGGTGCCTATAAAGACCTAATTTTTTCTGAATTCACATTGGTGATTGCAACCTAATTCACATCATTGTGCTGCACTTGATAAGTGTGTTGGCAGAAGAACAGCATCCACATAGCTTATATTTAAGCATCTCTATTCCTGCATCTGTATTTTTGTATATTTCTCTTCCGGCATACATTTTCGTCTTTTACCTTTGAAACTCCGCTAGGGCATTGTACCTTTGAAAAAGTGCCTTTGAAAAATCCCGCTAGAACATTGAGAAATGCGTCTCAGTGCCTGTAGTTTAGGCTTCCAGTACCCGCATTTTGATATTTCTTTTTGAGAATGCTTTTTCAAAGTATCTTTGCTCAGCCCTGCTTCCAGGGTAGGAGTGATTGCAGAAGGAGAACACACTTGATCGGAGAAGAGAGTCGGAAACACGTCGTTTTTGCCGAAGCAGTAGGAGGCGCAACCTCTCGTGCACCATCTCGGGGCTTGAGTGCGTAGAGGAGCTCCGTAATCACGTACCAAATCTTGCTTATTAGATGCTAAGTTTAAAAGAAGGCACCCCACCAGCACTCGAATCCGAAACTTGACACACCAATTATTTTGTAATCCCAGTAAAGGTAGCTGTTACAATCGTAGTGATTCGGAAAACAAACTTTTGTGTAAAAAATATATTGACAACAAGGACAAACTTCAGTGGAGCATGGGTGCCTGACTACGTAAATATCTTTGACAGGAGGTGTCGCTATAGTTTCACTGACGCCTACTTTTCGAGATTTTTGGGTCTATAAAAATAAGGAGAAACTTGCATTGAGAGGTTGTCGCCGGGCTGCTTACATACTCTTATCTACTCATCTTCAGCATCACTACCAGCTTTACCTAAATGCACGTTTACACTCACGCCTACTCACACGTATCATAGAACAGTATGGATGTCAAGAAGGAGGAAGCAACAAAAGAGAGAAGGCAAGAGGTTAACCAGAAAGACATCCGGTTGGCTATCCTACACTGGAGGATTAGGAAAGGGGACAAAAAAGATGAGAAAGAGGGAAGAAAAATAAAAAAATGGATGTCAGAGGCGTGAATAACGTAAGGGGGCGCCTTGACCTCCACCCGCGAATTCCAGCAAGGCTGTTGATAAATATGTCTTATAATGTAACCTCCTTCAAGAAAAAATGTTCTTACTAGTTTGCAACCGCTTATCACACATTGTTCACACGTTTTTTAATGTTTTGCATCAAAAGGCGACAAGAAGAGCTCCAATCACACGAGACAGCGGTTTTCAAAAGCATTGACACCATGATCGAACAAGGTTTTTCCAGGCTAAAAGGCTCATTATTCGACTCACTCGGACACAATAAAACTCAGATAAATTCGTGGGTGTGAGTCCGAATGAGTGCGGGTGAGCAATATCAATAGGTGAGGTTAAGTCCGAGTGACTCCGATTGAAGAAAATTGTGCCGATTTTGAGTAGGAGCGAGTTCAAAGCGAAAAATGTGTTTCTTTGGTGAGTCTGAGTGATCTCCACAATTTGTTCCGACCTCTACATACTTCTCGCCAAATATTGACTCCATTTGCCACAAATTGTTACGGTAAATCTCGCTAACAACTCACAATGCCAATCACAACGTTAATCTTCGAAGAACACCTTCACTATGTACCATCGCTATGCAATATCATTATCGGCTTCGGGAGGCATTTTTATCCAGCTTTGAAATCAGTTTCCCAGTTGTGTCTGTGTTTATCTGTCCACCCAGACCACCAGTCGGCGTTCTGTTTTGTAAGAGACGAGTACAATTCAAGCCCCATTTTGTCAGGATTCGGGCCGGAGCTAATCAGTTTCTCGGGTCTCGCTAAAACCGTAGCATACATTTAGAGATGTGAAGTACCCACGAAGCAGAAATGTTTCATCAACAACTACAGCAGGAACCTGGCAACCACTCCAGCAGTGTGGTGAGGTACATGCATGTACGCCATGACCAGCAGGAAAAGCCGTTTCACTAACTGCCCACGCCCGATAAGCGCCGTCCGCTCCCCGATGATAGCGGCTAACTCCTTGGTGTAGCGATAAGTTTCTTCGCTCGCGAGCTTTGTAACGTTGCACGGGCATTGCGATAGTGCATACCTTGCGCATTTACACTTATATTTCTATCGCTTTATTATTACATAATCACAAATATAGGTGGAATTTTCAAGTCCCCATATCAGGACATATCATTATGCGGCATGCCGTAGTGGAGCACTCCGGAAATTTTGATCGTCTGGGTGTTCTTTAACGTTCACGTGAATATAAGTACGCGGACGTCCAGAATTTCGACAACATTGAAATACGGCCACCTAGGCCAGGATGCGATATCACCCATGTATCATCCGCCGACTAAAGGGCTTACTAAACGGTTGAACTGCACGCTGGGTGATATGTTCTCGACCTATACGTGGCACCCGACCATAGAAACTGGGGCCATGTTATCTCCTATGTAATATTCGCATACAACACTACAATATAAACAACTACGAGATTTTCGTCTTTCTTTCTGCTTCACGAAAGCGAACCTTCCCATACTATCCATACTCTACATCCTTACCGCTCTGATGCTTCCGAGTGTCGACCTGTCTCCGAAGCTGCTCTACCAGCTGAAAAAGGCCGCTAGCTCACCGGCACGTTTATTTCGCAAAAGCAGCAACACCAGAAAGAAAACCGCAGCACCTCACTTCCAAATTTCAGCTATACCCTGGGGTTTCTTGTATGACTATCTGTCTCATACCAAACTCCAGGACTCCCCTTGAAGCCTGTTCCAAGGTATGAGGGCCTTACTCCGCTTTCAAGAAAACCTCCCCGGTTACTTTTCTTGTCGAGTCAGTTTCTCGATGATATGACAAGTGCTGGAGTGGGCGTGACACTGTCCTTGTTTCCGCCTCAAGACGTATTATGAGCCTTTGCCATAATACACCACCAGCATGGCCCGGCTTAGCCACGAGCACGGCTCCTTTTTCATCGGGGGCGATTGTGAAGAAGGTGCGCATCCAACCAGCAGCATTCTCACATTGGGTACGAGCCATGTTCAGAGTAAAACAACAACAACAACAACAACAACAACAACAACAACAACAACAACAACAACAACAACAACAACAACAACAACAACAACAACAACAACAACAACAACAACAACTTATGCTTGTCATTTATCATCAATACAGCACATTCAAAATCAGTCAATCCGCATTGTCACTTCTAGTTCTTCGCAGTCCAACGCCTACGCATTACTACGCTCTTACAATATCTTTCCAGTAAATCTTTTGTTCCGGTTAAATCTTGTGACCTTATACCATAAACCTCTGTATAATCAACTCGCATTCCCATTTATTACATCTGATCTTTTGCAGAATAATAATGTGACCATGCAGGTTTGCGGCTGGTAAAAATTTCCTGTTACCCCCCGCTCATACTAATTATGGGCAAAAAACTTCCTCTTTCAGTGCGATGTCGTTTTGGAATGCGTTACCTTCTAGCATTAAGCGTTGCACTTCAATTCCTTTGTTCAAAAAGTCCGTCGAAAATCATTTTCTCGAATAACCTTACTTGTGATCGTTTACCTGTTTGACTCGTTTGTTCTTCGTTTTTTTTTATACCACGTTGCGTGTTTTGGCTTGATTTGTGATATAAAAGTGCATTTTGATGTCCGTATATTGTATGAATATTCTGTTGCTCTGTATAAATCTTACCGTCGATTTGTATCGACAAACCGAGGGTTCCACTAAAGTCTCTGGCTCTGGGACCCTCGTCTGTAAATCTTAGAGTTTGTACCTTGTTTTTGGAAATAATAAAACTTGAAACTTGAAAACAACAACAACAACAACAACAAACAACAACAATCACAATAACAACAACAACAACGCTCGGCTCCCTCGGCGCCAGCTGTGTTTTACTTCATGCGCAAGCTCTCGAAGTTAGTTATTTGTTTTTTTATTTCAATCCTTCGATCATATTGTCCCCTTCGTGCATTTTAGTGATCTTGAATCACGCAACATTATTAATCTTCCCACCTTCACTGATTCTCTATTTCTGGAACTCTCAAAGAGTCAAAAAAAAAGAACAACCAGGAAGGTCGTTCTTCCTTCTTTCTAAGGTGACCTGTTTGTTGTTCTTTTACTGTAGGATGATACGAGACATGGGGGCTACCTGAGAGCGGCCGTAAGTATACTGTTTCTGTCTTCTCCGGTTTCAATAAGTTCCCATTCCCACATCTACCGTGATCGTTTCCCATCGCAGACACCAGTGGCTTGCCTAACACTCCTGGGAGCAAAGCTGCGTGGATGCGTTAAGACACTCGGAAGCCGAAGAGAGCCTCGGGTGCCACACGGAACGATCTAGTCTCCAACAAACCCTGCGACAAAAGGTCATGCTCCAAAGCAAGAAGAAACTGAAACAACAAAAGAAAAGCCGAATCAAGCTCCAAAAGTCACAAGAAGACAAGTAAGAAAGACTGAATCATGGCGCTGCGCTGTCGTTAGGCCAAGCGAGGCTGAAAGGAACATCCGCCAGTCCCATCCCGGCTCGTCAATTACTCGCTGGAGCAACGAGGTCTCTCGCTTGCTCTGGAGAATTATATACGCTGACATAGAACAACGACACTTGGTTTCTAGGTACATAGCGCTTCTAGGCTTCACCCTCTCTTTTTCTTTATTATTCTATCATTCTCTCTCTTTCATCCTTGCTGCAATTTTCCCTAGTGGCGACCCAACGGAAAGTGCCGAGCCCGACACCACGTGGTCTCGGCTTCTCTTGAAGAGAGAGAGAATAAACTTTATTGGGTTCCAGCATGCGGGATTCCCTCCGGCCGCGCAGGGCGTGGGGTTCACCCTATCTCACGTTACACTAGAAGTCCTAATGTCACGCGGGCCTAGACCTCAAGGCCTTCGTGCCCCGTCGCCGCTCGGGTTACTGGGGGTGTCCCCCTTTCGCCTTTGCAGCGCCAGTGCGACCTCGAGCTGCCGGACGGCCCTTCGCTGGTCTTCTGGGTCCGTAGACCCCACACGCTGTTCTACTTGCGGCGGTAACACCGGACCGTCCGCGCTGTCTGCGTCACATCCCCAGAGTATGTGAGCCAGGGTGGCTCTCGGCTTCTCTTGAAAGCTGTGCGTTGGCACGTCGGGTTAGTCGGTTAAGTATGAAAAGAAAGCAACAAAGCAAGACCAGAACTTTCGCTGCTGCAAAATGGGGCTCCAGTATGCGAGTGTGCACCGGCACGTGGATATTAAAGCAGGCACATGCATTACAAGAGCGCACTAAACGTTACACTTATACGCAAAAACAAACATACACACACGCTCTCACTAACGCGCGCGCTACCTTTTTTCTTCAGAACTGGCGTGCGCGTGTGAAGCTATGCACTTTCTACAAACTATGCCACACCAATACTGAGTGAATGTAGGAAATTGAGATTATACACAAGTCCACTCTGGAGATATCAGATAGGCGTCGTGCTCTGCTATTTCAATACGGACACGCAGTGCCACGGCAACGACTAGTGGGGACTGCCGGAAAAAGTCTCTGTTCCTTCGTCTCAGCGGATTCCAGTTTATGGAAATTTCTGGAAAAGCTTAGATGTGCACATGGTAAAAGAAAGATATAATTTCACAAAATATTGTGTGGGGACCATGCCTAAAAGAATGCAGCTAGGAAGCCACCGTATGTGCAATTTACACATTTGGTTGGTTGATAAGGCACGTTGGCTACGTTATACCAGACGAACAGACGAACAGACCACATCAAGAACTTGCGCTGAATCTTTGGCGTGGCGTGTCCATTTTATGCGCTGGGGCAGCCGATTATGCTGTATGAATCATTTCCTCTTCTGCACCGTTTTATGTCTGCGCATTCGAGCCAACCTGTTCGGTCCTATATACAGAGTGTCAGCAATTGCTTACCTTTGCGTGTTCATAAGCCAACTTCGTTTTATATTTTTGTTTTTCTTGCTATTTACTGGTGCATAAAAAAGCGCAAGTTTGCTGCTATGTCATGATTTCCGCAATTACGCCGACACATGCCTACGAAACGGAGTGTGCTTGGCATAATCTGTTGGCACATCCTAAGATGCACACGAATAAATTAATCAGCCAACTATAGTATTTGCGAATACATGTCAGCTTCGGTTGCCACTGTGGGAGAACACCTTTTTGGATAGTTGTAAATGTGTAACATGAATAACTCAAGAGCATTCTTAGTATGGTTTTTTTTGACGCTCGTAATTGTCAAACCAGCCCAAGCTGGCCCACCTTTCCGCTAATGCGCCTCGATCATGGGACACGTTAACGTGTCGCAAGGGCAATATTGTGTGTAATTTTTCGATGCAAGCTTACATAATCGGTACGCATGCCTAGAACACTGCATACTCGCCCCTAAATGCACGTCGCACTTCACGCTCTTCATATCTGCAGCGCACTTCAACACGATTTTCTATAAATTGACGACACTTCAGACATCATTCTTCACGTAATAAACGTGATTATCGGCTTGGAATTCGCCACCACCAGGCAAGCTACTTTGGCATAAGCATTCGTGAAAATTGAATATTTATCTGTAACCGCTAAATAGCATACAGAAACTGATTCACTTGTAGGCCCATGTGCTCAGATATGGGGGCATGTTAAAGAACCCCAGGTGGTCGAAATTTCCGGAGCCCTCCACTACGGCGTCTCTCATAATCATATCGTGGTTTTGGGATGCTAAGCCCCACATATCAATATCAGAAACTGTTTCACGTTGCCATAGTAACGCACCAACTTTCGCCGCATCCTTAGAGTTTCATGAAATAGTACCTAGAAAAAAATCTGGTGGTGCGATCATGTACCCCCATGAGAGTTATGGGAAGTACAGGCTTCGGATTGAATTGCGTTAGCTAGCGAACTGTTTACGAATCTTTTTCTGCAGTTTGAGTTTTGTTCTTCGCGCAGAGTGGGTAATCGAGTGTGGTGTAAATCAATGAAACAGCACCTTTTGTTGTTCAAGGAGGCTTAAGACCACTAGATCTCTTGATTTGCGGCGAAGTTGGAGCTTCACAACTAGTATTGGACAGTTTAGGCGAAGCGTCATCCACTCACTGCTGCGCATAGATGTAGCGTCTCGTGCCAGTGCAGGATATGGCTTCAAGTTTGCGTTTTTTTTTATGAAAGCATTTTGCCAAATCTCACCTAAATCGACTGCAAAACTACAGGGAACCTAAGTAGACGCACGGACACGCTCCTCTAACTCGACTTTACAACAAAACTAGAGGCGAGTTTGGGGCAGACCACTTGAATAGACGCACCTGGCGTCGCAGCAGACGAAACTTTGAGTGTTTGTCACTTAGCACTGTTCTGTTATTTTCATAAATAGATAATGCGTACCTTCGAGAGAAAAACGAGAATGTTTGTTTTCAAGCGTTGTGCAAAAATAATTCATTGTATTTTGATGCCGAATTCGAAACGCGAAAGTAGAACGATACATACCCTGATGGTTCAATTTGGCCGGGTTTCATTTCGAACTCATGACCACGTTAACGTTTTGTGGTAAGGTTTACATACAAAAGAATCAAGCAGGTTTAGTTCAAAAATTACTTTTTTCAATAAATGTATCTTCATATCACTTAGTTTTACACTCGGAAAAGAAGTGTCGCCAATTTCAAGAACATGATTCATCTGGAGCAGATCCGAAGCCTGTACTTCCCATAATTCCCATGGGGGTACCAGTGCCGCTTAAGGAGCCCGCGTAGACCACTAGTTATGACGGAACGATCAAGCATCATTTTTTTAGATACGAAGCATTTTTTCGACCAGACTGTGTAACGTCGTCCCTCCATACGAACGCGCTGTGTGCCGCAGGTGCCGGCGCGGTGCCAAGTAGGTCACGCTGCTGCTTTGCATTGACTTCACGATTCCCTTATGCGGTTACAGTAATGTTTTTGGGCCTATCACGCTAGCATGACACCGAAAGTAGGCCTACACACCATTAAGCGGGACGATGAACAGACAGACAGACAGACAGACAGACAGACAGACAGACAGACAGACAGACAGACAGACAGACAGACAGACAGACAGACAGACAGACAGACAGACAGACAGACAGACAGACAGACAGAGGCAGGCAGGCAGGCAGGCAGGCCGCCGAAGTTCGCTAAGAAACGCTTCGTATTTAAAAGACATCTGTTAAGCAGGTACAGTATTCTTTTAGGACCGGTGTTCTTTAATATTTGTTGTTCCTCCTGATAGTGCCAACAGGCGTTACTGCCATCACCCTAAACATGTACGCGCTCACTCTATGCTCATAAATTTATGCTTGACGCCCACAACAAGCGCGCCGATTGGTTTAACGTGGAATGCAAAAAACTACGATCGGCGAGAATGCGGATTGACTAGAAATTACGTAACATCGCGTAACAACCAGTCACCGGAGTGAAATTGCCTAACATTACGTAGCTAGTCAGGAGGCTATCACGTAACGTCACGTCAAAAGACGTCGCGTCACTCAAATTGAGTAACACGCCTAATGACACGTTGCATGGCTACAATTTACGCAACATATAGTCCCGTTACAAAAACCACGTATTATCACGTAACAAACAGTTGCATGACCCAAATCACTTATAACACTTATGTGACAACAAATCACGCTACATCTCGTTGGTGCTCGCGTGACTAGAATCTTGTATCGTCACATTGCTCTGGTCAATTAAAATTACACATCACGCCGCATCTAGTCACATGACCGAAATATCACAAGGTTTAGTCACGAAACTAAAATCGCATTATCTTGTAAGACGTAGTTATGTGGCATGTCTAGCCAAATTCCGACGTCTTTACTACTACTGGAAACGGATAAAAATTTAAGACCTCTAGCAAAAGCTTGGCATTAATAGCAAAACTTAGCTGTAGATGGAACACTATAGCTTCACTGATGATTACAGCCTTAATTGCGCCAGTAGTGCAAGCTACGCACATTTTTTATGTATATTTGCCGTCATCGTTTTTATATAGACTTAAAAAGTGGGTCCAGAATAACTCCCGTATTCTGGAACGTTCCTTCACTCAACGCTTCACCTTCACTTGAGAAAGCCGATTGGAGCGCCGTATATAGGCACGGGAAGTCACTACATATCAGCAATAATTTGCTGCGATTCTTGAGTAGCGCAGCGTTATTTTTGAGCCAAGCTGCGGCGCAGTATTCAACTCTGTCAAGTGAAGGGTGAAAGTCGAGTCGAGGTGCGTTTGTGAATACGGGGGTAAGGTAATCTCAATTACTTTCTGTCCTTAAAAAAAGTCTTTTGCTTCATAACTCTACGGAATGAGCCATTTACGATGTGAAAAGTGGCGCTTGTGATGAGCCTTTAATTCACCGAGATAAAGAAGCGTCTGTAACACTCTACAATACACTGCTATAAACGAGAGAAGAAAGTAATAGCTATGTGAGAAGACAAGCAATGAGCCTTTTCGCACTTAAAAAAAGAACCAGACTAACGAAGAAATGGTTTTAGCGACAGGAGTTGTAGTTTGGGAAGCTTACGCCTGATGAGACTTGCTTTTTTTTTTTTCATAGGCTCTGCAGAACAGGCTGTTACTGCAGCAGTACACTGCGTATATTGCACTGGCACATCCGGCACAAGGATCATTACTTGTGTTGCCACCAAACTCAGGCACGTGGAAAATTGCCACCATCGCCACATTGCTGAGACGCGATTGGAACAGGAAAAAAGGGAGTGAGGAAGAGCGAAGGGACTTGTGGGATGGAGTCGAGTAGAAAGTAGGAATGCTGGATCTATGTTCTTTTTCGCATCAGCTTCTCAAGCGCGTAGGTTAGGTTAGGCCTCTTACTGCAGCATGTGTGGAATTCTGCGGACTTTTTCTTTGTTTTTGTGCTCCAGGCGTAATTCGCGCCGCTTGCCGCAAAAAGACGCGAATTTGTTTATTTGCAAAAGGATACAAGGGACGACTGGTTTAAGCCCTCGGAGATGGCTGACTTCTTGATGAAAGCTCAACAACTCCACTATTTCTAAATAAAGTGGTAGGTCTGAGAATAACTTGGCACATATACGACTGTTCTGCGCGGTATTCAGACCTCTGGCTCTATAATTTATTCCTCCGTCTCTTAGGCCATCGTAAAAGTAGTTGTACGAATCGCTGTAGAACCACGACACTCGAATGAAAGCCTTCCAATGGCGCTATCGGCTAGCTATATGGATCCTCTTCCGCTTCCGGGGGGATCGAGAGATCATATATAAACGTAGATGGGCACATGAATAGCAAAAAAAGGGGCACAATAAGGAAGCTACCAGAAGTCACGACTCCCTGGGTTTCCTGCTAGTGTATAGCTCCAATGTTTTGTTTTCCATCGTATGACGGTAACAAAGATCGTACGCCTGAAGATGCCGTGGATGTTGCCGGCGCGCATGAATTTCGGTCAATGCGGGAAGGCATCTTAAAATTTGGGCCACATGTACAACTTGTTTCTGATTTTTACCTCTCGTTCATAATAGAGATCCAGATTAAATCAGGTTATGTGAGCGCAGAAACAAAAAAAGGAGGTGAAACCGTAATTACCAGTTTCTTTGCTATCACCAGTGATTTGTATTTTTCAAGCCGTGTGTGGTACTGGGATGTGGAATTATTTGTGGCTTTTTTGAAAAGAGAGATATTTATGAATTATCTGTTTAGGATAAGTTCAGAAACAGTTTCACACTTCGGGGAGTGCTCGATCAACAACAACAACAAAGATGGCTTGCTTGAGCTTTGCTGTCTCGAAAAGTCGGCGCTGGCTACCTTCCTATCAAGAATATCTTGTCATGCTGACAGCGTGGACGCAATTTGTTACATAAAATTATGGTGGGCCAGGTGTTAACGAATGGAAGGCAATACGAAAAGAAGGAAGAAAACAGAAAGAGAAAGCACAGGAAAGTTAACCCAAAAAAACTTCCTGTTGGCTAGTGTTCACTGGGCGATTAGGGAAGAGAGTAGAAAGATGAGAAGAGGAAGGAGGGGATGATATTTCTCTCAGCCCCAACAACGCCGACACCATCACTAACACTGACATCTAAATTCCTGTGAAACGAGCTGAGTAAAGCTATCGCGTTAATGAGAGGGCAGTGAATCTACTGCAGCTGGAAGAACTGCACCGCAAGTCCAAGGCGTTTACACAAGCCCATCAGCCTCAAAAAGCACAACAGTGTCGTGACTACTTTGTGGGCTGATGAGCGACAGGGATGGCGTCCTAGAAGCACCTGCATGAAAGTACTCCGATCAAGCAGTTGTCGCAGTTCATTGGAAAGTACTATAGTCTCTCCAAAGCAAATCGAGAAGAGTGGCATGGCAAATGGTTGACGTTTTTTTCGCTGCTGCTGGCACCGCATTTCGCACTGTCAGACATCCTGATAAAGGTTCTATATGCTTTCGTAAAAGCAGTTTCTAACCAATGGTGATAGAGAAGTGAAGCTTTGCGTCGGTGAGGGCTGGCTGGAGGTCGGAGTGGCATTAAAGGATTCATTTGACGGAGTCTGATATGCTTGGCACGTTCCTTTCCACCAATAGAACACTGTGGGCGAGTTGGCGAATCTGCTTCGCAGCGTCTATCTTTGAAAGTGAAATTGTAATAGTGTTTGCTTGGTGATGTCATGCGCGAGCAGCGTTATTTGCGGAATCCCAATGATACCGCGGTGGTCAGGTAACCACTGAAAGTAAAAGCCGTGGCCTTATTGCGATGCGTGGTGGGGAAGTTTGATGCTTTGATATGTTAAGCGTCCATGACATCCGCACCGGAGAACTGACTGAACGCACTCTAAGGCCCGTTTTGAGTTGGAAAACACAGCCCATTTACTCGGTCTTTTGGAATCAATGATTTGTTTGCCACTGCCCGCAGCCGTGAGTTCCGACGTCGTGGCATGGAATGTCTTAAGCTGCAGTGTTATTACTTTTAATGGTATAACCACCCTACCACCGGAAGTGGACGATAGCCGAGTAATTTGTACCTATGTTCACATGGTTACTGTAGCTTTCGTGCATAACTAGTAGGCTCAATTATCTTAGTGCGTGTGCTAGTAGATCTGATTTCTCCGCACATTTGAAGTGGTTAAGTGAACTCGTGGGCAACTATCTGGTGTGCTTTAATCCGAACTGACATTGCGCAGTACGTGGTTCGTTGCCTACGCAGAAATGCAAACGCCAAGGTTGTGATTGAACGAAGAAATTTCGATAAGCCTGAAAAATTCAAATATGCACGGGAAAAACAATAAATGTGGTTTTAAAATGCAAATAAAGATTAGGCTTCAGAGCTTTGAGAATGTTGAAGACGCATATATCTGTTATGAAGGTCATATGAAAGTGTAATTATTTATTTAACGATTTCACTCTTTATGCTTGAATGACAGAACGGGACATACCACCATTTAAGCGATTATAATGTTCTATACGAATTAACGTTGCGTAGAAGCTAGTGTACCACCATCAAAGCAACATTACAGTGGGCTACTAACTATGTTTCGGTGTTTTTTTTTGAAGTGGGGCATAAATGGTCACATGAAGTCTAGAGTCTGGACTGCATGCGACCATTTATACATTTAAGTGAGATGTCTTCACTCTACACATCAGACTCAATATTTAAAGGCCATTAATATTATTGACAACTAACAGAGGGTTATTATTTGTTCGTTGTCATTAATATTGTGCCTAACAAAGGTAACTAGCCGTAAGATTTGCACTATTCATGCTCATTCAAAGGCTTTCACATGTGGTACACTTTAAGTAGAGCAGCTATAAAAAGACAATCCACTACGGCGTCCCGGATAACAATATTTGGGTTTGAGAATGTTAATCCTCAGGTATTAAAATAAAATAATTAAACTGCAGATCCACGTGGTAGAGAAAACGAGAAGTTATTGTACCATTATGTGGCTGTCGTTTACTAAACCAAAAACTGTTTAAATCAATCGGGACTTTTCTTTCTGCGGAGTCCTTCACACGTTTACATACAATTCTGTGGTTTGTTACGTTAGACTCTGTTCCTCACCTTCTAAGTGCACTATTGGCTTCAAAGCATGAATCAGGACAACGACGGACCATTTTACATCTGTCTCCAAGCGACTAATAGGCAAGCGCGCATAAAATAAACGTGACCACAAAGTTAGACAGCCGAAATTCGCCTCAATCTTTCTTTATAATAACTGCCAATTTAGCGAGAAGCTTTAGAACACGCTTATCACACGTACGAGTAGAAGAATGAAATTCGTTTTACATCAGAGACAGAATGAGCTAAGAAAAGCTGGGACAGGCTGGTGGCAAATTATAATGAAAGCGACTGCTTGTTGGCAACGCTTTGAATGGTCATTCACTGTGCGCTTGCATGAGAATAAAGTGTAGCCCGCTCTAGCACCATCCGCAAAATTGAAAGGCCTCAGGAAAAACGTGCTGTGAAAAAGGAGTCAGAAAATACGAAGAACAAAAACAGAAAACAGTTGCCTTTAAAAAGGAAGATTTAGGAAATAATTTTCAAACGTGACTGACAAACTGAGGGCAAAAAAAAAAATGATGCAGCTGTTCCGCACAAGGGCCTCAGACAAACGAACTCTCCTTCGAAATGGAAGTTTCTGATTCATCAGCCTTCAATAGAGTGATTTTCGTAGAAAAAATGAAACGGACAAAAGGATGAGTTGATAGGATGGGAATGCATAGAGAGAGGAATGTAGGAAAGCAGAATAACGCGGGAGCGTTTTCGGGTGTACTCGGCAGCATTCACCGCCGACCACATTTGATATTTCCTTTTATGCGTTTGAAGTACTCTCCTCGCCACCGTCATTTGTCGCTCGGGGTTCTTTTCATTCTGGCGACGTGCTTTTTCTTTTTCTCGTCTTATTATTTGTCTTCTTTCTTTGTTCATCTGTCAAGCTTCTTGCTTTGCTTTCTTGACTGCGTCCCACGTAGCAATATATTTAGAATTCTTTGTTGTTGTTGTTGTCCTTTCTACAAATAAGTAATGTTTTGTAGGCTTCAATTATTCTGTACTCTGCATTACTGCCTCCTATATATGCACGTACTTTCATTCCTAGCTTCTAGTAGTAATTTAGAAATCGCTATCAAGCCGGGAGAGGTAACCACAACAAGATTGAATAGGGCTAAGCAGCTTTAAAAGGACGGGCTATCATCGAAGGCTCGCGTTGTATGCAAACTTGGTGGGCCTTGCTCAGTAATCTACTGCCAGGCCGAAAAAAGGCACTTTGAGCGGCGGCAGCCGTGGAACAAGGGCGCACCGACTGCATTTGAGAGTACCTTTATGGAACTTTTCAATTTCATCTCGGCAAACCGATGAGCTGCCAATTTCGCTGTCATCAGCATTCTTCTCTATATTGCACGCGTTGCAACAAAAAATGTAATTAGGCTGCAACCAATTCAGATTTCTTGTCTATACACAATATTGTACTACCGTTGAGTCATAGATGTGCCCATGAGGATAGGAAAGGGGGGGCGGTAAAATTACTTACGCCCCCCCCCCACCGAAAATTATGTAAATGATGGCGGAATTTCTACCGCATACCGTCACTCAGTGGGACCTTTTGCCTAACGAGCTGGTGTTGAGATTAAAGAACTGTTTGCTTGCCTTCTTTAAATCAGAAAGCTGAAGACTGAAAGCCGGCCGTTATAGGACGCACGCCCCGCTTCATTTTCATTTTGGCTTTCAAGGCAGACCTTGTTTTCCTTCAGGATCACTCTACGAATGAACAACAAAACTTGCTATTGGTCAACATTACCAACTATTGGAGCAAACATTACCTAGAGACCAGATTCCTCGTGACTTGACGTGCACGGTTATCCAGAGAAATTGCACATTCACTCGAACACAAGAATCACCCTAGCACAGTGATCAATCAACGTAGCTATATACCTTGTTCTACCACTCTACACATTCACTTGCTTTGACAACATCAAGAAGATATCTGCCTTCAAATGCAGATCTAACACTTTTTTCTACTAATTCTTTCCAAAAACATTAAGCGATGGAGCAGCTCAACTGACGACTTAGCAGATAAAACAGATAATTATTTATTTTTTCTATTCTGTGAAATTGTTCTTGCATTAGGTATGTACAACGTGTATTAAAAATGTATTTCGTGATTCATACGTACGTTCTGATAAATATGACAGTGATTTTTATCTGTGTTTATATGTTTCGCTACTCATTCCTTCGTACTAATTCTTTTTGTCCTCCCCACGCGATGCCCATATGGCGATGTAGGTAATGTGGAAATAGACAAAGTACCAGTCATTATACTTTAAAACCTATTGTCTGATTTATTTGCGCGAGTATTGCACAGTCGTCATCAAGCTAAACACGAACGATCCACAGCGTTTCCTGACACAGTTGAATCGACGCTATAGCCCCGCGAAGCATCGTGCTCTGTTGCCTACATGTTACCTATGGATGCTTACGTATACTATCCAAGCATACGCAGTTTTCCTTCCTACCCAGGTGGCCGGGTTTTAAAATAAACAAACAAACAAACAATACAGACAAGCCCCGCAATAGAGTAAAAAAATGACGTTCTTCTCACGAAGACTTCATTTGTTCCTGGCAAGTCAACAGTTGTATGCAATGTCCCGTGTCCTATGTCACCATTATCGTGAAAAAAGCTAACAAACATGGGTAGCCATAATCTCGCTCATTAAAAATGATGGAATGGGCTGAACAGAGAATTGCAGGTAGGGCATTGAACTACAGACAGTGCTCTGTGTGTCATAATACCATCACACCTGGCTTTGAACTGCTTATTTTTGCCTTAATTGAACTGCTTATTCTTGCCTTAATGACGTAATGGTGCAGAAACCAACCCAGCTAGGTGCTTTCACCCAAAAAAAAGAAAAAAAGTGAGAAAAATGGTTGCGTGTGCACATTTAACAGCGTTCATCGCTTGTTTACAAACCGTCAGAGAGCTCCATCATCTTCAGAGATAGAGAGAGAGATAAAGATGCAAGGAATGGCGTGGAGGTTAACTAGACGCACATCTGGCTTGCTACCCTGCACTGGGGAAGGAATGAAGGGGAGAAACGAGGTTGCAGAGAGATGAGAAGGTACACACAATTACGAGCACACTCTGGAAGCACACACAGTCTACAGGCGGTCGCTCAGGTTTGCTGACTGTAAGTAAAGTAGCAGTGCTTTAGTCGCTTTCTGCGCAACTGAGGCAGATGTCTAAGGTCCTAGTATCTTCTGCACACAAAATGGTCCGGGGTCAAGTTGATTGAAAACCATCCGGAGCTGGCATCGCTGTGTGTCGTAGCAAGCGCAGCTGCACAGGACTTGTTCGATGGTCTCTTCAGCTCCGCAGTAGTCGCATGTAGGAGTGTCTGTCATACCAATGCGGAATGAGTATACCTTTGTAAATGCAACACCCAACCAAAAGCGGCATAACAGTGTCGCATTGGAGGGGGAAAGTTGTGATGGTAGCTTTATCTTGAGCGAAGGATCCAGTTCATAAAATTGACACCTTTGGAAGCTGGTAGACGACCAGAACGTGCGTGTGAGATCTCGAGCCAGCAGGTAAAGTTGTCTTGCTGCATCATTCCTTGATAGAGGAATTGAGACTACACGGGTTCCTTCATGGGCTGAGCGGGCTGCATCATCGGCTAATTGAAGCCCGCTTCATCTTCAGAAAGTGCTATTATTGGCCGCAGCTCACGTGACAGCGGAGTTCATGGTCCACTAATTCTTTTTCAGTAAATGATGTGCCTTCAAGTCAGTTGAAAGTGCTAGGTAACACCTCTGTTTTACGTTTAAAACTGAAGCAGTGCATTAGAGTGATCTCATAGTGTCGTATTCGCGAACGCTATGTACCCGAGGCACTGTTCAACATGCATGCCTATACGGACACACATAGGTACTTGTTGAGGGAACGCCTAAATTGACGCGACATATTAAAATTACCTCGAATCAAGGTATAGCAGTACTGAAATCTACAGTGAGGGCTGAAGGTTGTTCAGTCATAAGTTGGCGTATATAGTGATAGCATTTCATTATACTGCAACAGGCAAACACTCCAATGAAAGGAACAGATAGCAAGTTAAGCCAGAAATCTCCATGCTCCAATCAGTTGAGTTATCTCAGTAGCGGATGAAGCATAGAATACCGTGAAAAGCCGAGCAAGTTCCTCCACTCAAGCGAGCCCACCCTCCCTTTTTCGGGAGATCTGATGTAAGCGCCAAACAAGCGCCAGTGACTGGTCAGGGACCGAGCAAGCACCCTCCTTCCAAATCTGGTAGAATGATCTTTCATCATTAGAGGTAGGAGGCCTTGCTAAATATTTTACGGTATTTATTTATTTTTCGTTACGCGTACCTGTAGGTTTTTAGCAAGCTCATACAGAAATGCAGCTCTGTTGTTGCTGAGGCCGAGTGACGAGTCCTTTCCTCGCTTATGTGGCGCACTCACGCTTTTTGTCGCCGATGATTCCCACACCGGCGTTTCCCGACATTTCCAACGGACTCGCCCAGTAGCTTTCTTCTAATCGCGGCAGATGCTACGGAACCCATCACCTGCGCTGCGAATATGGCTACGACGCCCTATTCCTTCGCCGCACTTATGACGTTGCCTAGCAACCGCATCGTCGGAGGAACCACACATTCGCCGCTCGTAGAGAACTATATGGGCGGTTTCTCTCTAAAAGGATAGCCGTAGATGTGTGGCATAAAATACCGTCTACCTCCCCGCTTGCCTAACGAGAACAGATTGTCGGAGAACAGAAAAGAACAAACACGAACGGTTCAGTGCGTGTGCAGGAGCGTGCGAGAAAGGGTTCCTTGCGAAGTGAAGCGTACCAGTATGGACCCATCTACTCTCGGCAGCTCCTAAAAGCAGGAAGCAGGCACTTCTCGCAGAGAGCGCATTGAGGTGCGTGCAGATGGTACCGGCAATACCTCTTACCGTCATGTTCCTCCCTCCCTGCCTTTTCTTAGTCGGCCTCTCGAACTAATAGCAAGAGAAGAAAGGGCTCGAACCTTGTGATGCTTGTTCGCCCATCTATAGCTGCGCAGGGGTTTCTTTTTATTTGTTTTGACTATCCCATAAGTCAACTCATTTTTTTCTAAGAAAAAAAACAAACAAAGCGTATTATCACGTGCCACACCAAACTCTTGCATTCCCCAGAAGGCGTGTTAGGTCAATCAAGCAAAGTGCCAAAAGTAAAAGCTTGGAGTATATAGCGCAGTGTGGAGGAGAAAGAAGAATTGATTGAGAAAAAAAAAACGCTGCACCTTTTGCATTTGATTGAAAGAACAAATCCACAAGGTTTCTTATGCATTCATCTAGAACGACTCGAAAGTGCCATTTTTTTTCTCTTTTTTCTCAGTCGACGTACTGATGCCGCCCCGATCTCCACCCGAAAGCTTTCTGCAACTAACGGGGTTTGGTATGGCATCCAGGATCCAAACCATTGCACGCTTTCTGCGCCTCAACTGATTTTACACTGCCTTCGCTGATGCGACTGCTAGGAAACGTCATAAATGCAGCAAGTGGATGAGGCGTCGTAGTCATATTCGTGAGCACAGGCGATAGGCACGTTAGGTGCCGCCGCGATTGGAGGAGAGCTATACGGCGAGTGCGTTGAAAATGTCGGGACACACCGGCGTGCGAATCATCGACGTGACACGTTCTGACGCGTTGCGGCATTCGGACGATCGGCCACTCACCGTGCAGATGCTCCTGGAGCACCACCCTCGTCTTTCGTCGGCTCACAAGACAATCAAATACCCTGTGTACTATTTGAGGTCTACGGGCATTTGTGAACGCCTTTGTCTTTTGTGTAGGGCCACTGCTACATGCGCTGCAGTGCATGTACTGACCATTTTCTTGTCTCTTTTTCTTCTCTCTCTTCTCTCTCTCATCTTTATGCTCCCTTTTCTGATTCCCCCAGCGACGGGCAGCAAACGAGGCATGTGTCTGGTTAACCTCCCGGCCTTCTCTCCTGTTCTTCCTTCCTTCCATGATCGGCCTCCCTTTTACTAATGGCAGATCTCATGTGATAACGTCATCATGTCACGTCATGCTACGAGATGCCGTAGTCATGTTACCTCACCGGCATCGCATGACGCTTTTTTCATCGCTTACGTTGACGCGGGTGGCCAATATTGAAGTTTGATGAGGCCTCCAAGGTTTTCGACCTAATAGACAGAAAAATATTGTAAAAGGTTAATAAAAAAGCGACGAGGACGCAGACACCTTTTAATTCAGACACTTTTGAAGAAGCAGCTTGGAGCAGGACTTCACATTCTTTACGATTTGGGTCTTTCTCGTGGCTCCCATCAACGCTCTCACCATAAAGCAGCCCGATAGCGATAAATAATGAAGCCATTGGTTCTCACCCGCATGTACATTAATATGGGTGCAAGATAACCAAGTTATCTTTCTACATAATTCTTTTTCTTAGGGACATCTTTTTGAGAACCAACGCATGGTCATTTCGTAGAAACCCCTCTTTTTGTACACGTGACGAAGCTAGGGACAAAAAAAATCACTAACAGTCACTGTATTACAAACAGCGTTGACTCTAAACCAGCTAATGGGACTTTTTAACGTGTCTACAAGTTATACAGTGACCGTCACGAGTGCAATCACCGAAAAAAAAATTCTTGAAAGACATTTGGCGTTTGAGCTTCACCCTCGAGAGTACAACGCGACAGTGCAATCAGGCCTCGTTCCCTCCCGCCCCCCTCCCACTGGTTTTCTAGACTCCACTTATCGATGGAGACTTACACTGCTCAGCAAAGGAAGGAATGTTCATGTGCGTAACATTGGCGAGTTTTGAACTCACCTAATGTACATGTGTACAAGTAGTACGATTGCGAAGGGCCCACTGCGAGATAACGAATTGTTTTTGGGAAATAGCGATGTACTACTATTGTCTGCTAGGCAATACGACCTCTTACGAAGCTGCATATATTTTTGATGAGGTTGCGGATGATGGTGATTTCTCATTCCTGAGTGCTTTGTAATATGGTGGAATTTTAGACCCACTTGTGCAGTTCACGTGGTGAGACTTGGGGGGTGATTCTACTCTTCTGTCACGCAATATTGCGAGTTTTAACGTGAAATATACGAGGCCTATTGTACTTACAAAAATGGTGACACGCGCGTGAATGTGCTGTCAATAGCACTCCTCACGAGAGAACTTGGGTATCTTTCACGCGAGTGTGGCTTTTTCATTATTCATCTGATTACGTCGAAATATTAACAGGTACCTCTTTGCTGGTCTCCTCACTTTCACACCCTTATGTGCTTCTTAGAGGGAAAAGAAGAGAAAAGTGAGCCCCGTAATTGTCTGCATCAGGTGCGACACTTCAACAGTAGCTCACAAGGGATGGGGGTAAGGAGGGATTAAAAGGATAGGATTAAAAGGTATATATATATAGAGAGAGGAAGGGGAGAGCGAGGCGCAGGGACAGTGATCGACGGAAGTAAAGAGAAGATAGGAAAGATGAACATGGTCGCAAGAATCCGAGGACAGGGCACCACTGGCGAGAGCTCTTGTCGGCGTCAGGAGATGGCGTAGGGCTTATCCAGTCGGCCAGAGCTACGCTGTTGTCGGAGATCGCGAGGGCACAACTGGTTGGCACGGAATCCAGCGAGCGAGCCCTCACACCCTTTCTTGTATATATATATATATATATATATATATATATATATATATATATATATATATATATATATATATATATATATTTATATATATATATATATTCCTTGTATGGAATAAAGCTGTGGTTGTAAGTCGTGGCATGGTCCGTCTCTATCAATGTCCTGTGTTTCGCGCTGTGTCCCATTTATTATTATTTTTTAATGTGTACCCGTCAGCCCAAATAAGCACTCTAGTTTTGACGCGACTCATTGCGCTACGTGGCACCTGTACAGTATTTTTTTCAATGCAGTTTAAAGCATTGACGTGGGTGCCACTAAAAACTCCTGAGTTCGCAATGATAAAGGGGAGCTACTGGGCACCTCTGCAGCTCTGTATCTTGCTGTTTAACTATGTTTATCAAGCTTTCTTTGTTCTCCATTTCTTTCTTTCTCTCTCTCTGTTTTTACGACTTTCTTCTTTCTTCTGTGTTTACTTCCATTTCTCTCTCTCTCTCATGCTCTCTATTTCCCGCTTGTTTCATCCTTATATATATATATATATATATATATATATATATATATATATATATATATATATATATATATATATATATATATATGTGTGTGTGTGTGTGTGTGTCAGTATTTTTATTTTTGTCTGGTTTTGACTCTATCTTTTTTCTTTCAGTCGCATTCTGTTTTTATATTCTCTCTTTCCTTCTTAAGACCTGTATATCATGTTTTGCTCTTTCCCCTCGTCGTCCGTTTTCTCCTCCTCATCACACCTATCCTCCTCATGCTCGCTTTCTACTCACCACCTTGATACCCTATGCAAGGCTATCCTATGATGCGCCGGTGTGCCTGGATTGCGGAGGGGCTAGGAGGTTCGTCAGCATCAAGGGTACGCAGGGTCGAATTTCTGTCTCAGGAAGAATTTTTCGCCACGAATTTCTCTTTTTCTCTTGGTTTTTCTGTTTCTTTCTTGTTGCCCCTCTTTCTGTTCTCGTGCCCTCGCCCATCGGGATTACGACAGGCCACATCGGAGCATTCAGCGTGCGTGTTCACATATGGAAGCAGTAGAGGACGAATTCTAGAAAACAGGGCGCGCAAGCGTGGACGAAAAGAGCAAGTCAAGGCCCTCCTAACACCGACTAACAACTGATACATACCAACTTACGAACTATTTCAGCTTTCTGTTGTTCTAAGTGGATGAAGATCAACAAGGTGATGTAGAGAGCGGGTGCCATTTATCGATGACGATCATTTTTGTTTGCGACGGGCAAGCTGTTGAAATATACATGGCCACCATGAGCTTGCACATGCGCTGCCCCGCGCCATGCTAGGGTGTGCCGGCCGTCCATCGCTTTACACAATTCCATCGCTTCTCTCAAACCTTTCCTAGAGTTCTTGGGGGCGGGTTCTCATATGCGTTCCCTGCTACAACGTGAACAAACTGAGTGAGCACGTTTGTCTGTTAATTTCGAAGAGCGCGCCCGCATCGCGAAGCTTCCGCTGCCGTTCTGTTTTTTAAAATTTTTGCTTACCTGAAATCTGCAAGCACTCGCCGGAAGCGAAGTTCTGGCGGCGCTGCTTAGTGAGATGGTTGGCGAATTCGTTGAGCACACAGAAATGAGTGCAGCACCTCCGGCGCGTAGCAAGCGGCGCTTTCAAATAGATGCTTATCAACGTCTCCAGAAAAACAGACCGTCGCTGGATACGAGAGGAAAGCGGAAACACTGTTTTACACAAGCGAAACCGCACCATATTGCGAACTGGCTTTTGCAGAATTATTTTTGTTAAGCTTTTTTTATTTTTTGTTCTCCATAAATGTTTTCATTTGAATTCTTCTTTCTGCAAGATGAGAAAATTGAAGCCGCTGGGGTGCTGTATATCTGGCGTCTTGCAGCTATAGTCACTGATAAGAATGAGGTGATAGTGATGAAGAAGATGAAGACGAAAACATTATTTCTTTTTATTTAAGTGGAAACAAAACGAGGGGGGTTATTGTTTCGGGGTTCTTATGGCAACGTCTTCGACAAGTCATGTTGCTGAACGAGCGCCCGAAAGATCTTGGGGGCGCCGTCATTAGGGTACCTTCCCAGTGCTCTAGGGTACGGGTGGGACCGAAGGATTGGTGGGAGGGGAGACAATGCAAGTAGGTAGCGGTGTACTTTATGGTGCTGTGAATGATTGTGGGTATAACGCCACATCCTGAACAGGCACTGGTGTAGCGAGTCTGGTATATTTTGTGCATGATGGGCGGATTCGGAAAAGTTCGGGTCTGCAGCCGGTGAAGTGCGACAGCCCCCTATCGTGAAAAAGACACTGGCGGTATACTTTGTATCACCGTATTTCGCGTATGTAATGCTGTGAGACTTCGTGATATGCGAGAAGTGGGGAATGTAGTGTTGTGCAGCGTGCCTCACCGCGCGGGGCTGCTCGGAGGGTGAGTTCTGAAGTAGCCGCAGGAGATGGATGCATGTATAACTGAGGCCTTCGAAAGTGACATACCCTACAGCAGGAACTCGCTCGCTGGATTTCGTTTCGACCGGTTGTGCCCTCGCGATCTCTGACGTCAGCGTAGCTCTGGCTGACTGGGCTGGCCCTACGTCATCTTCTGACGCCGATATTCGACGACAGCGTAGCTCTGACCTACTGGACTTGCCTTACACCATCTCCTGACGCCGACAAGAGCTCTCGCCAGTAATGCCCCGTCCTTGGACTCCTGCAACCGTGTCCAGCTTTCCTGTCTTCTCCTTACTTCCGTCGGTCGCTGTCCCTGCGCCTCGCTCTCTCCTTCCTCCTCTCTCTATATATTTACCTTTTAATCCTATCCTTTTCATTCCTTCTCTACCCCATCCCTCGTGAGCTACTGTTGAGGTGTCCTCCCCCTAGAGACAGTTACGGGGCTCACTTTTCTCTTTTTTTCATTTAAAATTACTTTCCCTTACAGCAGAGAGTGCAACCCGGCACTCTTTTCCTGGTGGTCAGGGGTTATGTGCTCTTTAGTGATCTCGTAGATATATGGAACGCGACTGCTGAACCGAAGGACACGGGATCAAATATCGGCAGCGTTAGACACATTTGTATTGAGGTGAAATGTTAGAAGTTCTTGTACTGAAATTTAGGTGCACGTAAAAAAAAGACCAGATGGTCAATATTTTCGGAGTTCTCCACTACAGCGCCCCTCATAGTCATGTGGTGGTTTTACGACGCAAAACCCAAAAACCTAATATTACAATATTGTTACGGTTGAATTAAAGGATAGGTGGATTTATTTACAGGGTGAAGATGAAGTTCGGCAGTCGCGGTAAAGATGGAGCCCTCAGGCCGCACCAGACAACGTCGTCTTCCTCTTCTACCTACCCGGCACATACTACAACATGGCTCATACCGTAGCAATCCCCGGTTCACACACGAAGCCCGCTTGGCGAGTTTATGTCACTGGAGGGATGAAACTTCTTGAGGCGAGCCACGTGCACCAACTGCGTTCGATTTGACTAACGAGAAGGTGTCGTCAAGCGTGCCACAACGTACGTCAAGTCAGTCAAGCAATCTACAATGACGTAGGGGCCTGTGTACTGCGGTAAAAACTTCTGACATAAACCAGGTTTTCGTTGGGGGGTCCACAACCACACGAATTCCCCTTTGCGGAATGAAATGGCATCAAGGCGTTGATCGTATTGTTGCTTGGAGCAATTGCTATGGTATGAGCCGGGTTGTAGTATATGCCGGGTAGGTAAAAGAGGAAGACGACGTTGTCTGGTGTGGCTTGGTGCAACGAAATTGAAACAATTGAACATTTCTTTTTATTCTGTCATCGTTATTCTTGTCAGAGAAAAAGATTTTTAGTAGCCCCATTACAAAAGCTAGGAATACAAGTAAATATACCAGTAGTTTTATCACTTGGCGGAACTTCATTTGGTTACTGTCACAGGGATATATGCTCCACTGTGTTTGATTACATCAACGTAACTAAAAGATTACCGTGCTAGTGAACGCTAACCTTTTCGGATCTTTAGTTTATAATTCGTAGCTATGTCTATCAAAAACAAGAGATGGTTTGACCGCTTGCTCAGCAAACATTTTGTTTTTTGGTAGTATTATTTTTAAGCTACTTTTTCAGATTGGCTTCATTTTCATTTTAGTTTCATTTAAGTATCCTGCCGCCTGGTTCTTGGCCCATCCCCCTCTGTGGGTAAGCGCCATCCATCAGAGGTCATCATCAGGACTCCATCTTTACCGCGACTGCCGAACTTCATCCTCACCCTGTAAATAAATCCACCTATCCTTTAATTCAACCGTAACATTTTTGTGGTGGAGGTGCTGGGTAATCAACCAAGCAACATGACGCTTCAAGCGCCTGATCTACGACGAAGCCGCCGCCTTGCTGGACTGCCCCCGTTACCACTGGCAGCTGAGATGTCTCACGGCGAAGAAGGAAACCGGATCCCCGCAGCTGCAGACCTTCCACCAGTCCCAGCAGCACCGCTAGTACCAGCTTCGCGTGCGGCTGGTCCCTGGTTGCGTCAGGATCTGATAGTGCCTCGCACATTCGGTGGCGAATCTGGCGAGGACGTGGATGCCTGGCTCACACACTACAAACGGGTGAGCAAATACTACCAGTGGGACGCGGCGACCCAGCTGACCAATGTAGTTTTCTTCTTAACGGACACAGCACTCGTGTGGTACGAGAACCACGAAGATGCCCTCACGTCATGGGATCGCTTCGTTTCCGAAATAAGAGCGTGCTTTGGAGACTCCGTAGCTAAGAGAAAGCAGGCCGAACAAACGTTACTGCAGGGAGCTCAGATCGCAGGAGAGACGTGCACGACCTATGCCGAGGCAATCTTGAAGCTCTGCAAGATTGTCAGCCCTTCTATGTCAGAGGAAGACAAAGTTGGCCACCTGTTGAAGGGCATTGCCCAGGATGTGTATCAGTTCATCAGCAAAGACAGCCTTGCTACGGTAAGCGACGTCATAAACCACTGTCGCACATTCGAGACCCTGAAGATGCGACGTATCACCCCCAAGTTCGGTCGCCTACCGAATGTAACCAACGTGACAAGTGTTGACGAATACACGCCGCTTGATCTCGCGTCGACAATACGCCAGATCGTTCGAGAAGAGCTCACTCGACACGCTCGCCCGACGCCGTACGAAGCTACACCCGCACAGCCTCCCTCTCGCCCTCCCGTGTCAGTTGCGGCAGCAGGCATCGATGACTGCAACTACAGGCCACCCTCACCACCGAGGTCACAACGCAATAACTACCCGCTGCCGAGGTACGAAGACCGCTTCAGTTACCCCCATCAGCCAGCCAACACCTATTACGACACGAAGGAAGATGTACCTGTACCACCACCACGTCAGCGCAATGCCTTCCAGCAGTACAATGCATACCGCCAAGCCCCTGTGTGCTACCGTTGTGGTATTGCCGGGCATATAGCTCGGTTCTGTCGTCGACAGAGAGGGCCGACATCCCGATATCATTCCCCATCAGAGTTTCCGCCAGCGGGCAGTGATCACAACGGTCATTGGCCCGCCTATTCCAGGAGTACCTCACGGCGGGGAAATCACCGTGGCAGTTCTCCCGCTTCTTACCGTAGTTTGACGCCTCCATCTGGCCGACTGCATCGTTCCCCTTCGCCGGGACGACGCCTGTCATCACCGCCGCCGCCGGAAAACTAGCCAGCGCGACCGATGGAGGTGAGGTCGCACAACAGAATTTGCCTCAGATGCCTCCGCCAGTTATAATGTCGAAGAACAAGATACGTGTGGAAATAGATGGCTTTTGTACAAGTGCTTTGGTAAACACTGGTGCTACGATATCAGTTATGAGTCTTTCTTTCAAAAGTCGCATTGGCCGCAAAGTTATGTTTTCTTGGGGCGAATCAACAAGGTTTCGTGGTGTTGGTGGGGAAGTACTTCATCCTGTCGGAGTTTGTGCCGTCAATGTCTTATTGGCAGGAAAGGTGTTCCCAACAGAGTTTCTTGTGCTGCAACGTTGTACCCACGATGTGATTCTCGGTCTTGACTTTCTCCAGGGATGTGGCGCTTTCGTCGATTGTGGAAGCGGTGAGCTTTCCGTCAGCGGTGACATTGTTCCTGCTCTCGTCGATGAGGCGCCGCAGGCCGCGAAGGATGCTGTGATTGTTTCCGACGAGCTGACAATGCCGCCATGGTCAATGAGGTCAGTTGCGGTGTTCGCCCCAGAATCTGCCACATCTTTTGACGCCATCGTTGAACCTGCCATCGTTCAATGTGCTAAGAAAGGCATACTCGTCACTCGTTGTTTGGTATCTGTTGATGAAGGAGCAACCTTTCTGTGGGCACTGAACTGTTCGCCAATGCCGGTTGTGCTTCCTCGAGGAATGAAGCTTGGCGTCTTCGATGATTCCACTGAATGTTCTGTAGGGGCCGTTAACAATGATGGAAGCAAGAAAGATACATTCTCTGGCAAGCGCAGTTGCTCTTACGAGTCGCAGATCCTATAGGCATGATTAGCGCCACATTGCGGTCACACGAGCAGCAGACGTTACGCCATCTGTTGAGGTGACATGCTTCTGTGTTTGACTTTTGCCAAGAGGAGAAGCCACTACCTTTACCATGTTCTCGCGCTCACCATAGGATTGACACCAGCACTGCCCATCCGATCCGACAAAAGCCTTACCGAGTGTCGTCATCAGAACGAAAAGTTATTGCCGATCAGGTTCAGGAAATGCTGAAGAAGGGTGTCATTGAAGAGTCGTGTAGCCCGTGGGCAGCACCGGTCATCTTGGTTAAGAAGAAAGATGGTGCCTGGCGGTTCTGCGTTTATTACAGAAGACTGAACGCCGTGACCAAAAAAGATGTATATCCGCTGCCTAGTATTGACGATGTTATTGACTGCTTACACTCGGCTTCGTACTTTTCTTCAATAGACCTACAATCAGGATATTGGCAGATACCTATGCACCCTCCAGACAAGGAGAAGACCGCATTCGTGACGCCTGATGGACTGTACTAATTCAATGTGATGCCGTTTCGGCTTTGCAACGCCCCCGCCACTTTTGACAGGTTTATGGACCCTGTCCTTCGTGGTCTTAAATGGGAGGTGTGCTTATGCTACCTGGATGACGTCGTCATTTTTGGGCGTACCTTCGAAGAGCACAACATCCGTTTAAGCCTTGTTTTAGACTGTGTCGGAAAGGCTGGCTTGATTTTGAATTCTAATAAGTGCCGGTTTGGTGAACGACAAGCTTTAGTTCTCGGTCACCTAGTTGACAAAGATGGAGTCCTCAGGCCGCACAAGACAGCGTCGTCTTCTTCTTCTACCTACCCGGCACATACTACAACCCGGCTCAAACCGTAGCAATATTATAAAAGGTAGCTAACGTACGGGGCTTCATATCCTAAATAAGCCAACTTAACTGACATTTCAAACCATTCCTTGGAATCCGTGTTTGTGGCAGTTTAATGCTTTGTGTTAACGGTTTGGTTGACAAAGTTGTCTATGAGCTTTTAAAGGGCCTCTCGCCACTCCTCGTTAAAAACAAAGGGGGCGATTTTCTCTTTTCCTTCGTACATGGGTTGCATCCTCCTCGCCCCTTAGTTCTTGATTGATTGATGAGTGAGGTGTAACGTCCCAAAACCACCATACGATTATGAGGGACGTCGTAGTGGAGGACTCCGGAAATTTCGACCACCTGGGGTTCTTTAACGTGCACCCCAATAGCCCCTTATTTCTTGAATGCACGAGAAAAATATCAGCACTAAGCACTGGATCTTATCAGGATTTCGCGCTTTTCGGCTGTTATCGCCGCTTGCGCAGTTGTAAACACACAAAATGAAGGGTTAGTGTTCGATCATGCGCGATATTCATGCGAGACAAAGAACAGATGGGCGGCTGCATGGGAAAACATTGCAGGAGACAAAGCACATTTGATTTTTCGCGTGTAAGGACACATAGAGAGCAATACGCTTTAGACGCCACGGCATCGAATGTCTGCGTCACAGAAGTGTGCGAAAAGGACAAGAAATATCAGGAGAAAATATGGCGCCTTTTTGTATTTGCAGAGCCTCCAGGTGAATGGCATGATGAAAAAAGGAAACTTTTTTGCAGATGGAAACACACTAGTATTGAATTTATGTTGTGAAATTACGACTGTGTGCGACACATGCCCCAGTGAAATTTAGTTTTTTATTTATTTATATCGTTAATTAATCAGTTAGTATTTTAGAAGCGACTAAAAAACCTCATGATTTTTACAAAGTGCGCCGCGTTAAGCTGGAATATAATGCGTCCGAGATTGTTTATAAGTACTCCTACCCGTTAGTAAAGGTATCATTACCTCTTCTTAAGAAGCAAAATTAGAAAACTATGCTTGTGACTTGTAAAGCTATCAGATAACTTCAACCCACAAAGTTGTTGGTTTCAACGTTTTGTTTAAAAAAGTCGTGTTTATTGTTCAGTTTACGTAATGATATCCTCGTAATAATAGCGCGCCAAGCCAGTCGCGTACTTGAATAGATGCTCGTATTTTGCATGCTCAGTGGACTCCTAAAATATGTGATTGGCGCTAAAGATTATATACATCTACTATTCGTCAAAAAACTCAATGATTAGAAACATAAATGTAAGTGGTGGCATAGAGCGGGAAAAAACGCGCCGTCACCTCAGGCTGATTATGATTTCTTTTTTTTTCATAGAAACATTAAAATTCAATTTAATAACTTTGGCTCTCTGCACACAACCACAGTAGCTTGTTTTTATATAAGAGACTTAATTTTCAAAGGAAGTTTCTTTCTTGAGCAGGATTAAGTTCCTTCTTGCGACACCAAATAACAAAGTTCTTCGCACATATCAGCTAAGCGCAGCCGCTTCGTCACTTATCGTTATTTAAGAACGCAGCCGCTTCGTCACCTATCGTTATTTAAGCGCAAAGCCTTTCAAAACGTTGTTTGAAGAGAGGCCCGCGCTGGTCATCGCTCTATTATTGGGTGCTCGCCCCCGCAGCTCTTTAAAAATGAAGATCATTCTTATTCATGGCAGAAAAGTAAGTGCAGTAAAAAGAAAGCGAAGAAGATAGTTGTCTTGCCAAAAAAGTGAAATGACCCCCCCCCCCCCCCCCCAAAAAAAAAAAGGCAAAACACCATAATCCTAAACTCTTACAGACTTTGGTACTCTAAGAAAGACGTTGTGCCACTGCAAATTTTTTTATCATTGTGTCCAAAAATATAGGAAAGAGCATAAAAAGTGATAACATTTAAGTGATTTGGTGTTTTAAAATATTCGTCTTTAGCTGCATAGGGTAATAAACAATCATATAAATAAAGTCGCCACTGTGCCTTGTGTGTTTAGTATGCGAAGACATAGCCCACCTAATCTGTCCTTGCGGGCTCAGTAATCTGGAAAGCAGAGTTTTAATGTCGGAAATCAACATGCATAAAAGCCAGTCATTGGTTAAGCTGACGTTTTGGGACAATGAACGAACACTGCATATGGTAGACGCAAGATACACCGACGGCTCTGTTAAGCCGAGCAGCTCAACCACATCTGTCGTAATACTTATGAAGGCCTCAACAATCAATTTTAAGACGTCTCACCCGACGACATCGACCACAGCAGAGCTCGCGGCACTCCGTGTCGCATTACATTTCATTACTGATGAACGGGTACAAAAATGGGTGATCTTCCGTCACTCAAAGGCGGCACTGTAATCAGGCGTAACGGTGACATTCTGTCATTGCAACACCGGATGCGTAATAACTTTCCAATGACTCCCAAGTCATTGTGAGATTGCTGGCAATGAACGGGCCGATCAAGCTGCCAGTAGAGCCCATACAGAAAACAATCAGATAATAATACCGCTCTAGAGGACTGACGCTACATTGAAGCTCAGTGTGCTTGCTCGCAAGTGCACCAAGTTGCAGTAGAACGAGCCGCACTTCAAGCCCGCATGGCTGTGTTCTTTGGATCGAACTTTGTCTTCGAATCTCTTCAGGATCTCGCTGATGTCACGCTAAATTTTGTGTGCGTTAAGATTGGGTTATGATCTATCTATCTATCTATCTATCTATCTATCTATCTATCTATCTATCTATCTATCTATCTATCTATCTATCTATCTATCTATCTATCTATCTATCTATCTATCTATCTATCTATCTATCTATCTATCTATCTATCTATCTATCTGTCTGTCTGTCTGTCTGTCTGTCTGTCTGTCTGTCTGTCTGTCTGTCTGTCTGTCTATCTGTCTATCTATCTATCTATCTATCTATCTATCTATCTATCTATCTATCTATCTATCTATCTATCTATCTATCTATCTATCTATCTATCTATCTATCTATCTATCTATCTATCTATCTATCTATCTATCTATCTGTCTGTCTGTCTGTCTGTCTGTCTGTCTGTCTGTCTGTCTATCTATCTATCTATCTATCTATCTATCTATCTATCTATCTATCTATCTATCTATCTATCTATCTATCTATCTATCTATCTATCTGTCTGTCTGTCTGTCTGTCTGTCTGTCTGTCTGTCTGTCTGTCTGTCTGTATGTCGGTCTGTCTGTCTGCCGGTCTATCTATCTATCTATCTATCTATCTATCTATCTATCTATCTATCTATCTATCTATCTATCTATCTATCTATCTATCTATCTATCTATCTATCTATCTATCTATCTATCTATCTATCTATCTATTTCTTCAGTACAAAGCCTATTTCTCCGCTCTACATACGGTAGCAAACCAGTTACTTTTACCAGGTTAACCTCCCAGCATTTTCACTTGACCTATCTTTCTCTGCCTGTGATGTTCTTGCAAAGGAACCACTTTTTTGTTTTAACTAAAATAATATCATTGAAAAGCATTAGTCAGTTTGGTCGAATGGTGCGTTCTGACCGGGTTATATTTCATTTGAGCAAAATTTATACCTCCTCATTCATACCTACTCATTTGTAGTAGCATTTTAGGCGTACAAACAAGGAAGCCTCGTCAATACTGAGGGACAAAGTTGAGGTAACAGCTGTAGTACAGTATATGGGGTATGTCAAACGGAGCATACGAAGCTATCAATTTCGAAGCTCACGCATGGCCGAGCTTAGTGCGCAATTCGAATAAAGCTACTTGACATCACAGGCAAGCGATTTTGTAAAAACTCAGCTGCGTAATTTCTTTCCAGCAAGACTTTCATTTCTGCTCTACGAGAGATTCAGCATGAAGTACACGTTTTTATGTGGCTTATGATTTCAAGAAAAAGAAAGCTTAATTTGAATAGCATATGCTTCTCTGTGTAGCATGCAATTAGGTACTGACCGGTGGATAGTAATCTCTCCAACATATGATAACGACAGTGAAAAACAAAGAAAATATAATATGCATATTTTTTCTCGCAATATCAAAAGCAAAGGACTCTGATATATGGAAAAAACGCAAAATACTATTTCTCGCTAAATGCGGAGCTGATGGCTTCACTGTCAGCAATAAAAAGTATCTTACATTTTTCATGCTGCCCACCTGTTCTCGCTGAAAGCAGTGCCGATGGCTCCACCTTCAGTGAGAACAGGTGGGCAGCGCCCTTACGTAGCCTCGAACTGAACGATCACACCCGGGCCGTCCAGAGTGCCCATGAACAGGCCGCCAAGCTCGGCTTGATGGTCCCCATGTCGGATTAGCCGGATGGCGTGGGGTCTCCCTGCGTCTTCTACGGACCAAAATAAAGTTTTAATCACCATTATCATCTTCATACTCTTTCTTCTTTTTAGCAATGACAAATGAAGATCTGTGGAAATAAGTTGCTCTGTTTGGATGTGGTGGACAAACCCACAAAACTTACTCAACTATATTAATTTTTTTAATAAATGTAAGAAAGAAACACAAACAATAGAAATAAAAAAATCATGGCAGCTAACGCAGGAAGGAACATGGGCTTCCCACTGAAAATGGTAATTCGATATGTTTTCCTGTCCACGCTGGCGACTCCTGTAACAAACTGTGCACGAACGTCTGATGGTCGGTAAACAAAGCAAGCAAGATGGATGTCAAACAAGCTCCCGCGAGAGCACAGAGACGCCGTGCATGACCGAAACAGGCGCAACATTTTTTTTCAATTAGAAAGCTGGCATTAATTACACCGTCTCAAGATTGTATCTTATAGTACCTTTTTTTGAAGTCATATTTTAATTGGACAGCCTGAATTTTATCAAGGCATCGCAAACATTGGACGTAAACTAGAGTACGTCTGCATTAGCGAAGTTTTACCAGCGCCTAATGAAATGGCGGACAAAGTACGATGCCGATGGAGGATATTCCAACAAATATAAGAAAAAAAACACTTCTCACTCTCGTTTACATTCTAAGATCATTAGTCTCGGCTCTCGATAAAGTTCAGCAAGCGGCCTCATTTATTTAAACAACTCGAGTGTTTGTCGTTGTTCTTCCTCCTCTCGTGTTCCTCTGTAATGATTTACTATAACAAACACGGCTCCCGCATCGTGAATTTTTGTCGTTTCACCAAATTTCACTATTTTCTCGTAACTAGTGTGCAGAATTCATTAACAGAAGGACTTTTTTATGTCATCTGATACCCGTCAAACAACAGGCTTTGAACTGGCTATGCGACAGTCAAGCCACATTATATGCAAGCTGAGGTCAAGCCTTACTTATTACGCTTCTTAGAATTCTGCTTCGCTGAAGTGGAGTTTTAGCCCTTACAGCCCTAGATTTTTATTTTTATTATTTTTAACAAATACTGCTTGTGCTTGTTTTGCCTGTAGTTAGGATCTCGGAAGACTACCGAACGAGTAGCTGAGCTCTTGGTGCAAGAATATATATATTAACAGAAAACATGACGTTAAATTATTTCATCAGGGCTCAGTGGTTGTGTGGTGAGAAAAAATGACTGATTTGGTCCTGCTAGTGCTTCCCGACGTGACCAGGCCAACCGAGCTCTCCTAACATTTATGAACCAAATGGACATGGCGACCCGTTTATAGACGGCCTCTTTTTTCTTTTTATTATTTTTATTTATGTTTTTTACTCATACTCGTCAAAGTCTACGTCACATTTTTTTCCCTTCCTCATCTTCTTTCATCTTTCTCTCCTTTAATCTTTGTTTCCTCTGTTTTCTTCTCTCCTCCCGAAAGAGTGAGCAGGTGTTGTGCCCCTCCAAGTGGCAGTAGCCAGCTTGCTCTCTCCCTCTTTCCTTTGTGTCCTTGTATATTCTTGTGTATGCAAATCAAATAATAATAATTCACTAGTGCATACAAGGCATGAGCCAACGTCTTATTTGCAGGTGGGATACTCATCAAAACAGTTCCATTACACCGTCAAAAAACTTGCGCTTAGCCACCTCAATTTGCTCACCTCGACGCCACCCGTGCCTTCCGTCAAGCTTCTTTTTTGTGGCTCCCAGTTTCACAAACAGGTCACAGTTTTGTTGTAGATTGCAGTGGGCATCAATGAATAGGTATTCGTCAAAAAATGACCAGTTTTGGCTTAATTTCCTACGTGCTAGGGCATATATTGTGTAGCGTTGCCACTTAACACAGCCAGTGCTGAGAGGGTTAGGTTCACATTGTGTGTACAATAAAAATCTTTGAGTACGGGTTGTCGCTGCAGCCACTGTTTTGACAAGTCGTCTTGCCCTCTTGAAGGCACCAAGGGGCTTTCTATGTGGATCTATGTTGTTCCTTAGTGTTATAGACCACACATTCATCTGCCTACCTTAGTACACGCACCTTATTGTGCGTTGTGCCTGCGCGTTTTTAATCGTATTTATCAATATTGCTCCATCACTAAACGGAATAAACCTCCCCGCTCTTTCTTTATCCTCTCTCCATTGTGGTTGAGTTATTGAGGGTGCTGATTCGCTACGTTGATCATCTCGGCCTCTGCAATTCTTGTACTTGGAACCTGGCCCAAATTTGGCGGGAGTGAATTCCTGCCGCATCAGCCATTTAAACAAAAGGAAAATGCTACAAATCTGTTTAGAGTCAGGTACGCGTTAAAGGACCCCGGTGGTCGAAATCTCGAAGCCTTCCCCATAAGGCGTTTTTCATAATTATACCATATGTTTGAAACGTAAAACCTCGAGGGTTTTCATTATTAGAGACATTTCGCGTGTATGCTAGAAAGCTAGCTTTCATTCTGTGACGTCATTTCTCTGACGGAAATGACATGGGCTGATGGAGTCTAGAAGTACATTTTACATCAAAGCCCATTTTACTGGAAAACTCGTGATCCAAAAAAAAAAAACATATATCGAGTAAAAACGTTTTTAAGAAATCACCAAAAAGAAAAAAAAAAAACGTATGAATGACCATCGTCGCTGCCATTCGCGACAGCTTTAAGTTTTGTGTCTATTATGTATGGCTTGGGACAATTATCATTAAACAATCCATAAAGAAATTATTTTCAACTTTTTTTTTCAATTCCATAACGCGAGAGCCGCCTTGTTTTGTTCACTACCACAAAGGGGCTTGTGTCGACAATACTCATGAACCTGAGAGAGCGGGGTAAATCTTGAGTTCCCGGCCAATACGTACATACATCTTTTATCGGATCTGTTATTTCGGTACATGATTTGGTCTTATCGTATGCGCCATGACACTGTTTCATCTGTCAGTATATATTTCATAGTTTTCTGAATAATTTTTCAGTTGGTAGTAAGCGCTTGTCCCTTTCTTTCTGTTCGCGTCTAAGCAGTGCACTCTCATTTCAAAAACAGTCATGTATCCCAAACTCGCTTAATCAACTATAATGGCAAGTTTACGGCAAAGGCACGCATGTGTCAGTTCAGGCTCTTCGATGGAAAGAAATGTCTCGAAATATTGTTTTCCTTACACGTCACGTGCGTAGACGACATGAAAGATAACACATGGAAGCGTGGGGCCAACATTACTCTGCTTCATCGTATGGCTCCCGAAGGCGCACTCTGTTAAGCGCTTTCCATGTGGCTGAGTCCTTGCGCTTGTTGGAATTTTTGGCCGAGCGTTACAGAAGCAGTCCATCAATCTGTTTTGTTTTTCTTGATGTGGACGTGTAATTACCACAGGAACTTTTCACTACAACTGCTTTGTCACTCTTGAATGCGTTTCATACATCTATTCGATAAGAACGTCGACATTCATAGGCGGCTCTATGAACTCTTGTTTGACAACTGCGCTGCAAAGTAAGCAAAACCTTGAGCCACTCTGTCCTTGGTTCATATCCACATCACAATGTTGCGTTTCGTATTCTCGTCTTAGCGAATGTAACCTAAGCTAACGAAACCTTGTGCTCGTTCAACGAGTAGGCTTTGCTACGTAAGGTGCTACGGCTAACTTTTAAAACATGATTGTTTTTCTGTTTTATTATAATTTTCAGGCCAAATAATTATATTTCACAAATTTGTGCCGTTGGAAAATGAAGGTAGATGGCGGAACAGCTCTAACATTGTTAATTTTCTTAGATTTATAAAGTTCTCATTTTTTTCTTTTGTAATCTTGGCTAGAACGCAGCATTAAAAAATACGTAATTTGGCTTTCGTCTATTATATTTAAAAATTTTTTAAGCACTTCCTTGTGCTGTTCCCTACAGTCTGTGCACCTCCACGTTTTCTTACGAGCGATTTTTTTTTCACCTCATGGTACTAGTATTCAACTAAGCGCACCTAATCTAATAAAGTACGATGTGAACGCCAACGAGGTTATCCATCGCCCCTTTGTTTTATCGTGACTTGTGGGCAGAGCTTTCAACTAAATGGTCCAGAAGAAATGACCCTCCAGGCGTTGCGTCATGTAACAGCCTAAAGAGGCGAATTTAAAGCACCTTCGCCGCCTTAAGTGACCACAGCGCCGCTTTTGTCTTTATCGAAGCAACTCGGTTAATCTTTTTTTCATCCTTACAAGTTTTAAGTACAAAAAATAAATAACATTTGTTGCGTGATATATATTGAGAGAGCAGAACCTTATTAACTTTATCGAGCTTTAGCTTCTTTGAATTATTGCTGCGTACTGTTTTTATAGTTCATCTATTGCCACATCTTGTTTTGGTGATTATAAATTTCAGTAGTTTGCTCCTCGTAAATGCCTGAGCACCATCATAGAGAGTTCTTGTGGAGCCTGTAGACTAACGCAGTGCAGCTGGCTCGCACCTGATTTCTTTTTTTTTTACCCCACACAAATTTTCCTTATGGTAAGCTTATGAACTTGTCCTGTTCAGGCACCAGCTTTAAGTAAAAGAGCAATTCTTTGAACGTATGCATACTTTCATTCACGGCTGCCGATACTTTTCAATGCACATAAATGAAAAGACGTTTGGCATGAAATACTTAAGTGTACAGAACTAAACTTAAGAAACTGAAGGAAAAATTTTGTAAAAGCATAACAACAGACTGCGCTCCAGTGAATTACAGACTGTGTCACGCGCGGCGTTTATATGTGCTTGAGTATCGAGGCATATTGGGAAGACTGGCAAAAAAATTACGTAATAATCGGCCATGTTCCGTGAAGATTTTGTTAGAACACCGTGCATGTCGCATGTTGACCCGAAAGGCAGTGACGAAGAATGTTTAGAACTCAGGGTGCAACTAAATGCAAGGTTTAGACCAGAGGTCTTGTCTTATTCAAGACCATCACAGTTACAGCCTTGAACAAGACCAGAGCGCTTTAACGAAATGTTGTTTCTGGAGACACTCCGAGTTCCAAGGATTTTTTTTGAAGCCCCATGATTCGATATTCTCTGATGTTCCACTTAGGAGACTGCGCTGACAAGCTGAGAGCCGCAGGACCAGCGTCGGCTGATCTAGCGGGCACACGTAGTGACGCAAGCCAATGGTGTCCTGAACGTAGGGCTCCACCTTAAAAGGAAAAGCTCTTATTGTCGCATAAATGGACGTTTGCCTCTCTGTATTTCTTTGTTTTATTTGAATTTGCATAATCAATAAAAGAACTCTAGAATTTTTTTAGGAAGACGAGCGTGAGCGAATGCCTCTCACTTATGGGGCAGTCTCACATGCGTCAGTGCATCCAATTTCCCTTTCAGGAGCGAGGCTCCTTAGGTTGTGTCGATGTCCGTGCATGCTGTTATCGCTTCCCGTTGAACAGAAACACCGGCCTTATAGAGCGCACATAGAGCGGTTATAGACCGCACATGGAGTGTTTATATCACTCATATGGCCTAAACGTAGACGCTACTATGTCCGTTTTTCGGTCCATCCGTCCGTGCATCTGTCCCTCCGTCCGTCCATGCATATGTGGTACTAGTCGTCAACTTCAACGTAGACATTATGGGCCTAGGACCTTGCTTCGCTCCGTCATCAGCCCTCAGTACGTGGATCGGTTGCCAAATTTTTTTCTTTCTCTCCTCACTTTTTCTAGTTCATCTTTATATTCCCCTTTCCCAATCCGCTAGTCAGTGTAGACACCAAGTGCTTTACTCGATAACCTTCCAGCCTTTGCATTTCCTAGCTATGCAACCTCCTCACATCTGTTGCAACTTTGTGACTATTTATATCTTACAACGTTTTTGTTAGATAGCAATTTTATTCAACAATATTATTACGATCAACTCGCTATCTACGGCTCACGTCGTTCACGCATCACTGGTCCAGCTGGCAATCAGCTGTCCTAGGGAACTTGGAGAACTATGAGCGTCTTCATTTACTTTATATTGCTTTAAAACTGCCGCAACGTATCTTGCTGTACTTTATTTCTCAGTTTTTTCATTCGAAGACATCCGAAATATGGCGGCGGCTGCCTTTCAACCTCCCACGTGCATGCCCAAGGCAGTGACATGTGTACTCAAGGAATTCAAGCAGGCTACTGCACGGACTATTTGCGTTCTGGGTTTCTTTAAGCAAGTCGTGTCATGTGTGGAGTACCATATATCCCAGTATTTAACGGCAGGGTTGACTTTATCAAATATAATTGAGGCCTTGCCGATAGTGCGTCTCCTTTTGAAGTATCTCAGAACTGCGAACAGGGCTAATGAGAGAGGTAGGTCATGGAGATGGCTCGAGAAGACAAACACCACAATATCGGAATCTTTGAAAACTAACGATTGAAGGCATCCCAAGAACTTGGATGTTTTTCTAGTTTACATATTATTAAGAAAAGTTAACGGAGGTTTATTTGTAAATTACCGCTAAAGCTTCTTTATCTTACGACCACCTTCTTAACATTGTTATTTACAAAATATTTTAATAAGAATGGAAGGGCAAAAACATGTTTAATATTTTCTGTTTTTTTTTTCTTGTGAGCGAGAAGGTTTTGAAGCGTGTACTTGATTCTCCATTACCTCACTGTTGTGCCAGCATGCTTCATGAAAACTATTTTTATGAAAGTGCTTACATATATATATTTTTTTTTTGCGCGAAAGGTGCGAAAAGATAGCCGACAAAGGGAGGTACACAGACGTTCATGTCCATTTGTATGTCGTCGTGTTAGCGTTATACATACCAGACCACGCTAAGTATGAAAACAAATAAAAAAAGAAACAAAATAAAGTCTCCAACTTGCTCTCAAGTTCATGTTACAAGCGATTTTTGTTATTGTTTTCTTGGAATGGGCTGAGGCAAGAAATGCTGCTTAACGAAACGAAAACGATGCAATACCACAGGCTGCGGAGAAATCTCCACAGCCTGCGGAGAAAATCGCAGTGAAAGGATTGATAACTGTCGTACGAAAGTGTTAAAACAATAATTATGTATGTAACAGGAACTAAGTTTTATTCTAAATTGAGTATACACAGCGAGCTTATATTGAACGTACGTAGTACAGCTGCTTACGCACGCCATTTGGTACGCACTTCACTTGGCAGTGGTATTGAACTAGGGGCGAAACAATATTTTGACGTGCAACACCGCAAAGTTGAAGACCGAGAGTTATATAGAATTAATGAAATTTAGTTAATAGATTTTCTTGCTCAGTTTTTTTTTGTTTTTGAAAAGTGAGAGATCGTGGCAAGTCGTACTGCGTGGGATATCTCGTTACGATCTTATGGGACCCTTCAAAGTAGACGTCTGTGTTTTCTCAGAACCCTGCGCTAGTGACGAGTAGTGCACGTCTAATGAAATGCTTTGTGGAAGCGGGCAAAAACGAATTTAGTAATAGTTTGATGGAAGCTCCTGTATCTTTATTTGCTTCGAGTGCGGCGGTAGAGTGACGGGAATTACCGGGATGAGCTGCTAAAAGCTGGAGACTAAAATCGACAGGACCAAGGGAGGGTGAACAGGTATGGGGTTTCCTCAGGGAATTTTCTCGAAGACTCTGCTTTCCTCGAGGGGAGCAAGGACTCGCAGGAAACTAATGTGAATGCCCCATTGTGTGCCCTGCTTTTATCTCGTAATGGATTGATGTTTTTATACCTGTGACTGCCGGGAGTGTGTACGTATTCGTTTCGCTTTGGTTATCTGTCTGCCAAAGTTGCCTTGCGCGTTACCGTTCTTAAGTTGTGCTTTTATTAGTACTACTTTTTTAATGCACGTCTTTTGTGACAGAGGGCACTTAGTTAAAACGAAGACCACCGAAAAAGAAAAGAATTCCCATGCCGTCATGCGTAGCTGCGGAAGGGCGACACTTGTTTGCTGATTAGTACAGTATATTGAAAAACAAAGGTGCAAATAGAACTTTCTTGAAAGAACCAGGCCCACTCGTTCAAAACAAATAATTATGAACTTCATTGGAGCCACTTTGTTAGCAAGCGGCGGTGTTCAGGATATCAAGGAGATTAACGGAGTTCTTTTTATCACAGCTGGGACTGTCCGCAGGGCTACGACAGCAACATCATGGGTAGTGGCCTGTTTGCTGGAAGAATAGCAACAGTGACAGGAGTTGTTGGGAGGAAAAGGGCAGTGATCGAAAGACAGAAAATGTGAAACAGATAGACGTGGGCTTACACTGGAGGCTGCAGTGGCGTCGTCAAGGGGCCAGATCGCTGTGTCTTCCGCATCCGTTTCGCTCAGAGACTCAATGTCTGATCAGCGTGGCCGTCGAAGCGTGCGAGCGAAGGCGCCGAAACAGTAATGCTAAACACTGTTGCCCGTCGAACCGTCCGGAAACGAGGTGTGTCGTTCTCGTAGTAGTTTTGACACTCTTTCCGAAAAAAGCATCTGGCTTTTTCTCTATTTTTTTTCGCTTGGTACACTTTATGTTGAATTTTTATCTGTGCTATACTTCATATAATATTTCTATGGGTCGCAAGAACTCGGGCAGAGAGCTTCAAGTGCGTCATCATTATGAAATGAAGCAACTAAGGGTTCAATTGTTCACCTTTTAGCAAACATTATCTCGTGTTTATATCTATGCGGTAATCTCTGGAGCTTCTCACTTTTTAAGTCGTAGAAAATCACAGACACTGTCCTAGTATACAATCTGCTCTTACACATAAATCATGAAAATTGATAGAGTCGTTGTTAGGTTCAATAAGTTTGCGAAATAATTTTCTACAGTAAAGTCTGATGTTCAAATTCAAAGAACTCATTAATTCATAAAAAAAACAGAGCCCACCCAATTGCACCTGTGTGTGTGTGTGTGTGTGTGTATGTGTGTGTGTGCGTGCGTGCGTGTGTGTGTGTGCGTGCGCGCGCGTGTGTGTGTGTTGTTGGTTTACATCATTCCTCCTTTCGAATCCAGTTCAGAGCAAATTCGGGATAAAATCTGTGCACAATAAAAAAAAACGTACCGTTCCGTACTCGTGAGATATAATGCGTCCGTGCTTACCGAGAAAAACAAAAACAAAAAACAAAAAAGACGGTTTTCTTGTAATACCAGAAAAAATTATAATGCGGAATTTGGTCTGCTTTCCTTATTCATTAGCTAAATTTTTAGACAGAAAGAGATGGAGAAATAAACTTTTTTGTACGAAACGTTGTCGGTTGCTTGACATGATTACATGATTATTTTTTGTCCACACACATTGTCCAAGAAACTGCATTAGCACCTGTATGGTCGATCAAAATTTACTCGAAAGTCAATTAGAGGTTTGAGGTGACTTTGCTGATGATCGAAGACTCTAAAAGGCTCTTTTTTTTTTGAGGAAGGGTGCAGACAGCCGATAGTATCAAAGTCTTGCGCACATAATACCGCCACGTAAGAGATTGCCTCTTGTGGGAGGACAACTATTTTTTGAACCTCAGCAACAAGACTCCGAATATAATGTCCTAAACGGAGAGAAGGTCTCCCTTGTTTGACAGCTTATAGTCGTTATGACGTTCAGAAGTATCATTTCGCTCCTAAACGGCTCGGTGTCTCATGACCCGAGGAGAAAGGTCATTTTGACGCCAGTGGTAGAGCGGTTGGTTCAGAAAACAATCACAGTGGTGTCAGCGGCACGTCACAGTCAATCTCTGACAATAGCGACGCTGTCCAAATAGCCGCATGACGTAAATTGCTATCCACTCAGTGTCACAACTGAGTCATAGTATATATATATATATATATATATATATATATATATATATATATATTACGCGAAAGGTGCGAAAAGATAGCCGTAGCCGACAAAGGTAGGTACACACACGTTCATGTTCATAACATGAACGTGTTAACATGAACGTGGCTTTTTTGCCGGTATGACACCGGCAAAAAAGTGATACTCGTCACAAGCGCTATATACTAATGACATCTTATGTTACATATTTATTCAAGTCCCGTTACATGATGCAGCCGATGTACAAACATATTCACTCATCGTGTTCACGTTCGACAGTTTGCAGCATGTGTCGCATGGCTGCGTAGGCACTGCTAGTCAGAAAAATCTACGAAAAATGTTGCAGGACATTTTCTGCGTAACCATTCCATACCACAACTGTCTGTTCAGTAGGTTTATGATTTAACTCTTCACAGCTTGGTAGGTCCCTTGTTTTCTGACCTATTTTTTTTACTTTCTAGCTGTCCATGTGGCTATAGAAAACACTTGACGTCTCGCTGATTACGAATATACTTGTGGTTGGTAAGTGAACACGCCCGATAGTACAGTTGGCAAACTGTGGCACGCATCGATGTGGTGTGCTTCGAGTGCACGATATAAAAAATTGAGATCACCCTCATTTTCTCTTCCCCCACATTTGACACATGCATGTTAATAACTTCCTCTTCAATGTCGGTGTCCAAACTCTAACTTCTGTAATGGAGCTTCTAAAAATCTTTTTCTTTGATAAGAGTAACGACGGCAGAATAAAAAGAAATGCACAATTGTTTCAATTTTGTTGCAAAAAAAGCACAGCCGTGACGCCTTGCGTCGAGCTTTGTTGAGGTAATATTTTGTTGTGGAACTGCACAGCGCAATATGTTATAAGTTCTAACTGGCAACATACACACCACTGTTTATTCCAGCAATACCTTAAATGCTCAAAATCTTTGAATTTATCCAAATTACCTATTCCCCATTGAAAACAAGCTTTTCGGAACCTTAGCGCTGTCACGTAAGCCGTATCTGGCAAAAATGGGATAATGGGTCCACTCAGAAATACTGCTGCTAAAGAGTGCGCCTTTTGGTTCAAATATGTGTATCATATTGAGCACGCTCAAGCCCCAAGATGATGATGATGCCTCCACTAGGGCTCTTAACCACTTAGGGAGATTTACCAAAAATTGGTGACATGAAATTTGAGGCCTTTCAAGAGATACTTGATAGGCCTTCTTTATCTTCTTCTTCAAACGCCGTGATGATGATACGAGAGTGCGTGCTTGCTTCAGGGAGAATTCATTTTCCTCTTGATATTCGAACGTTTAAAGATGATCACTTATCATCAGTAACACAATTAGTGCACTTGGTGTTGCGCAGGGGAAATCACGTACTATTATAGAAAAAAAGAGGAAGCAGGTGCAAAATATTAGGAGAGAGAAAGGAAACAAAGAAGCAGAAAAATAGAAAAAGCAAAAACGAGAAATAAATAGAAGTTAAGAGAAAACAAAAGACCTAAAAAATGAAAAAGGAGAAAAAAACATGGGATGAAAGGAAAAGAAAACTGAAGGTACACATAGCAGGCTGCCAAAGAAAATACTGAAAAATTCACCTCCTACTCGTCCAATTTGCTGCATTGGGTTTGAGTCATTAGAGGAAGCAGAAGACGAAGACGAAAAAGCAGGCTGTCAAGCTCCACACTTCCTCGAAGCTTGGTACCGCTAATGTTAAGTGGCCCTAATGTTCCTTTTTTTAAACTTCTTGCTCTCAGTTTAATTGTAGCGGAAGAAGAAGAAAAAAATAGCGAAAGTAAAAAGCCTTAAGTGTTAAGTAGAAATATTTGCTGCGCTTTGAATGATGATCACTAAAATGAACGTGCTGAATAAATGATGAAGAAGAAAACAGAAAGTACGACACGTGTCATTTTGGAGTGAATCACGCGGGCTCTAAATCCATGTCATCACTGAACTGCGCTATCGTTTGCATATTGGTTTGTTGGAACGGAGCGCTCGTTTATCTGTGCCGACAACCACGTAGGATGCTTTGGTTCATTTTGTGCATGATAAATAGGCTTTCCGACCCCCCCCCCCCCTCCCCGTTATTTACTTAAAAAACTGCCTCTATAGAGTACAGAGTATGTACATTCCAACTTCAGCGGACTGAGTACTGAGTATATTGAACGTATCTGGGTAAAACTTAGTAATGACGTGGCCGACACAGGAACATGACTTGTCAACCTACAATGAATCTCTAATGAGCAGGTTCGAATGCATATGTGTTAGAGATAGCATGCTGTGTTTTCTCAAGGACCTTCGGCACGATAGGCGGAGTTTATTACTTGTTCCGTGCTTGTTTCCCGTGGTCAACAACTTTTTGTTTTTTGATGCGGGTGGCACCACTGCTGCAGAAAGGCCATCCACCTTTGATCCAGGTGTCAAAGCATTTCCGCGATAAGAGGGAAAAGCTGTAGGTTGATGTAAAACAGATTCAAGTGCTGTTGGAGGAACGAAGCTTGGCGGAGACGGAATGCTGAGTCACGAAGTCATCTCTATCCGCATTGTTCCGCAAGGGCGAAGCTATTCGTCGTATACATTCCATTCGGGCCAGACAACTCGGTCCTATAGCACTGTCGACCGAGGTACCCAATGACTATTCATAATGAAGCGGCGGAAGCAATTCGTGACCAAAAAGGCGAGATGTCCTGGACCGAGTCCAAACACTACTCCGGTGAATATATACAAAAAAAACTCCCTTACGTGTGTCTATATAGAAAAAAACTGCAAACACGCGGGAGGAACAGTGAAGACTAACCGTTGGTCTTAGGGGAGCAACTGGTGGGAGTAATGGTTCGTCCGCAGGAAGCAACTGGAGGAAGTAACTGTTGATCATCCGAAGGAGGAACTGAAAGGAGAGCAATGGTTCGTCCCTCTGCAGTTACTCCTTTTAGGGGAGTAATGAGAGTGAAAATGCAGTTTCTCTCTGAAAAAAAAAAAGCAACCCTTATACTCCCGTTGCTCCCTTTCGCCTTACAGTGAGTGTCCCAATCCGAGTCAGCACTGTATACGCTCAGGCATGGCTTCGTTTTGTTTCTTTGAGAAATAGCTTGTTTCGTTTGGCTATGAGCCTCGATCAAGTTGAAACGCTGGCAAATACAAGAAAAGCACCTTTGCAGAACAGTCATTCGCTGCTTTCTAGTAACGCAATTTCAAGTTAAACAGATAAAGCTAGGAAACACATGTTGTAAACGTCGATGTGATGCTTGTCCGTTCCCAGTGGTTTCTCTATAAGCAGTATAACGTTTTCTTCAGAAAGGTTTATGAGTCATCATGTTGCGTTAGTGCTGTTGGCCGAGATTACCTTTTTCATGTTCCATGTTAAAAAAAAAACACTTTCAGCGCGTTTTCGTTTTAGAGGGGAAGCTCCTTATAGCGGCACCTGTTTGTCCCTCGTAGCCATTGTAGTATGTAACAAGAGTAGTAACGCTTCACCGCTCACGGACGGTGAAGCATGGTGCATTCGAAATCAGAGAGCGCCCTGCTAGTTAGAATGTATGAAAGATACAAGGCGCATTTCTAAATCTTCGCAAAAGTGCATGGTTTGTTGGCGCACTGGTCGTGCAGCAGCTATCATCGACGACCGAGATATCACGGCTTCGATCACGGCGACCGAATTGTTACAGGGAAAGCTGTTATGCGATCACGCTAAGAGCCGTTCTTGGCGCCGTAGTTGTCCGCCGCCGCCAGCGTATGTAACCATTATCGCGCGAAAGCACACATAAAACGGAAGTCCCAAAGATATCTAAGTGTTATGTCCGGTGTTGTCGTCGGCCTATAGACGTACGCGTTGGTCGCGGTAATCCAAAAAAATTACGGCATATTCACGGGGTGAATGATGATGAATGGGCGAAGCTCCGGAGGGATTCATCGGTAAACTGTGAATCGTCCGTGTAATTCGCCCAGTCGATCATCATGTAAAGACGTGAGAAACGCTGTGTGTGTATATACACAAATCAACTTTTATTTGTTCTTAGACGATGGATGGCTTGCGATGTCCCTTCATTATGACGGCTTTATGGTCTGTGAAATGAAGGGAGAGCGGTTTCTGTATGGGTTGCAGTGGGCAATTTGCAAATACTAGGTCTATGCATGTTCCTCGGATCGTGGTAGGTTTCATATGGTCAAACGATATACGTCTGAGTGCATATCTAGAAGCCATATGTTGGATAAGCCAATTATTGTCTATGATAGCCACGTTATCTCGCGTCTTTCATCAACTACAAGTACCGCTTTCTAGTTTATAACATCTTGCATCTTTTCATCATCAGCTACAAGTACCACCATCTAGTAAACACTACAAGAACTAAACGAGAGGTGGCTACATACAGGAGACGGTAGCGCCATCTAGTGAACACTGCAAGAACTAAACTAGAGGTGACTACATACAGGGGATGGTACCGCCATCTAGTGAACACTGCAGGAACTAAACTAGAGGTGGCTACATACAGGCTACAGGGGACGCACAGCCCACGCCCTAAGGAGCTTCACCCCTAAAAGCTCAGCCAGCCTCGAACGGTTAAGAACAAGTTTATTCCTATTCGTATGGAGGCGGTGGCCGAACTGCCGGGGGAAACGACGGTGGCTCGTTTCCGCGGAGCGGGAGAAGGGGAGGAGTCAACATCTGGAAGCAGTTTCAGCAACCGGTCCTTCGCGGGTTCAAAGGCTCGCTCGTGACACAGGGGTGCCCGGAACACAACATCTCCTCCCTCCTTAGCTTGTCGCTTGAAAGCGATCTGGGGGCCGCCGTGGGCGCGTTGACGCTCCGGACGCACTAGGAAGAGAAGCCTCCGCTCGCTGGGTGTCGTTTCTCTTGTGTTCAGGGCCGGCGGGCGGCGGCGCCGATTCATCTGGTGCGAGATGCCAGGCTAAATGGAACGAAGCTTCCGTCGAGGTGGCTGCTTGAATGGGAGGTTCCCTTGGCAAATTACCTAAACGACGTAGCTGATTAAGATGGCGGCGAGTGGCCTTTCCACCAATGTCGACGAGCCATGACCGCAAACCTATGCGTTTGAGTGCCGTCGCTTCAACCCAGCCGGGCTTTCTGTGGAACTGGCGGGCGTATACGCGCTGTCCACTTTCAATTCTCCTGCTATGCGGGAGCTTTTCTTCCTCTGACGGTGCCTTCACTGAGGGCTCCGGTACAATTGCTGTCAGGTGGGTTCTCATTTCTCGTCCGAACATCAATTTCGCTGGCGTTTGATCAGTAGTGCTTTGAACAATGTTGTGCTGTCTGAAGAGAAAGCGCGCGATGCGGCGTTGCATTGTCTCAGTCTGGTCTTTAGTAAGGGCGCGCTTTAGCTCAGCCACGTAGCGCTCGGCCTGTCCGTTCGTAGCCGGGGGGTAAGGAGCTGATGTAACAGACGAGACGCCGTTGTCGCTGTAAAACTTGAGAATCTCCGTGGACACAAAAGGAGTGCCGTTGTCCGAGACCACCTTGCGCGGTAGGCCAAACGTTGCAAACAACGACCGCAGAGTGTCGATAACTGCTGCCGATGTCGTTGTAGCCATTTGTTTTACCTCCAGCCACTTGGTGTATGCGTCTACAACCACCAGGAACGAACACCCTTCGATAGGTCCAGCAAAATCAATGTGCAGGGTGTGCCAAGGCGTGTCTGGTCTTTCCCATTCAGGAATAGGAGCTCTTGGCGGGCTTCTGTGGTTGCATTGGCAAGACTGACAATCGTGAACTGTAACGGCGTTTAAGTCATATAGTGCCGATGACGATAGTGCTGTTCGGCTTGTATCTTGCGTCTGGCCTTCCTGTGCGTCGACATTGTTGTTCCGTTGCACTGAAGTCTTCGGTCCGAGCTGTTTGCGCTTCAAGATGCATGCTCTTTCAATGTGTCCCAGTTTTTGGCAAAAATTGCAGGTCGCTGTCTTGTATCGACATACCTGGGGATCGTGCATGTCGTCGCATCGCCAACAGCGCTGTGTCTTTCTGCTTGATTTCGCCTTAGACGTGGAATGACCTGACTGCTGACTGGTGTGATGCACCGGCTCGACGTTTCGTCGAATATCCCTCTGCTGGTGACCGGCGCTCTCCGCTCGTTGGGTGATGTCGTAGGCTTTGGAGAAAGTGAGACCCGTCTCCACGAACAGGCGTTGTTGTAGGCCTGCGTCACGCAGTCCGCACACAAAACGGTCACGCAACATAACGTCCAAGGGGAACATAGTGGTATTAGCAGGTGTGGCAGTCGATCCTCCCTCCTGCGCAGTAGCTGCAGCTGTCGCGGTCAACGTCCCGAAATTGCAGTCAGCAGCGAGCTTTTTGAGAGCCGCTACGTATTCGGCCACTTTTAGGGGCGAAGCTCTTTAGGGCGTGGGCTGTGCGTCCCCTGTAGCCTGTATGTAGCCACCTCTAGTTTAGTTCTTGCAGTGTTCACTCGATGGTGGTACCGTCCCCTGTATGTAGCCACCTCTAGTTTAGTTCTTGCAGTGTTCACTAGATGGCGGTACCGTCTCCTGTATGTAGCCACCTCTCGTTTAGTTCTTGTAGTGTTTACTAGATGGTGGTACTTGTAGCTGATGATGAAAAGATGCAAGATGTTATAAACTAGAAAGCGGTACTTGTAGTTGATGAAAGACGCGAGATCTTATAAAATAGGAATGATGTCACATATGGCGCGTGTCATTGGTTGAAGGCAATCGTTCGATTTAGTGCGGTGACGTACGCTAGGGGGAGCGTTGTAATAAAATCCGTTCGCTGTTGGCGCGCGCTCGGAGTCGCCGGATGGATAAGGCTGCACAGCGGAGAGAGCGCAAGGCGCCAGCAGCGCGCGCTCGCAGACAGAATCCCAATGTGCGAGCGCGCGAGGCAAGGGACATCGCAAGCCATCCATTGTCTAAGAACAAATAAAAGTTGATTTGTGCATATACACACACAGCGTTTCTCACGTCTTTACATGATGATCGACTGGGCGATTTACACGGAAGATTCACAGTTTACCGATTAATCCCTCCGGAGCTTCGCCCATTCATCATCATTCACCCCGTGAATATGCCGTAATTTTTTCGCCTTCCAGTTGGTCTCGCCGTTGGAAGCGGGCTCGACAGTAGACCTCCGATGGCCTTGGGTCATAGTGCTCTTGTAGCGCTGCTACGATGTCGTCGTAGTCAACGGCTGCTGGAGTGCGTGGCTGAATCAGAGCACAGACTGTGTCATATGTCTGCTCCCCACACAGCGTTAGCAGGTTGGCCCTCTTCATTGCTGCATCAGTGATGTTGTTAGCCTCGAAGTAAAATTGCAGGCGTCCAAACCACGATGACCATGATGAGCCGTTGAATTCGGGTAGCCGATTTGGGAGCCCGTGCATAGCCACAGCTTGTAGCTTGTCAATATCGTTGCGTAGCTTTGGTCCAAATCCCATCCTCGTCGCCACTGTTATGTCCGGTGTTGTCGTCGGCCCAAAGACGTACGCGTTGGTTGCGGTAGTCCAAAAAGCTCAGATAGCCTCGAACGGTTAAAAACAAGTTTATTCCTATTCGCATGGAGGCGGCGGCCGAACTGCCGGGAGAAACGACGGTGGCTTGTTTCCGCCGAGCGGGAGAAGGGGAGGATTCAACATCTGGAAGCAGTTTCAGCAACCGGTCCTTCGCGGGTTCAAAGGCTCGCTCGTGACACAAGTGTGTCCGGAACACAACACTAAGATGGAACGGTGCTCTAACCAGCAGCTCGGTATCCAACCACGGGGTCATACTGGTGCTCAAAACTCATTCGTAAGAACACCCTATGTGATATGTCGAGAAAAAACCACGTTAGCGTACGTAATATAGCGGAGCAGTTGAGTGATTAACCAGACGTCGTACAACATAAATCGTGAAACCAAGCGCCACACAACGCGAATCGCGTAACCAGTAGGTCGTCATTTGCTTCCGACCCATTACGCATGACTCAGTCATAATTCTTCATTGTCATAAGCCACCGCCTCAATAAAGCACATATAATATTTAGCACATTCATAGCGCATACCTTGCTTCTCCACAGCGTGACAGATAATGGCGTTGTGAGTGCTTCCAACTTGCCCAAATATTTTATTTATGGCGTAAAGGGTACCTTGCAAGCGTACTTATATTATTAGCCCAAAAGCGTGGGTGTGTGCCATGCTTTCCAGGCCCTTCCTTCTTTCCTTCCTTCCTGTCTTCCTTGCTTGCGTTAGTTTGCTTTGCTTTTTTTTGCTTGCTTGCTTGCGTGGACAACGCGTTCTAGAAATGACACTTTTCCAACTTTCACTGCGGCCGAGCTGCGATTTTAGTGCAAGCTTGTTTTTTTATAGTTTCATCTTTGTCATCCGTTAATATAGGTTTTACAAACGTCTAATCTATGGCAGAAATAAATCAGTAGAGTAGCGGTGAACTCCCGCATAAAATACTTGTTTGGAATGACACTGTGTGATCGAGTGACTGCAACCCAGCACATGTGGAAGTCTGTGCACATGTCAATGATAGTACAGAACTAAATGTTCGAACTTAACACGCAGCGAGAATTATTCGACAGGTGTCAGATCACATCTGATATATCTTGTTAGAATTCTTGAACCTGGCTATTAACGGACAGAGATCAATGCTTAGACAGTGAAATGAACCTTTCTATAGTATTTATTTTTTGGTTTACCTGCGCTGTTACCCAAGATGACAATTAATCATTTTGCACGGGTCAGTTCAGAGTAGCCTCTCTCTTTTTATCTTTCTCTCTCTCTCTCTCTCTTTCTCTCTCTCTCTCTCTCTCTCTCTCTCTCTATATATATATATATATATATATATATATATATATAATTTGCCATGAATGATAACATCACACGAGAACTCTCTTTACAATCTACGGTCAGTTGTTGCATTACAGTAAACGAAAGTGGGCAGTGAAGTGAAGAGGGTGGTGCAATGCAATCATAGTCATTCTTGGCGCACGAGGGCGAAGCCGTTTACTCTGTGTTCTCATAAATTTGTGATTAGAACCTGCTGTATAAACTTGAGTCGGTGCATGATGTACTTGTTGCAGGACATTTCATTCCTAAACGCGCAAGTGGTTTTGCTCTTGCGATCTACAGTGTGTGTGTAAAACACGAGAAAGGTGACCCCGTTACCCCCTCTCACGCTCCCCTCTCCTGGTGTTTATCCAATTTACGCACTTCCAAAACTTGTGGTTCCTACGACGTTCAGCCAACAACGCGCTGCTGCGCGTACACGATTGAGGTGTTCGATTGTACTCGATTGAGGTGTTTGATTGAGGTGTTCCTCGCGTACACGATTGAGGTGTTCCTACGTATACGGCGTCAGCTTACGGCGCACGGCATTCACGCGGCCGGAAATCATGCGTAGCGCTACACCACGTGACTACTATTGCGCTCAGCCACCAGGACCTGCGAGACATTTTTACTGTTTTATTCGCACGGCTATTTTGAGCTCTTTGGAAGGCCGAAAAATGCCATCAAAACGTGCTTATTGGCCACCGTTGAAGGGACGGCCAATTTGTGCGCAGTTAGGGCTGCCAAATGTGATGGCAGCCGTGATTTTTCGACGTGCGAAATGACATTATTGTTCCTACGTCGTAAAAGAATGTCATCCGTGAGGACACCAAATTGTTTCATCGCTTTTTTTTTATGAAACAAGTACGGACGATACGCAGCCTGCAGCAACTGGGCAAGCACCACGCGGCTATAAAGCTGGTATGTGGGGTTTAACGTCCCAAAACCACCATAGGATTATGAGAGACGCCGTAGTGGAGGGCTCCGGAAATTTAGACCACCTGGGGTTCTTTAACGTGCACCCAAATCTGAGCACACGGGCCTCCTTCATTTCCGCCTCCACGCGGCTATAAAGCTGTCCGAATGTTTCTTGCAATAGGCGGCCGCAATTAAATAAAATAAGAATGAGAGAGCAGAGGGGTATATAACAGGGCATATCTTGAGTAAAGATAATCTGATTTCCACTCAAGTTGACCTTTCTTTTTTCGATACTTGTACTCAAAATATATTACTTGCTTGCAGTTAGAAGAAACTTTAAATCGTTCTCCTGATATCATTGAATAGTTCTTGCAAATATTCCCCGTGTATATTCACAGAAGTTTTTTTTATTCGCTTATGAAAACCAAAACTGTACACGTCTCACTTCGCAAGAAATATTATTTTGGCACGCCGCTATAAGTGCTTCAATAAGTATTTGTCTGAAAAGCTTTCTTTTCATCTGGATGTACTAACCTTTCACGTTTGTTACCCACTGCATAAATTGAAATGACTGCATGGAAAATGTGCTGTCATTGATAATCACTCGTTTTTTTTGTTTCACGCCTGTAAGCAGGCTGCAATTGAAACATTGCAAATTCTCATTAGATGTCCACCCCCCCTTTTTATCGCCTTTCCCAAATTATCGAACGCAGAAATTGTTTTCCTGCACTAGTGTTTCTCAGACCTTCTGAAAACGTCAAGTTCGTGGTAGGCGACTTCGAGTGAGAATTGTGTGGACATGCATAAAACATTTTTTTTTAACGTTTACTGTCACGCCGATCGCTTCAATTAAAATGACTACAACGCATTCGAGCTTTTTGTGAACGTTGTTTAACGACTTCAAAGTCGGGACTTACTTGCATCTAACGAATGATCGCACATTTTTTGACAGTGTACTAAAAACTCGCCTTACACTTTACTGTGTCGATGATGAAAAGGTTATTTCTCTAAGAACACTAGAGCAGTTGGGAATGTTTACTGTTCTCATCTGATATCTTACCAGATGATGACCGATATGTCTTTGTTCCCGCGTCTTAATGACACTGAGAAAGGTAACTTTTCTTGCTGAATATTCGTATATGATACATTTTTTTCCTGACTGCATCCTATCAAAAATATGATCCTAAGCACATTCTACGGCACCCTATTTAGGTACAGACTTTATTAAATACAGTAGCTTACGATTTATACTTTTTTGCAAGGTAATTAGTTCAATAATATTTTGTTCTAGAGGATCCCGAGTGATTGCCTTATGTTTTTTAATCAACAGCACTGGATCCTTTCTCCCACCTAATTGGGGCAATAGTTCAGATTTCCTACTTTTCTGTCATAGCGAATAATTTTGCCAGAGGTTGCGTGGCATTGTAGCTGACAGTTTCATTCGTTCTCAGACAGAAGTGCTTCGCCGCTGGCAATTTCGTCCCATACGTCGAGCTTATTGAAGCAGCTAGTCGTTTTGAAACCTGTACACTTACGTTCTGGAAATTAAGATCTTCTCTTGTTTCTGTGCGACACACCACTGCTTGTGAAAATGTCCATGAGTTATGAAAAAAAAAAAACACCTGCAACCCTACAATATATGAATATGCCTTTTCTTTTCAAATTCAGATCGTTTTTCTCAAACGTTACCAAGAAAAAAGACATTCCAGGGTTAGGCGAAAACAATCTTCACGTAACTTTAGTCATTAGCTGTTGCAGAGAATATCTGTAATCATGTAGCACCTGATTTTCAAAGAAACGTGATTGAATCATTCATGAGCGGAAGAAATATGTATGCAAATTTAATTCAGCATCTCAAAACCCGGCTCAGCATTACTGGGGATCGCATACCAAACAATATTTTCGTGCTTTCATATCAGACTATTTTTAACGTGTTTCAGGAATAAAGGGCTGCAACGTATCATTTAATATTGCGCATAAAGAAACTCAGTTCTGAAAAGAATATTCATCCATTGGGACCACATATTCTCACACCACGAACTCAAAGGTGAACTTAAACACGAAAAAGAAAAATACATTTGGTTTGCTTTTGCGAGGACCAGTATATATTTAGGTCAAGGAACACTGCAGAGATAACAGATTTTCTCACTGCGTCGTCGAATCGCGTTTTGAAACGTACATCCATGGCCATCTTTTTTTATTATTCAGGTCGCATATTTTTTGATTTTCACATGGGAGCGTATTTAAAACCACGAAAGAAAAAAAATACCCATAGTGTAGGCGCTTATCATGTGTTTACTTTTGTTACTCCGTTCTGGCTTTCTTTCACTGTTGTATGCGAAAACAAAGCAACAAAGACTCGTCCGAATCGAAGTTTGGTTTTTAGACATTTTTTTGAGCTTGTCGAAAGATGTGGCTACATTTTATTGTAATTATATAGGCATGTTATCCACCTACAGCCCTCTGAATTTAATATGATACATTAAATCATCTTGAGCAAAGTAGTTATTACACCGAGTTGCTAGATCTTCATTTGAAAACAGCGCACTCACATGAATACTAAAGAAGGAAAAAAAGGACTGATGGCATGAGAGCGGGGTTATTGTCGTCGGTACTTTCTTTTCTTCTTTAGTCTTCGGTTGAGTGCGCCGTTTAATGATGAAAACCGAATCCGCATCATGTGGTTGTGCTACACCATGGCTTCGCTAATTTGCGGTACCAACCTGGTTAATTCGCACTTAAGTACAGCTACTATGTATGGATGTGTGATCTTTTTTGCCGCGCGTATACTATAGGGACGTTCCGTCGGTAGCTCAGTTGGTAGAGCGGTGAACTGTAGTAAAATATACCATAGGAATGCCTACAAAAAAAATTACAACACTTGCTCATAAAATGAAGGCAGCACACTAATAAAGGCATAGGGTAACAAAGAAACATGGTTGATCCCTCCGTCATAAAAAGTGGTATAACACGAAAGTAAAACGTGTCTTTAATGAAGTAGTTTTATGTTTGCGGTACAGTGACACAATGGAGCTTGCGCAATCTCGAGAGGTGTTTGATAGCTATATCACCGCCTAACGTGGATGCACGTTGACGTCAAGTCATACAACCAGATACTGATAACAAACATCTATTAATAATGATTGAACAAACTCTTGTAGTCATGAATGCTTGTGATGGCTCTACGGTGAGAGCAGAATCAGAGAAAGCGGTGTGACAGCCAGAAGAGAGTAACCGATTGAACGCCAAACTTGAGCTAAGGTCACGTCCCCGCGGCATATTGGAGTTATTGAGCACCACCGCCAGGCAAAAGAGAAAAGAAATCCGCGTCGCGTATTCCCTTTGGCCAGCTGTGATTATTCACGAGGCGAGTTCAAGTGGGTAACGCCGAACTACATCCAGGTGGCACAGGTGAGTTGTAGAGGTTGTACCAAGGAAGTTAAAAAATATGTTTACCTTCTTGAGATGCACAGCTATGTTTGGTTTGGATGAATCCTATAAGCGACGCCAATGCTTGGGGTAAGGTCACCACCTGAGGGAGCGTTAAGGCATTTACCAAATTGCACTTCTACTATTGGAACCGTGCCGAAGGAACGCACGATTAGAAACGACGCGTTGAAGGAACTAATCGTGGTCGCCATGGTTACGATGCGTTACTGCACTTTACCAAGAACGCCGTGAGAGAACAGTGGTAGATATAAAAGGCGTGTTTTTTGTTTAAGTGTTCGAAGTATTTTATTTATTTATTATTTATAATACCTCAAGGGCCTCAGTCAAGGGGTATTACATGAGGGGGTAGACAGTTCACAAACAGATGATTTGTTCGATGGCTTCTTTGAAATGGGCGATGCTGGAGTGGTGCACGATGTCAGCAGGAAGATCGTTCCATTCTGTTGATGTTTGCACAAAAAATGAAGAGTGATGGGCAGTGGTATGCGCACGGGGTGGATAAACCGCTTTCGGATGGCTGATACGGCATGAAAGACGATGGGCTGGAACGATACCATGGTTTAGGTGCAATGCATGATAAAATGTGTGAAACAAACACAGTCTTGAAATTTTGCGGCGTGAAGGTAAGTTAACCATGTTAGCTTGAGATTTTAGTTCGGTGACGCTGCTAAGATAGGAATAGTCAGTATAAATGAATCTGGCTGCACGGTTTTGGATAGTTTCAAGCGTTTTAATAAGAGTTATTTGATGGGGACCCAGATGGCACATGCGTATTCTAGCTTCGGGCGGACTAGTGTTAGATAGGTTAAAAGTTTAACAGAAGGTGGGCTAGACGTAAGTTTCTTCGGAGATAACCAAGCACGCGGTTGACGTCATTAGTGATGTCCATAATGTGGGATGACCAGGTCAGATCTAAAGTTAGAGTGATACCGAGGTATTTACATGAATTAGCTGCTGTTATTTCAGAATCAAATAGGAAGTATTTATTGGAGGAATACGATTGACGGCGATGGAAGGAAATGACACAAGTTTTCTTTATGTTAAGGGACATCAGCCATTTTTCGCACCATGATTGAATCAAACAAAGATCAGACTGTAGGATGACAGGATCGTTAGGATTGTGAATAGGACGATAAATGACACAGTCGTCTGCGAACAGACGAATGTTAGACGCCAAGTTATTGGGGAGGTCGTTACTATAGATTAGGAATAGTAGAGGACCAAGGACCGGGCCTTGAGGTACGCCGGAGGTTACAGCGGATAGGGAGGAGCGGTGGTTATTAGCACAAACGAACTGCTTACGGTTAGTCAAGAAGTCACATATCCAAATAAAAACAAGACAATTAAGGTTAAGACGTGAAAGCTTCATAAATAATCTGTTATGAGAAACTTTGTCAAAGGATTTTTCGAAATAAATGAAAATGGCGTCTACAGGTATGTTATTATCCAGGATAGAACTCAGGTCGTTAACGAACAGGGCGAGTTGAGTGTCACATGAAAGTACTTTTTGAAAACCGTGTTGTTTAGGGTGAAAGAAATGTACTGAACGTAGAAAAATTATATTTATTTATAATAGCTCAAGGGCCCCACTCAAGGGGTGTTACATGAGGGGGTAGACAGTTCACAAACAGATGATTTGTTCGATGGCTTCTTTGAAATGGGCGATTCTGGAGTGGTGCACGATGTCAGCAGGAAGATCGTTCCATTCTGTTGATATTTGCACAAAAAATGAAGAGTGATGGGCAGTGGTATCTGCTCATGGTCAATGCATAGTGTGCCCGGCATGTGTTGTCGCGGACCTAAAATGACTGGTTCGGCTCCCGTTGACTGAACTTCTTTGTTTGTCATCTGATTGTTCGTCTTTTTTTCACGTCATTTCCGTGACAGAAATACGTCCCTGTAGTCTTGGTGGACCATGGCATTAAACACCTTCGTGTTAAAAGAAACACAGGTAACATGTTAAGTGAGGACACCACCTTCCGTAAGCTTTCTTTTAAGTTAAGCAATGCTTACTTCGTGTCACGAAAAAAGCAGGACTGTGATGTATAACTCAGAACGAAGCCGAGTCGGTAGATGAATCATACCATAGCAGCCACTCAAGCATACACTTAACCTAGACGCTGGAAGACCATGACGTGAGCATTGTGTTGCAAACAACTATACCCGAAGCGTATGCATAAGCGTAGGTACCACAGGAATGAGCTGTGACTAGACGAGGGGTGTATGTATCGCTCGGTGACGAGTTCCCAGGCTGGCGCATCTTTGCTCGTTACTTGCAACAGCAGGTGATGAAGCCCTGATAAAGAGCGGCGTGCAGGGCGGGTGCTTCCAGCGGTTTTCCGCCTATTACCCACCACTCTGTGTATCGACTTTCCATTTTCCCACGCCACCCCGCGGCCATCAAAAGAGACCAGGAATACCACCGGGAATTTATTCATTCTCTGCGCCAATCGTTGTCATTTTTATTATTCTTTCCTACTTAGTCTTAACTTTCCAGGGAGGGTCTCGGAAGACGTGCTGTCGTAAAGGCCAACTTCGTGATGTAAACCGGCGCACGCACGTTTTAAGTCAATGACGCCTACAAATAGGAACCTCCTACGCAATTTCCTTTTTTTTTTTTGCCTTCGCTGCGCTCAGAACTTTATTCCTGTGATTGCACGTCCATGCGCGCGTCGTGTGTGCGCATCGCTACCCATAGTACAATGGCCTCACCTTCCTTTTCCTGTGGTCTGAAATTATGCTAGAGCAATCAAAGGCGTGGGGCGTCGGGTCACTTCAATAAAGCCCCCAAGGCACCTCGGTGGCGTCGTCTGACATTCTCGGGCCTCGCTGTTCGCGGCGAGCCTTTTATAGGAGCTCTAAATGCTTTGGCGACGAATACTCGAGGGTATCCTAGTAACCGATTACTTCGTTTCTATGGCAAACCGCTAAAAAGTTACTGATTATGATGAGAATGCTGTATTTCGACGCAATAGCACTGATGCGTCTCGGTAGAACCCTCCCTCATGTGTTGTAGTAATTCAGTGCTTGGTACGTCACTAGCTTGCACCATTACGATGAAACGCACGTCACGTCTGGCCGTCCAGTTTTGAAAGGCAGCAAAGAAACATTATCTCAGCTACTACTTCCTGTAAAAGAAAGAAAAAAATGTGAGAGGCGCCTGACTTTGCAGCATCAGTAAAACTAAACGATGTTACCTATAAGCAAAGCTGACTGGATTCATAATCATCAAACACTCTGCGATTCGCGGGTAGCCTCAGTTTTTTGGGTTATTGCGTTGTGTATAAAACAACACTAGGAACTTGTTTCGGTAAATCAGAAAAGTGTGAAGGCAGTAAAAGGTGCTTGTGTGTGTTTGTGTATTCAATGCAAGCAAGTCAGAAATAACAATGAAATGAGGTGCAATCAATTCAGAAATGATGAAGATGACATGCAAAATCACTACAAGCTGGTTGGTATGAGTTCGGCCACCTGTTTTTTGAGTCTCCTTTGCCGTTCTGGGTTCCTTCACATACTACCGCCTGGTGACTGCCCCAAAGACGAGTGAATATTAATTGGAAGAACATGGTCGCGATTACTCAATAGTGGGTGCCTGAAACACAGTGCCCGGGTAAGCTAGCAAAAAAATACAATGTAAGGAAATAGGACCGGGCAATGCTGTCCAGGGATGGCGATGAAGATATAACGGTAACACGGGAGGCAAACCTGTTTTGTTCAACTGCTTTAGTGGTAATGGACTTTCTATTGAAAAAAAAAATCAAGCAGTTCGTACGAAGTCGCGCAAAACTTGCCGCAGCGGGGCACTTGTTCGTCAGCGCTCGTACTCCCCGTCGACCTGCACGTCTCGGGAGTTTGCTTTCTATGAGGACGTCCCCATGACGCTATGGACACGATAACGAAAGGTCTGTAGTGGTCGCCACAGAATTTCACACGTACGCGAGGATTGACGCATGAGTGGTGGAAAGTTTAAGCGTTTTAATTAGTAGTGTGTCAGTGTCATATAAATAAAAATACACATTGGATGCCGATGCCTGGTCAGTAAATCCTGGAACACTGGCTTATCAGCCGCTTCCTTTCAGGCAAGGCCTGCAGCACGGGAGTCCTGATTAGAGCTACAATTTTATCGAATGCACGAGCCAAAAACTGGTCAAGGGCTGTCTTAAAAGCCGTGTCCACTTTGAAATTATGTGACTGTTTCCGAGCCACTAAGGCATATGAATTAGTGACTGCGAATGCCAGAGCTAGGAACCCCCTTTCCCGAAGAGGAGACAGGAATAGATGTAGCCGCAGTGACGTGACCTTGAGAATTTACGACTGATATTGCATAATGATTCCTGTTTTGCTCATCGGTGGAGAGGAGGAGAATAGAGGAGCAGAATCGTTTTTGATAGTGAGCCTGGAACTTTAGCGAAAAGCCAGAATGAAAGGTATGCGTCGAGGCATGCTTACAAGTGGGTCACTGAACGGCCCACCACACTTTATAATTATTAGAATGTTTTAGGACACTTGACGATAGAACGCGATAGCGTAACTGAGCCCAGTGAACACCGCCTTTTCAATTGATAGCCTGGTTTTGGTTCGCGGTGCAAAAGAACGTCCATGCGCGTAGCATTGGCCCTTTCAAACTATCCTAGAATGTATACTGTGAAGGCAGTTGTCCACTGCACCACAATGCTCGCTTTTGCGAATCAGCAATGACCCACTACGCGTTCGCAAGCAACACGCTATAATACGCAGCTGCTCGCTTTGTTCATGCTTTTACTGATGATGATGATCAAATACGTGTGAGCACTATGTAATGCATGGAACTTTAAAAACACTCGCTCATTGCCCAGTTACCATGTTTTGACACATGGCGCGATTCTGCGATTCTATGATTCTTCCACCTAACATTTCATGTGGTGAGGAGACAGCTCCCCTTCCCCTACAGGAGATTCCTAATAGCGCTTATTTTTTTCCCGGATCAATCTTGAAGCAATCGCATCACTCTGTAGTAGAACAACTCCTTGCCACAAAAATTTTACGTCCCTTCTAATTATAACCGAATCTCTTTATTGCACATTTGGTGCTTTTCTTCTTAAAGAAAACGGTGATTTTTACTCACAGCCAAAGACGCCGACCACGACGTTCGAAACGAGCTCCTTAACTCTCTCGCGTTAAACTGCTTTTAGATGGGGTGAGATTCTTACAGCCCTTTTATATTAAAAAAAACTGATGAGCGAAATGACGCGCTTTATATTCAAGAATAATTCCCCTATGTCTCAGGCAAATGACAATTGCGTGCTAATACAATGCGCATATACGCACTCTTCGATCTTCAAATATCGCTTTTAGACTGCAGATTAAACAGTGAAACCTCAATATGAATGAAATAGGGCAGTCATATGCACTTTATTTACCCATTGCACATTGGTTCTGCGGACTGTTAGTGAAAGAAAAATATTTGGACGGAGGTACCGACGAAAGATCAACAGTCGGTGTGATTGTGTATGCGGAAGTGCGCACAGCAACGCTTTTCCAAACACTCTGACACTCCAATCGTCCATGTGGAAGATGACCGGATCGCTGCTGCTCTTGTATAGGAGTCTCGTGAGACAGACACCGCTAAATGACAGCCGGAAAAAGAAATACGGGAAAAAGAGAGAAAAACGTGAAGAAAATAGGGAAAACGAAACCTGCCTGACCAGTTCCATTCAGCACAAGCAAATCTTTGACTTGTGTAGTCAGTCCAAATGTATGAGGATTCGTACAGACACCTCAAATTACCTGCATTCAATCTGACAAATGTGAATGAACAACTTTCTCAGGCGATAATTACTATAAGTGCCATGAAGGACGTGAACATAGTGAGAGCTCTCTCTAATGGAGACTTCGATTAGCTTTTTACCGAAAATATTCGTTTTGAACTGGGAACTTCACATCGTACAGTAGATCTTTTATAACCTGGAAATCAGAGCAATTTTTTTTTAATTCTGTCTGCTCATAAAGGCACCCTGACTCACGGTCATCCTCATCGAACCAACTGCGATACTGTAGTAAAGTATTTAGGAAATCATGAAGATGTACCAGCTAAGCGAAATAATTCTCTCGATGACTTCTGCTCGCTTCACATTTCCCTCGCCATGCATATAACAAGCTTGAAAAGCGGTGCGGAGAGAGAGAGAACGCCGAGATAAAGCCGCTGCCGATGCACGTGAGCCCTCTTCACGATGCCCGCTCTTCGCTTCTTATGTCCGCTCATTGTTGTTGCCAGAACACGGCGCTGGGCTCTGTCTGTAATTCATGCCATTGCGCCTTTGATAAACGATCGGCAAAGATGGATGTTTTTGCAGGTCAGATTTCTCTGGCCAGCGGACGCAGCGCCCTGCGCAGGACCCTTTGGGAATAAACGTGAAGTGCACGCTTCGTATACTCTTCTCTCTGCATACATCTGCCCTCCCTCCCCCCCACCCTCTCCATTGCTCTTTCATCTCTCTTAATTAATGTTTTGGCGTTTAGGGGACGAAATGAAATCCCAGGATGAAGAGAGTTATTGTATTGCGGAATTCACTTACGATCTGCTAGTCTCATAACGGCCGGCTAGTCTCATAAGTCTGCTTAACCCTGTTTAGACGCATGGGCTCCTGCTCCTCTGAGTAACCTCCCAGACAACTTGAGAACAAAATAGGGGTGTAATAAAGACACTACCCGTCACACTTCGGGTATTTTGTAAAAAGACTCTTGCTTTTCTTTTTGATTCCAATAATTTCCAATTCATTATCCGCTAAGTGACCAATCATGGCAATAGCGCCATGATCCACAAAGATTTCACGTTCAGAAATCAACGAATAAGTGATTTAAATAAAAAAAAACATTGCCCCGAAAGACAGTGGTGAAGTACGGCTGTTCTTCAGCGCGTCGCGATGGATGCCTAAAGCAGAGCTTCACGACTTCCTCGCGATGAATTAGTAAAAGGGAAGGTGTCTTCTTGCCCGGTCTGTGTTTGGTCTGCTAGTCAAGTTCTGCAATTCTTACATAGCTTTGAGATTACTCTGCAGTCATCATGCCCCGATAATAGCTTGTGGTAGATTACAACCATGCTATCGAGGTTCCGTCGATTGTAGGTGACGTGAAATACGCCCTTGTATTTCTATTAATGTAAACTTCCTGCGTAGTACTGAATCACGAAAGCGTCCTAATTACCAGACCACGTGGAAGCTGATCTGTAACTGTACATTACGTGGTGCAAGGAAGAATAGTTGCCACTCTATTTAATCAGATGTGTGTACTACTGCAAACAATACAAAAGCAAAATAGTATAGAAAGCAGAAACTAATACTATAGGAATAGCTTATACTGCTCGAACGTTCTTTTTTTTAGGATAGTGGTGGGAGGGTGGTCAACGTATGTAATATAGGACAACATCGCTCTCAATGATCCTACAAGCCAATCATTGCCGACAATTTACGAGCAGTCAAACAATATGATACACTAAAGAAAAAGTGCGAAAGATCTTAATTATTTTTTGAAATCTCGCAATCGTTCAAAAAGTGTTTCACAATAATAGCCTAATAGTGATTTGGTTTAAATGCACAAACTGCATCACGGCACTGTTAAATAAAATGTTGCTTTTACTATTGAAAAGATGAAGGGAGGGAAGTGGGGTGAAGACATCGATGACCGGAAATGAATGAGTGCAAAAGTAAAATGGCAAGATCTAAAGACAGAGAAAAGAAAGGGTAAGAGTTAAGATCCGACAGAAAGCAGCTATGCACTCAAGTTCCAGCATGGGCACTTGCACTGTTTCGCCATATACGGTGATGTTCCGCGCTACGATGCTTTAGTCTATATTCATACACATCACTGCTTTGCATAAAGGCCTTACAGCAGAGGTGTTACAAAGTTGACGAAAAATAGATTTCATTGACAAAGCATACTTGTGCAGACGTCAGCCTGTACCAATAATCTATAGTTTTCACAAAATGCTGATTTGCGTATAGGGTCGTCCTGGCCCAGAGAGGCCTTCTTTTGAATTTGGGATCTGTACGTTCAGATATGCAATCGGGCTGCTTGAGTAAATGTCTCTCTCAATTCTTGTTTTTTATGGTATATGTGATATAAAAGTTTCAAACGCATTTTTTTCTCGTGATGGGGCGACAATGACCCCCAGTTTACCTTCGTTTTATTTCCGAACAAGTGTGATTTTTTTTCCTAGCAAACCAGGACAATCCTTGCTGCTCTGTCTTGAATATTTTCTAACGTATTACTCTAATCTAGTTTAATATGTCCAAAAAGTACAAGCATTCTTCAATATTGGTCGAATACAATAAACTTAACCCTTTCTCTTTGAGGAGCGAATGAAATGTTCGGGAGCTGCCAACCTGCAGCAAAATTTATTCATATGCGAGAGTTTCCTCGATCTTCAGGTACTTAATTTGCTTCAACCAACAAGCCTCTCCCTACCACGTACTCCACCCTCATTCAAACGCCCTACTTGCACACACGCGGTCTACCAATCCGCACTCGCGTTCCTTGCCAGTGAGCGAAGAACACTCTTTGCCATTCACCCCCACACTTGCACGCACGCTGCTTCGAAAGGTCCATATTCTACGGAATATTCCAGCAGCAGCTTGAATCTCGGACCATGGTTCCTCGACGAGTGCATGGCTCTTGCGTTATGCAAAGCAGCAGGACACGGCCGGCCGATTTCTTCGGCTTCTCTCGGCAGTCCACTCCGTACCATCGCTGAGTGCGCAAAGTTCTACGCCACCTACACTAGTGCTCCCCAACGTAACGCGCAAAACCCATCTCATTTCTAAACCTGCTCCTCAAGCCCCAGACTCTGTGAGCTCACGAACGAGGCTCTCGCTACTTATTTGTTTAGTTTTCTGAGCACAGGCTGCACTAGTCTGCGGGAGACACCTCGTGAACAGCAAGTTGCCCTGTCACAACACGCCTGTAAACACTATAGCGTGGAGAGACGTAGGATGGGTGGGATGGTGAAAACGAGAGCAGAAAGCACACTACAGTGATATAAAGCTCGTAGTTGTTAGTCAGCGTCCCGTGCTTGCAGTTTTTTTGTATTTCGCTATGTTCCATCAACCCTGCATAAATGTGCTTAAGAGATGTGCGTCTTCAAGATTAGGATTAAATATGAATAGTTCTCGACCCTCGTCTATTAACGGGCAGTGTATCCCATATGTCGATTTAATAACGTATAAGAATACGGGCACAAGAATGGCCAGCCATGTGCTCTTTCAATCATCAAACTTATTTTGTATTATGTGTATATAGTGGTGGGCATAAAGTCCTGCTAACTTGTGGCAAAATTTTTTAGTCATAGGAGCTTCGCACATTAAGGTCAACCAAGATTTTTGCACTGGCGCCCAATGTATTTGTCTTCATGATAGCGAATTTATTGTGCTAAAAAATGTGGTAATTATCTTCGATGAGCTGATGCGCGTGCAGTCTAAGTGTACCCATTTATTCATTTGGGCACAATAAACTGATAGTTGTTATTTCAGCGTCTGTCCATTGTAATCATCAACTCATGTCCTCATATTTTGCGCTGTTTTACCATGAACTTTCTGCCACTACCACTGCTTCTCCTTATACCTCTATGCATATTTTGTTCCACTATTGACAATGCCTACTCGCCAACATCACCTAAATTTTCTAACCCACTATTTCGTCGGAACTGAACGATTAAATTATTCTTTTTTTTTTCGTGCATCAATAATGATCGGAACAACTAACACGCTTTATCATTTATTTTGCGCACTTGTACTGCATAATGTGGGCATCTTAAAAATGTATGTTAAAAACTGCATAGTTCAAATAACCAGACTGATTTACTTTTTGATTGTGGGTTGCCTACCCTGCATGGACCTTGTGTCTGCAGTATGTATTAAATCATTTAAAAATAAATAGGTATTCATAGCAAGCAGAGTTGCTGTCCGCAGTTCAACTTTCTTCACCTTTCCCGATTATAGCATGACTGACAAGATGGTTGGTGGGGCCACTGAGGCAGTGAAGCTTTGGTGTCACTCATGCCTCTAATATGTAAATATTATACCACTATAGTTCATCTTCATTTTCGCGTACGAGATGCCGTTAATTTAGTGCGAACTTTTTCTGAAGCATCGTCCTATGTAGCACAGTCAGCAACATCTGCATCGTTAAGAACATTTTCGTTTCGTGGCAGTTTAAAAGATAGAAAAAAGAATGTTAGTTTATTAGAAACTTCTGTGTATTCTCATTTTATTAGGGAAGGGTCAGCGCCAGTTTGCAAAACCTTGTAAGAATTTGTCTACGGCTATACATAGTGTACAATATTCAAGGCTCTCCCTCGCATCTTTTCCTCACTTCATTCCATTTTCTTTCGCCTCGTTTTCCTACACCGAAATGTTCAAGTCACTGTGTTAGTTCTGTTAGTTCTATTAAGATAGAACTGTTTCCCAGTGCCACGGCGTTTCCAGCAGTTTTGGGAAGACGGATCTTAGAAGCATCTTTTTTTGCTCTTCATTGTCTTTCTCAAGCCATAGTTTGTTGTCTGCCATTGTGTATTTGAAGCCACGATCAGAAGTCCACATCACGTCTCGGGGCCATTAGTTTCTGCTAGAAGGCGGCAATGACGCGGCCTTCTCCCGGAAGAGCCACCGCTTAGTCTGATTTACAGCCATCCAGAAAAGCAGAAGCACCCAGGCCTCACGTCTACAGTGTTTGCGCAGAGCTGTCTTCCGAATCTGCGCAGCGGAAGGGCAACGTCTTGACCGAAACGGCAGCGTAACAATACAAACGCGTGTTGCAAGACAAAGACAGCATGAACATGCCCTGCGCAATCTGTCCCGCTGAACTAAACTCTATCAGTGACGTGATGATGATTTGTGCGAGAGCTGTACGTTATAATCTTCGTTTTTCCTTTTTTCATTGCACTGAAAATTTGTGGAAGCTTTGGGACAACAGACAACGCATTTCAATGCTACAACACCAGAGTCAATGGGCGAAGTGCTATTTTAACTTTGTCACGTGCCACTTTAAGTGTCGTGGCCTTAAGGAGGGCCCCATGGGTTCAGCTATCTACCAGCGCCAGGTTCGAAATCATTTCGACCCAGAAGTCATGCTCTGCCTTTAAAGAAACATCGCCCTAGTCGTTATGAGAGACTCGCTTGTCTAACTTGAGAACGTGGTATTAAACTGGGCACAAATTCAATTGATTTACTTGTTTTTAAATTTTTTTTTCGTGGATCAATTTGTTGTTGCGGATTGTCTGCGTACTCTAACTATTACGTAGCGACTTGGGGTGTAGAGAAGTTATGATGGAAGGAATAGTATTGCTAGTGAAGTTGAGCAAGCATTACAGACTGGTCCGACAGCCATTTTCTCTTACCACGTCGTTAATTTCAGTATGTTTAACACAATAAAATATGTCGCCAAACGAAGGCTAGAATAATACGAAGGACTTTCATGAGCACTACTTCTTGATCTTCTTCAAAGAAAGTTTGAATCTGCTCCATCAATGTTGAATTTAGGCTGGGAAGGAATGTTGTGGCGTTATCAGTGTGTCATCAGTAACTCTGTATTTCGAGAAAACATAATGGGCTATGTGTATTACTGCTTCTAGACGACAACCCGTTGCACAAGCCGGGTGGGAATACACAAGAAGGAATCTGCAAAAAACGCACATCACGTCGCCATTGTGTTTGACGTGGTGTTCATTAAGTAGTGGATTGTGACCCGGGCCTACACAACAATCATAATAATCACCATCATCACCATCAGCATAGGCCCGTCTACGCCCTCCGTAGGACAAATGCCTTTTCCATACTCCGCCAATTGAACCGATGTTGTGATTTCTGATGCCACGTTATACTTGCAAGCTTCTTGATCTCATCTGCCAAACTAAATTTCCGTCCCTTCTCACTCGTTTCCCTTCACCTGGAATCCAATCAGTTGGTAATGACGAGCTGTTATCCTGTCTGTGTACGTGTTACGTTCCCGGCCCATCACAATTTTTTCTTCTTGATGTCGACTGTGATATCAGGGAACCCGTTTCTTTTCTGACCCACTCTGCTCTCTTCCGGTCTTTTAAGGTTAAACCTATCATTTTCCTTTCCATTCCTTGCTGCGTCGTTCTAGGTTTACGTTGAGCCCACTTTGTGAGCCTCCAGGTCTGTGCTCCATAAAAGTGCGAATAAATAAAGGTTTCTTCGCTCTCATCATCTTTCAGAACAGTTATTAAGTGTGATAGTTAACTAGAGATGATAGTGATATATCGTTAAGGGAACTTCAGTGCTGGAGGTCCCATCAAGCAAACGCACCAAACTAGAAGCCACAATACAAAACGGCATATAGTAGTTTAAGACATCATTACCGTCAAACACACACTTAAAACTTGTTATGTCCCATAGCTAGTGCCCACTACGTCATTAATAATTTCTCTTAGTCATACAAGGTAATACTTACTTAACGCAATTAAGCTCCTCCTCACGTTCGTTGGCATGAGCACATTCAAGTGCTGTGTGATCTTTTATTCTGTTGTGATGATGATAACAAGGTCAGCAACCAGCGCATCAGTTGATGTAGTTTACGAGAGATTATATGAATTCGTAGGTCTACGGTGAACCGGAAAGATGGCAAAATACAGCGTCACCTTGCAAGCTTGGGCCTGATTTTACGTATGCGTAGAGAAAACATTGTGTTATTTTGTGTACATTTACAAAGTCACATGATTATATAGTGTGGTAAACTTAGTAAAAACTACTTGATAATTTTGATTTGCGTTTCAAGAAATGTTTTTTTTAAACGGGGCAGGGAGTCTTGAAGTCACTGCAGTTCTCTAGGCTATGGCTTCTAATTTTGTAAATTTATTACAGAGTGAACTATCCCATCCAATTCTTGTTTTAAAACAAAGGTATTTTATGCCAGGGTCCACCAGGACTTCATTGGCGTATTTTCGTCACGGAAATGATATAAAAATGCGCATAATCAAAAAGCGATAAAAGTGACCCCATATCTGCATGTTTTACTGCAAATGTCGTCGGAAGACGCTAGTCTTGCGTGTGGAGAGTGAACAAAACGTTTATTTGATGTTCTGCGCGAGAAAATTGGTGAATTGCTCTCTAGAAGCGCTGCGTTAGAGAGTCTAGATCCGTGCAGCGAAGGCGAACGAGCGCATCGAGGATGGATGGATGGATGGATGGATGGATGGATGGATGGATGAATGGATGGATGGATGGATGGATGGATGGATGGATGGATGGATGGGATGGGATGGGATGGGATGGGATGAGATTGGATTGGATGGATTGGATGGATTGGATGGATATGGTTGTACCCTTAATCTAGAGCGGTGGCTAACGCCACCAAGCGGTAATACTTAGTGAACCAAAAACTAGATTTATTTTTACCTTTAAATAGTGATGTTGAGGACTGGTGCTTTGCAGTGAAGGGTTTAATTTTCACTCGTGCCTTGACTTTCACTCGTACCTTGAATTTAGGCATGTTAGACACGAGCGCCATCTGGCAGCTATCTTAGAAAACGAAGGGAGGCGTGTGTGCCCGCGAAGAAAGATACGCACTTGATGTTAAGCCGACATGACGGCTGTATTGTAGCAGTACATAACTAATGTTTATAAAACTGAAAAGCCAGCACTACCACCACAATTGGCATTTCAGGCACGTTAGGGTCTATTTCAAAAGTACTTCCGAGACATAGTGTGGCTTTGTGGTAGAATACTTCATTGCCACGTAGAATGATTGGTTTCAGTTGGTTCTGGGACAATGGCATTCATTCTTCGCATTCGTAAGGTAAACGCTGTTGACGTTACCTTTTAAATGCGAAGCATTTCTCAGCGAACTTTGGCGCCTTTGAGCGAATCTATCTATCTATCTATCTATCTATCTATCTATCTATCTATCTATCTATCTATCTATCTATCTATCTATCTATCTATCTATCTATCTATCTATCTATCTATCTATCTATCTATCTATCTATCTATCTATCTATCTATCTATCTATCTATCTATCTATCTATCTATCTATCTATCTATCTATCTATCTATCTATCTATCCTATCTATCTATCTATCTATCTATCTATCTATCTATCTATCTATCTATCTATCTATCTATCTATCTATCTATCTATCTATCTATCTATCTATCTATCTATCTATCTCTATCTATCTATCTATCTATCTATCTATCTATCTATCTATCTATCTATCTATCTATCTATCTATCTATCTATCTATCTATCTATCTATCTATCTATCTATCTATCTATCTATCTAGCCGCTTACGACTCGGTGCTCTCGTTTTCACCCCCTTAACTCGGCATTAAGCAAAGTTAGCATGGGAGGGTAAGATGGCTTGAAGAATATGACGAGCTGGTCGAGACATGAATATAGTCATAATCTCGTCGCGTACTCGCGTTATAAGGTGCAGCGATAAGGTGTAGAACGCAAATTAGAGGGCAGGTGCCACCGCTGTGTCGTCTTAGCAAAGGTTTGGAAACACTTATCATTTTTGAGCATCGCGTTGCACTGACAGTGCAGCGTGATAGATGCTACAGTCCTTAGAATTAACTGTGTGTGCCTTTTCTACTATAAAGGCACACATAAAAAACATCGACGTGTTGTTACGGTGCCTCAGATATGCGCAATAATTGCTTTTTAATTGCCAATCGCACAAGTATGAGCGCTGAAACTGGAGCAATATTGGTGGATGCTGCGGATAGGGTTGGCCATTTGAAGTAACGTATTCGTTTGTTGCGTAAAGAGGATTCTTACCACGGACAAACACACAAGTTTACAGACAGACAGACAGACAGACAGACAGACAGACAGACAGACAGACAGACAGACAGACAGACAGACAGACAGACAGACAGACAGACCAAAATTTTGGCTTTAAAAGAAAGCTTTAAAAAAGTTCCATCAAAAAAGAAAGCTTTAAAAAAGTTCCATCAGTTCCATAAAAAAGAAAGCTTTAAAAAAGTTTCATCACCGGGAATGGAACTCGTGACATCTAGGTTCGCGACAACAGATGCCGGACACGCTATAAATCCCGCCAGTGAGTGACCTAACATGCCGCGAGTTGGGGACGTTAGTTCAAGTTCGGCGTCCAATCAGGTACGCTCTTCTGGCTATCACCCTGCCATCTCTGATTCTGCTCTCACTGTATACAACTACCACTAGCATATATTACCACAAGGGTTTGTTTAATAATTAACTATCGACATTAGCTGTCGTTATGTAGATGTATGACTATGCGTCAACGTGGCGGTAGCCACGTTAAGCAGTGATACAGCTGTCAAACGCTAGTAGACGTTGCGCAAGCTCTCTTCTATAAATGTACAGTAAAAAATTAACTACTCCTGTTAGGACACGTTTTACTACCGTGTTGTAGCAATTCCCACGACGAAGGGTTCAACCATGTTTTCTTTTTTTAAGTAGCACTGTACTAAGAGAATTTCCGGCATTTGGGTGATCTCTCATGAAGGGTTCTTGTAAGTGTAATTGTGTTGTGTGCCTGTACAAGTGATTGATTGATGGCAGCAGTGATGGCGGAAAAAATAAAGAAAAAAATGCCAAAGGCAATGGCGGCCTTTCCAATTTTGGCAACTAGATTATTGCGAACAGCTCTTACGTGCTACAATTAAGGTTGAGTACTTCTCTGCGGCAATCCTAAAGAATTTAAAATGACATTTGTGGTTTGAGCTAAACAGTTCCTCGAAGCGGATCTCACTGATATGGTGCTTGCTCGTAACTTCAATTAACTTAATTATTGTGGGTGCTTGTTCCGTCCAGTACGTATTTACTTGTTTTGTGTTGTGTACTAAGTCCTACTTGAAAGTAAGGCACTGTCGAAAATTCTCGCTGCTAAACACGAACCCCGCTTTAAAATATTGAGCTTGAACAATTGCCTTGCTAACATTGCGTTTTAGCTGTGTTCTTTTCTCAAGTACCGTCGGTAAGCCTTGGCGCTCTCCGTTAGCAGCGTAAGCAGTACTCTAAGTTGCCCATCGTTAGTGACGCCAGTTCATTGGCAAGTGGGTCTAGTTAACGCTTTCGATGTTTGCGGCTAAAACTTGTAGCGTTTTTTGCAGCAAGCATCGTGTCCATGCGAACACACACAAGCAAAAATGATGTTATGAGGCCGTGCACCCCACAGTACTGAAATGCGTTGTTTTGATAGAACCGTCTTGAAGCAACATACGCTTGGCCATCTTGGTTAAAGATATTTAATTTTTAGTGCACAAGAAGGGCAAAATTTTGATGATGCTGCATTCAGGGTATGCCTTTGTTCAATTTTGTATGATAGAAAAGTTGCATTGTATAGAGTTCTATTGTCACAGAGGCTGACGCCAACATGTCTGCAGCCAAGGCGAGTGTGTTTAGAGGCTCGAATATTCATTCCACTGGGAGGGAATTTACAAGCAACAAGAAGAGCACTACAACGAAAAAGCGAAATTCTTGTTTTTATAAGGAGGGCGTGCAAGGACTAGTCGTTGTAAGGGTGCACTCAGCGCCCTGTTTGGCTCAACACAGACTGCGTTGGTTGCATTTTTACATTCTTCTACTCAAATAGGCATCAACCCTCGCAAGAAAACAGCTTCCGATGAAGCATGATTCAAGAATAAAGAAAGCTAAGTGTAGGGTAAGACAAAAAAATTTACGAACAACATCGGAAAAGCAGGGTTCTGAAAGAACATGGGATGTAGCGTATACAAAGGCGCATGTGCATGCCATCCGGGAACGTGTCTTCGCGCTCTGAACGAAAAAAAAAGCAAAAAAGGATTCTTGCGGGGCTCATCTAAAGGATGGTCCCCTAATTAACTTGTGATTGGAAAGCAGGGATGAAAGGATAGAACGCTGTGTGTGTGATGTGCTTCGTGGCGGTGTAGTGGGGAATAAAGACAGCCTTTGCTCGAGACGAGCAAGACAGTCGCAGCTCATGCGGGCACTTCAGAAAAAAAAATAGCAGTAAAACTGACTACTTGGTGAGTCGGTGCGTGTCCATATTATACCGTTCCTTAGCACGCGCAAAACATTGCGTTTTGAGCGTGCTAAAGAAAGTAAAAATACGAAAAGAAAATAATTATGTTCGAAAATTATATGAGTGATGCGTGCGCACATGGGATGCGAGGCATACGTGCAGCAACAGAGACCACGGCACCGTAACTACGATACCACATGCAGGTTAAGGGTGGAAGCAACATGTCTGTCGAGATTGTTCATGGGCATATAATTTACTTTATCAGCACATGGTTCTGTGTTGGCGTTGCAGCTGCCATTACGCATCTTATATGTCCTGCCGAAGCCATCAACGACAATGGTGCGTTGTGCAGAATGCCACTGAGCTGCATAATACTTTAGGCTACAGCGGCGTGTACGTCACCAAGGTTATTTGTAGTGTGTTGAACCTATTCCTATTGTTTCAAGGCCCCAGTTACATCTAGGCCAGCATAAAAAAATAAAAACAGTGATTTAGGTAGCCTCAAGAAGCTTGAGATGAAAAGTATCTCTTTGCTGAATACCGCAATTCATGGGATTTTCGTACGATGCACTCGTATTCTTTTTTATTAATTTACATGATGACATTTTATATGCTGCTCATAAACTAGTGAACGGTTGATGCCGTTATATAATAATGATAATAATATCTGGGGCTTTACGTTTCAAAACCAAGACATTATTATGAAAAACGCTGTAGAGGAGGGGTGGTCCGGGAATTTCGACCATCTGGTATTCTTTAGTTGTGAGTAGCCCACGCCCCGTAATTTCTTTGTCCCTGTCTTGTAAGCGCTATGGTTTCATTGAACGTAAGGAACCCAACTAGCCCAAAAGTCTGTACTCTCGCTACAGACAGTAGCTTTTATTTCCCGCTCTGTGTAAGACAATCTTTTCACTTCTAAACAGCATGAAATTTTTGTTAACCTTTTGGTTCAAATCGATACAGTAGTTTTGGTTGCTTCTTGCAAAAAAAATGTAACAAAAAAAGCCTCACTCAAGCTATGCACCTTAACTTCCTGCTTTCTAGTTCATTATTGTATATTTCCGTTTCAACTTGGTCAACGCCTTGCACACCACTGCTGCTTCGCATCATATCAGGGTTCCCTTCGGAGAGACGGTTCGTATTTTTTTCTTTTTTTTTTACATCACTACAAATCGTCCTTGGTTCCTTTGCTAATGAAACGGATCTCTTGCTGATGGCCGAAGGAGTGGGTTCCGTGCCCTTTGCCTCACGAATGGCAATTCTTTCATTGTGTGTGCTCGACTGGTGGACGAGGGGCATCCACTGAACGTAACTAGGTGGTTCGGGAAAATCAGAGTGAATCCCTGCTGTTCGAGTCGTAATCAGCGCCTGCATAATTGCTTCAGATAGTATAGTCTCCGGAGCTCGCCGATGCCCCACTTGCCTTCAGTGCTACTCCCGTGTCTATACAAGAAACGGCAGTGGCTGGTCACAGGACGAATGACCAGAAGGTACCATGTCTCGAGCTCACTATGCGTCATGGGGCATCACAACGCCACAAGTGTTTCACACACGCGCGTGAATACGTGTCGGCTACTGCAACTTCGAGATGATGCTCTGAAACTCACAGGTCGTTCGACAAGCCGAAGTTACACCGAATGTTCTAAGGCCTAATGAATGAGTGCGAAGATGGACTCGAAGCAGGCTTGAGCCCAGGAAAGAAGTGCATTCCGTTCTATTTTCGCGTACTCAACAGACAAAGAACGCAGCTAGACCGTAAATAGGCTCAGTGAGAAGTTTGGAAGAGTCGCAGTGTATACGTGTCGCGAAAGCACTCCAGGAATGTGGACGATGCCTGAAAGAGTTTTAATGTGACGATCGGCACGATGCCTCCAAGTAGCGTCGAACAAGTAGTGTTGCGGTAGGCCTGCGGAAAACGTGGTTGGTGTAATTGCCGTCGGCAATCTGGATACTTCCCATTTTCTGTAGGAGCCACCGCGACTGTCTTTATTATTATTTTTTGTCAGCACAGATTGGACGTCATATGCTTCGTTGTCTGCGACAAAGATGGGACAAAAATGTGGCAAAAACGCCAGGCAAAATGCCCACGTGCAGGTTGCGGGAACAAAGGGACGCGTAAAGGGCAACGCGTGTTTCTTTGCCCGCCACATGATGTGCGACGTTCGAAGGCGGGTGCTCAGAATCTCGGTCACGACTCGATGAATCTTCCTGGTCGTTCCTCGCACGTGCGTATGCACAGATCCGGAGGGTAGCAGCCTACTTCGGCCGTGTATGTGAAAGGAAAGAAGGTATGGGGACTTCTCTGTGCGCTACGTGCCGCCTACCTTCGACTGCAACGACACAGAGAAATCGCGATGCAATGAAGCACCGAAGCTCACCTTACTGCCAGTATGCGGCTGATTCAGCACGTATACAGTGGGCCTTCACTGACTCCTGCCACAGTGAGCTTCAGCGCAACGCAGGCAAAATAGACCTGACACGAAAGGAAAAGAAATGGTAGAAAGCGAAAAGAGGAATAGAGCAAACACTGAAAGAAGTAGCACAGACTGCGGGAGACATGCACAAGTGCAGGAATTGCTGTGCGCGCGGCAATACAACGTGGGCAGATCAGAACGTTGTTTTGTCCTTGCCCGCATGTGCGATCATCACGTTTCCGACGCAGTTTTCAGCCACATTTTCTTTCCAGATCCGTATTTGGTGTGCTCACGTGGGCAAAGAAAGGACTGGCCCAGAGCCGGGAAATGGCGGGATATTAGGCACTATTAGCTGATCGATCTTGTTCTCCGTTTCCCGCTGCACTCAAACGCTCAAGGTTACCGGAGCGGGAGGCAAATTACGGTCAGCTAAAGGTTCCTAATACGTATGGCGGTGAGTGAAAGATAAAAGACAGCGCTTTCTTCAGACAAGCTGCTTGCCCATTGGTTATCTTCTGCTAATTGAGAGGGACGCCTTTGGTGCTCACACATGTCATTGAAAGACAAGGGTGAAGATATGCAGTGCGATTACAGAAGCTATGACTGTTGAATCAGAGTGTGCGTGTGTGTGTGTTTAATTGAGGTATGCTGAAGGCAGTTCTAAACTCTTAATCAAGCCCTGGTAAACGGCCATATCCAGGAAACTAGATGATAAGTGTCTGGTTTTCTATCTCATTAAGCGGGTCGTCATTAAGGATGTAGTCTGAATTTGGAGATGAAAAGCTCAGAGTAGCTGTACATTTGGTGATAACGCGTATTTTGTCACCATTAGTGTCAACATGTCTGTGGCAGCTGCTTCATACAAACCAGGCACAGTCTTTGGGGCGAAACCCATGCGCTTCAGCTGGAACATTTAGGAAAATAAACAGAAAAAAAACGCAAAAGAAAAGGCCCGCTGAAGTTGAAGTCTCACACTCAGAGGAGACAGCATAGTTGGAGAAACATAAAATTCAAAAATGCGTATCGGTGGGAACCACTAAAAAAAAGAGGGCTCTAAAAAACAAAAGTGAGACAACGTTCGGGCATAGGTGGGGAATCCTCCAGGGAAATATGCTCTTGGCAGGGAAATCGCTTCATATTGGTGAAGGCATTGAGCTCGAACAATGCGATGGTGCGCTCTCAGAGCAATATGCGCGTGAGAGAACTTCATGCATGGTTCGTTCTGCCTTCCGAGAGCGCACCACGACGCCGAATGCGAAGGGATGAGCGCAACACATGCGAACATGGGAAGTTCTGCTATTGTAAAGCTCAAAAACCGCATACATTTGTAGCACGCATCGATGTGTAAGGTTATTGTTTCCACAGTAACAAAATTCAGTAACGAGATTCGTCGTCCTTATTATGGAGCTCCTGCGTCGATGAATTCGTAGGCTAAGGATGTCACATGAGAAGCCAGTGCCCAGTGGTACGTCGAGAATTGACAAGTTTAACTGTATTTATCAAGGAGCGTGGCATTCAATAAGGCTGATACATTTAATGTTATAGTATTTAACACCCACCCACCCACCCACCCACACACACACACACACACACACACACACACACACACACACACACACACACACACACACACACACACACACACACACACACACACACGCACGCGCACGCACACACACCAATCGGAGACCCAGATGTTCACATGCACATTTATATGCGTTCGTAAATGTAACACCAATTACTACTGGTTGTATAATAAATCAGGAGCGACTAATTCAACAATCGCGGCTTTGAACAGCGTATACGTTATCCCATTAAAACAGGAGAGTGGCCATGGCTGTGTGTAGGTAGTTAATCGAACCTTAGGTTCCTCCCGAGGGAAAAAAAGACGTGTACACATCTTGGTATTATGTCTCGGCAACATCGCATAGAGTCACAATATCGAAGACTGTGGCATTAGGTACCTTCAAACAAAATTTGTCAGGGGCCTTAACCTATCGACGACTTTTAATCGAAACAGTGCGCAGAAAGGGGACTTTTCTGAAAAATGGAAAACCTGAAAATGCGCGTTGTCGTGGCTTTTTAAAGAAAATAAACTGACATACGTTTGCACACCGTCTCGTGTGCAATTCAATCTAAACTCAAAAACTTGATTTTTTATGCGTCTAACTAGCCTAAGTGTTTTTGCATTTAACGCTTTCAACTTGCCAGCACCAAGTTTTGGAGCGGCTGCATCTACAAAAATAAAAAAAACAAGGCAAATTTCTAACCTACGCTACTTCTTCATTCTCTTCACAATAACTGAAATTACGTATTAGAAGTTGGTGTATTACTAGTTCAGAATATTCTGTAGGACAAACCAACCGCACTGTAATATATGTGACCACAAAGACTATTTTGATTTGGTAATGCAACCGTAGAAAGAGAAGACATTCAGTATATTTCAGTGAAATAGACTTCAGTGAAATAGATTTCAGTGTTATCTTATCTTCAACCTAACACAAGCAAAAAAGAAGAAACAAAACTCAACTACGTGTAATAGAGGTATTCGATCAGATTTCTTCACTATGGCATAGCTACAGCGTAGTGATGCAGACTGCCATGCCAAAAAACTTCTCTAGGGCGTAATCCCAAAGCAGCCTCGCTGACAGGTTAGAAGACGACGTGAATTACAGTGAAGCCGGTGAGTGTAAACAAAAAGAAAAAAAAGACGTCAAATTCACCCAGGAATTTCATCATGATTCTACAGAGATTTGACCAGTTTGCTTAAGTTTCGCGTTAGAGTATAGACAGCGTGAACGAAACGACACTACACGGATTGAAAAGGTAGATGCGTTAGTCTCGTAGAAGCCTTCCTACCATAATTATCGCAGTCTCTCCAGGAAAACTCCCAGCGGAATTCGTGTTTGTTTTCGTATGCCTTTACACTTGTTTCGTCACCATAAATAAATAAATTAGTGCATAGCATAACTTTATACTTAGCATTACGCTGCTGAGGGCGTGGTTATGAAGCAGCGACGACGAGGACTAAGGAATACCGGCCGTGCATTAGCTGTTGTCAACTGATATCACATTCAATGGACGTGGCCCAACGAAATAAAAATGAGAAAATGCAGTTTTTTGCCAATTTTTAAACAAAGCGTGAGCAACTGACGTTGCTTTTCCTAGTAATTTTTTTTATCGCTGTTTATATTTTCCGAAATTCAGAAGTGGGAATTAGGGTGTTCAATCGGTCCTGCGTTTGTCTCCCTGTCCCGTCAATAGGTTATAGTTTTTTTTTGCCTTTGGAAGGTTATAAAATTTACCATACAGCTAGATCTCCAACGGACTTGTCAGGCTATGGGCATTCTATTGCTTCATTGCGCAAACACAGTGACACTGCCATTTTGAAAGGAACGCTTAGGCACACTCATACGCTGCATCTGGAAAAAACGCCAGGCCTGCGCTGTAGTTGCAGCACAGTCACATCGAAAGCTAGAAGAGCGGCCCTTAAGAGCCTTTTCAAATAACTCATTGGTTAACTACTGCAAGCACACTTGCTTGGTACCCACTAGGGCATTATTAATAAACTTTTGGGTAGTAGGCTGGCATTCGCTATGCTATTTTTCGTCATTCTTCTGAAAAGCGTGGTATACGCTGAACACTTGCAAGGAATTTCGTGCCAATTGTCCATGCAGTGGCTGACGACGATGAGGAATTATGGCTGAAGTGGGTATGCGCCACAGTTAATAGGGGAACAAGAGCAAGCTTTTGTGATGGTTTGGAGCATTGGACGGCCCACTCGTTACGCTATTCGTATTGTGCGACGACTGGTTGTTCTTTCGCTGTTGTAAAACGCTTTATAGGCCGTATTAACGCGATTGCTTTCCCGACATCAAACCTACCAAAGGCAAGTTTGACAACAAGTCACAAGCACCGGTGTAGCTCAGTGGTAGAATAATGGGCTGGCACCCAGCGGACCCGGGCTCGAGCCCCACTATGCCATTGGTGCTAGGTCATGCGTGACTAAAGGAAGTTTGACAAGTTATAAGCACTGGCGTAGCTCATTGGTAGAATATTGGCTGGCACGCACTGGACACGGGTTCAAGCCGCACTGTCATCCGCCGCCGCCGCCGCCGCCAGTGTCCGTAACCACATTGCACGAAATTAGAAAAAAAACAACCTTGCACTAATGACACAGTGGGGCTTGAACCCGGAGGTTCTACTTATGAAAGTACGGCCTCCGGAGCTCAGCTCTGACACTAACTTTGTATGAGGTTGCTGTCTGCCTTGCTGTTAACCTCATGTTTCGTCTCACTGGTGGAGTCGATCTCAGCGCCCATAAAAAAAGAAGCGCGTGGTTCAGATCAGCTGCGACTGGAGCCGCAGCGATCCCTGCTGAACACAAGAAAGTCATTTGGTCTTTCACTAATGTCATTTAATAAATTTTCCCTAATTATCCTGATATTTAGTTATCCTCTTTTATAAGTGAGCTTATGCTTTGATATCTAATTTGTACGAGAGATTCAATACAGTAACTTAGAATTCATTTTTCTGAATAAACAGATAACAGAAAGTAAGTGCTTCTTTGGAAGTGAGTGAAAAAAAAAGCAAACAAGAGGGTCATTCGATGTTTATGTCATGCAAAAAGCAACAAAAAACACAAATAACAAGTTTTAAATATATATTTGGGGTGCGACCCTAGGTGGTATGCATGCACTGTTGCTTTTTTTATTGTGCAATGCTAGGTCCTGCTAGGAGAAAATGCATCTCTAACAAAAACATTACACACAATAGCCGTTCATGTGCTACTATTCGCGTGGCTTTTAAAATGCACTTCCGCTTTAACATGCACCCGTGAGCTAGGGCTTTGAACAAGGCTTGTTAGTGAAGTTTTAGGTATTGATCAATGCTCTGTTTATATTGGTGGTATATTTTAATTGTCACTAGCTCGGAAATACCAGATTATCGCTCACAAATTATACGCGTAAGGGATTCGATGTTTACGGTTGAACCCCAGGGTACATGCAAGACGACCATGATTCGATTGAGTGATGCCGATTCGCAGAAAAGAGTAAAAGTGAAGTCGTCTAGGCCAGGCGAACAGAACCTAGGCGGTGGGGATCGTTCATCGGAAATTGAAGTACAAGCGCATGCTATTTCTGCGCGGGCTTTGGCTGTGCACACTAAGACTTCTACTATATTTACCCGAGCCTCTTACGCTGCCATTTCTTGCTAATTACGTGCAGTGCTGTGGAATTCAAGGGCAGCTTCCGACACGGTCTCTCTTCAGTGTGCTCGCACTATACTGGGACGCCACCCTTTGCGAAAGTTGCGAGTGCTTCAGCATGGTTGCGTACACGGTGCACACAACAATAAAGGGTGGGATCAAACAGCGTTTTTCTGTATATGTTTTTTTAAGGACGGAAGGTTTGAGGGCATGGAGTGTTCACAGCTTTGGTTGAGTGGTAGCTTTTTTAAAGATGATTTTTTTTTGCATTCGTGTAACATAGGCTTGGCTCATCTGAATAACCGTATTATGAGGGGCCCAGAGTGAATTTATTTTGTGGTGCCCTAATTATGTTAGTTACGTGGTCGAAATTGGGCAGTGCCGACGGCAGCAGCAGGTGCCTGGAGCCTTGCACCTGCCTAAGTCGCGGTTGATTCTACACTCTCAGAGCATCAGGCACTCTTCGCAGAAATAAACTAAAGCCTCACGTAGCTCTTTTTCTTTGCTTCTACTTTTGATAACATGTAACACGAAAAGATTGACCTTATACATTCGCAAGGTAATCATTATCATTAGACACTTTATTGTGGTAATTATAAGTAATACATTATAAAAATACTACTACCGTGAACCACAATATTGTTAATTTATTGCATATGCATAGTTTATATGGCATGAGAGTAATTATTAGGCATATGAGGTCTCTTGTTGTGATTAGCTTTCGTAATTTGCGAAATATATTTGGTGGGTGGCTATTGAACCTTAATCGTACAGTTTTCGTACAAAAACAGCTGAATATTGTGATATTCAAGTTTCATGCCGCATCCTTCATCGAGACTTTTTTCTTTAGAACAGTTTGAAAAAGAAATGTTTAGACGTTTGTAACCAACTAATATATAATCACACGTTATCCGTGTATGACGATACATGGGGTCCCGAATATCCCACAGCACAATTTAATCAAAGACGAACGTCAGTACGTGAGCCACACTCAGTCCATATTGCTCCCAGTATACTGTTGTAGCCACTGCTAGCTCTTTCGTTGCTACGTTTAGTTATTTATACCTAATTACGTTTGTAACTCAAATTGCTCACCTGATCATTAAAATATTAAAAAGGCAGATGGAGGCATGCTCAAATAACGTCTAACTTTGCTATTTTCAGACTGGAATATTACGTGCTCGTACTATCCAGCTGATAAAGAAAGCACGCGAAATGTGAAAAGTAACACGGAACTAAGCTGTCATCCAACAAAAGTGAGAGCGCAGTCTTGACTTGATACTTCACAATGTTGATTAATTTGTGGGGTTTAACGTCCCAAAACCACCATTTGATTATGAGAGACGCCGTAGTGGAGGACTCCGGAAATTTTGACCACCTGGGGTTCTTTAACGTGCACCCAAATCTGAGTACACGGGCCTACAACATTTCCGCCTCCATCGGAAATGCAGCCACCACAGCCGGGATTTGATCACGCGACCTGCGGGTCAGCAGCCGAGTACCTTAGCCACTAGACCACCGTGGCGGGGCTACTTCACAGTGTATGAGGGCACTGCTTCCTGATATGCACTGCAGGGCCCGAATTCACAAAGCTTTCTCTTTGGCTACGCATTTTCTTAGCCAAAAGTTCTCTTATCTAGAGGGATTACTATAGCGCGGGTATGAATTTAACTTATTTGGCACTTAAGAGGGCAAGGAGGACACACGATAGCTGATGAAACGACAAGGAAAGAAAGAAGCGTGTGCCGATAATATCAAGGTAGCACGCAAAGCGTCTAGCATCGAGAGTATACGATGACAGCCAATGATTTGCTGCATCTAAGTTTCAGTTCCGCGAGCGTCTGCTACAGCGCTTACGGGATGCCGCGTACGTTGTAATAGGCGTTTTGGCGGGCTGTGCAAAGCCAAGCACTCGCCTTTCATCAACGACTGTAGCTAAAAACGAAATTGCTCGATGGCCTTAAGTCATCGAGCAATCCATGCACTATCTCGCCAAGTACAAGTAAACAACACTCCAGGTGTACCACATAAATGAAACCACACATAAATCGATGCATGCAATGTTTGAAAATGTGCCACGAATGTCTTCCCCTATTTAACGCGACCAGTTACCTTACATTTCATTGAAGCTGCGCTGCTACTTAACTAATTCGGTGCAATCTAGCACGGTATAGTGGTGAACGTAAGGGTGTTTTGTACCTATAGTCAAAGGTAGCCTTTGTTACAATATTCTTATTACAAGACACATGAGCGACTTTGGTGCCTGCAGACGAATTGTGCGGAAATAGATAACAGCAGTAATCAAATGAAATTGTGAGCGCAATTTCACTGGTTCCATGCACCGCAGCATTTTTATAAAGCCGCAATGCGAGAACGTGCATACGCTTACGCTTAGGCATATGTCTACGTAAAATGAGGGAGACTCGTCGGGAGGTGTCACAGTGCTAATGCTTTTCACAAAACACGGTGCAAATATTTCGTCCAGCGTTGTTTGAGTGCGCAAACAAAGCAAGGGACGTGTATACCAGTCTTGAGGTCGAGAGACGTTATCACACGTGCGAAAAGGATGAAAAGAGAGAGAGAGAGAGACTCTCGTTTCGGCTTCGCGAAAGCTGGAAATTGATAGATAATAAAGACAATTTTTTGGCCCAGCAGACGTCAGGGAAAGTCTCCGCAAAACAGGGTCAGATGCTCGGAGAGCATAAAAAAGTGGAGTACGCGTTATATGATAGTGACAGCCACTCAGAAAGCGAGATGAAGTGTGACTGTCCTTAGGTGTGAGAATCAATGCTAATTAAGAGAGTTGAGTTAATGAGCCAAAACTTTCCTAAATAACGATAATGAAAGCAAACTGAGCATTCATCTAGTGAAGGTGACAATAGTGACAGTGAACTCATAATAGTTGATTAGCGTTCTCACAGGCCGATATATATTTTTATTTTCTTATCTATATTTGGAAAACTATGAGAAGGTAGCATACGTTAAAGCCGGCTATCCCAACGTCATGACAGTAATGTACAAGAATAAATAGCACACGGTTATACAATCACACGTGGCGGTTTCTATCTTCTAGTAACCTTGGGAAAACGCATTCTAACTATTTTTTCTATTTTTGACAAAGTTTCACGGGACGTTTTTGCATTTGGCTTCATTCGAAGGAATGACGATATATCAGCAATAAGGCGAACACAAGCACTGCTGCAGTGGACGAGCGGTTACAGCGCTCAACTACAATCTAGGAGGTACTTGGTTCGATTCGCAGAATCCCTGAGCACTTTTTTTTTTCGAGAGGTTGCCCGGCCTGACATTATGCGTGGTGGCGGGTACTAAGTTTTTGAGAAGTAGGCTTTCGCACTTGCTTCTTTCACTCCCCTTTCGACCCAAAAGCGCTGTACTGTGCTCCTTCAAAAATTAAACAATTCAGGGTTCATAATTTTCTCCTCCGTCCTCTCTTATCGCAAAAGTGTCCAGTGCTGAAATACCAATATCATACCTGGTATATTACTTTTCACGTGTTTGGATATTCGACCAGCAATCAGTCTTCACGGTGTTTTGAAGAAAATCTACACATGCAGTGAGCTAACTGCTTGCAGCCAAGTTGACTGCCTTTGTAGGGACACGCTTTCGTGTTAATTTGGTGGGCATCATCACATGCAGCAAGACCAAAGAGCACGGACAGTTAGAGCTGATGCAAACAGAGTGATTAGTTTGTGTCTTCTCTCCCGCTATTTGTCATGCTGCACGCTTCAGTGTAATGTCGCTGTCAATGGTTAAAATGAACTATAGCAGTTAATCGAGTTCTGCTGAGAGGGTCTCGTATTGTCCAGAATGGAACAGAACAATGGCAATTTGATTTGTGTGATAAAGAGATACCCTGCTTTTGGCTACTAGAATAAATTTCTAAACTGAAGTTTATTTTTTATTAACAACAGTTCCAGTGCAGATGAAAGGAGCATGGACAAAAATCGTGTATTCAGCTTGACTAGGTTTGTGACCTTAATTGTAATTGCGAACCGGTATCACAGTATGCATAAATATCACACACATATACAACCACGGGTGATAGCTTGCTTATTCTGATTAAAATTGAAAGGTTGAAATCGACATATTCAACCAACGCAATGTGTACGAGATATGTCATGTAGAGTAGCTATGCTCGAAACTAATCTTCGCAGGTTCGTTCCATTTTACCCAATTTCTTGCCCATGACTGTAGGTTGGTAAATGAAACTTCTTCGAACACACATATTCTGTGTAAGGTTACATTTATTTTTATGCAGTACAAAACAAATTGAAATGTATAATGGCTCAAAAGAGAAATAACTAGAAACAAATTCAGCCAAATCATTACCAAACTTACTCACCAATGATAAACGGATTCTCATTTAAAATATACATACATACATACATACATACATACATACATACATACATACATACATACATACATACATACATACATACATACATACATACATACATACATACATACATACATACATACATAAATACATACATACATACATACATACATATACGCACACACACATATACATATGTACACCCATACATACATACATACACTCAGGTGTAAATATTAAAATGAATGGCTATAAAACAACAATTCTAATACACTCATTTTGAATATACTACAGAAAGTAACTTACGAGAGATATCCACCGGCACTGTTATGTCTGAACACGGTGTTTCTCGAATTATCTCGCAAAAGCTTGATGCATAGTTTTCTGCTGCTGCCCAGTGACAAGCAGTTTTTCTAAAGAACACAAGAATAAAGCCCTTGACAATGTCATGCTAAAGAAAAGGGCTGTGCATCAATATTTTGTACATGTCTGCAATATCACTCTGTTTATTTACATAGCTTGGCTCATTCACAACCCACTAACAAAGCATGTTGGGACACTTGGGCTGAAAGTTGGCACAGCACGAGTAAATTCTAGACAAAACATGAATAATACAATTATAAGCTACTAAGCTCCTTGGTGCAAACAGTGTTTATATTGACAGCTATAGGTGCCATTTCGTTTCCCCAAAACACTTCTCAAAAGTAGAATCAAATTTATTTAGCTAAAAGTTTCTATTCTGGCGCGTCGTGGTGGCTCAACTGTGGAAGCGACTCTTTCGGCCAAGAAAACAAAGACCAATTATTTTTCCAGTTCGTGAATTCGCCTTATGCTAACATTGAGGCAGCTGGTAAGAGGGCTTTTGGAGAGAGGAAACCACCACATTCCCACCAGTTGTGGCCTTGCGTAGCTACTTCACTTGGACAAAAATGATTAAAAACACTCCTCAAGAAGACTTCAAAGTTTGCACATCAACACAGTTCCTATACAGCTGTCTATTAGTCTGCTTGAAAAATATTGAGTTTACTGGTGGGCAAAGACTGTACACTATGTGAGGTGATGCTCCAGTGCACTGCATGTATGTCTTGCTGCTGGCCTCAACTGCGATGTTGCTCAGCACATATGTGTAAAATAACAACTAATACTATGCCACTGCAAAGTAATTATGTGTCATTTGCATGAAACAGGGACCACAATAAAAGAACATAACAACATTTGCCTTCACAAAGTTCAAAATATGTAAATAAATTTCCACAGAGTTTTCACAGTTCCTCTGAGGATAGTAATATTGATTGTAAACACATTCTTACTTCCACTAACAAACTATTTTAAGATGCCAGATTCAATATTAGAGTATACCAGCACTTTTGTAGGGCTAAACAATTGTACAGGCACCTAGAAAAACACCAGTGAATGCATGGTATAGCTACATATAAAAATAAGTACTTTTATTTCTAGTCTGAGTAGAGCTGCCTAGATGATAAGTCACTTGCATTACATTATGAACAAACCTATCCGAGCAAAGTATACATTTCAAAAGTTACACTTACACAGTAGATAAGTAGACTGTTGAAGGACGGACAGGCAGTGGGATAATACCCAAGCACTAAAATCTTCTGTTAAGATATACTAGGAGTAGTGATGATCTACTTCCTTCCAAATGAAATAATCCACATAGATTCACTTCCCAGAGCTTATACACTCATGGCATCATTGGTGCTACACAAATGAGTGTACACTGAAGGATTACATCGACTAAGTACATGATTACTGCATCCATGGCTTTACTTCTTGTACTACAAAGAATGCAGACACAGTTACCATTGGCGACCATGGATGTTGTGATTTCTGGCATGTAAATGTAGAGGCACGCAGGCACTTAACACACATGTTAAAAACTTCAGTTAAAAAATATTTGCCCACTAACACTACAGCAGCCTTTAAATTAGTGTCATAGTTTGGTATCTTCCATGCAAAATTTAAATAATTTTGAATGCAAGCAAATTAACTAATGAATAATGCACTGCTAAGAAGTTAAGCAGCAGCTGCTCCTGACATCACAATGTGCTCTTTCTGCTGTTGTAAACTTTGAGCAGGAGAACAGTCACTGGCAGTCCCTTTATACTTGTTGGTCTTCTGTGCTCTGTTCTTGATACACTGTACATGACCGTGGAGCACCAAACCCCTTGTTACTGCTGGAACTTAGAAAAATACAGATCATTGTTACAACCATGCTACATGCAAGAGTGTATAGTTGTCAATTATGGGCTCATATTTACAGATATTGTATTTTCAGAAGCCAATGACAAGCCTCAACACAAACACACACAAACAGTGAAGACTGAAAATATATTTATTAGGATACAAGAGCAAAACTACAATGTTATAGATGAAGGCATGAAACTTATGCCAGACATAAAAAACCAATAAAGTTTCTTCTATTTTGACTTTACACTAGGTGCGAGAAGCAGACCACAAATAAGTTCACTAAGAAATACAAGTTAGACTGCATTACAACGCAACAGCCAATGTTCCTAACTTTAAGGCTGTCTAACATAGCCAGCTCACCGTACTGCGTATAGGAGCACATAGGCAGTCTAGAAGACACAAAGAACTTGTGGATTATGAGTGTGCTTGTTGCTGACATCTATTATTCTAAATGAAGAAAACCTTTCAAAAATGCACTTCATCAGGGGAAATAATCATACGCAACAAACACAACGGGCTCCTACAGGTGCCACCAACACTCACCATTATTGTTGATACCAGTGTCTTGCCGGATGGATATGCTGCGTCCTGCACAGAACCCCAAAGGAGCGCTCCATGACTTGGATTGCATGTGTGCTAGCTGCATCGCTCTGCTGCTGAAATAGGCTAGCCACAGACAGAGAAATGAAAATCCATGGCTTTGAAACACACTGAACGTCACCTTTAGAGATCAACAATGCATACTTAGGTCAGGTACAATTTGTAGAAAAATATATATCACTATGCAATCGTGGTGCACATGTTCGGCTGAAACATAAGCAACAGCACTGAGAGACAAAAAGCTACATTAGGAAAAAGATGCAGTTACTGGCCCTATGTCATCTGAAGCTTCTTCAATAGGTCTTTCTCCTTACAAGTTGTGAACAGCCAGGCAATTTTCACCCACTTGCTATTTCCTTCCAGAGCACTTGATCCACAGAGGGAGTCACAAGCTCGAAAGCTCAATAAGGAATCAAAGTATTTGTGCTCGTTTCAAAGCACAAGCCTTTGAGCCTCAGATTGTTGGAGTTTCATTCATAAGCTGCAGGCTTTCAGCTTTCAACATTCTCAATTATCTTGCAATTTAGTTCTATAAATCTTGAATAAAAATTATGTGTAAGAATATTACAGGTATCCACGGAAAGCAACCATGATTGGGTTTTCAATTTGTGCACAGTAAGTGGTGTTCATGTAATCGAATGTATTAAAGAAAAACTAACCTTGCAGCTAGCCGTTAGGCAGTTTTCTGCGCTCGAAGCTCCCAAGCAGATCGCAGTCCTTCCAGATGAGGCTGCCATGCATGCTTCTACGCCCCATCCGCTGAATGATAACAGTCCCAGCAGTGACATAGGCTTGCATAGTTAGGGAGAACGCGTCCTTCCTATTTTTGTACAGGTGCTCCAAGTAATGATGAGGATTGATGTGCCAGAATGTTCAACCGATGCATCACAGAACCTTAACAAACCAATCTCTGCTACCTGTGAAGAGCCAAAGACGAGATATTTAAAAACAATCATTAAAGCACTCACTTCTAATACTTATTTGAGGAAGCTATGACTTCGTTAATGTGACGAAAATCTGCTATAATCACTTTGAAATGTAAAATTTACGTACCGCAATATATATGTTTCACTGAAGTATAGTACTAGCACAGTGGTAACCGTCTATAGAACTAATTTTCCAAAATAACGTAAATTTTTTAAGCGCAACCTGGCTTCTGAAAAATAAGTTCACATTAACTTTCCAACTATCAAACGTGGTCAATCGACAGGCCCAACCTCATATTCAAACAAGAGCTCACTTGTATCAAATCACAAAAAACTTTTTATGTATTTGCTCCATAATATATGTATGTATATAACAGTAGTAGTATATTTTTCATGCTTCAACTTACCATAGAGAAACATTACATCTGATGGGCTTAAAAACTTGCACACGTTATAGAACTGCGTGAATTATAGTACTGGTGAAATTTAGTTCTGCAAGGTGAACTCACCGATGGCAGCATTTAGTAGCCGTCGGTGTCATGAGGAACCAAGTACGGCCAACAGGCAAAGGGCAACTGCAGATTGGAGCTGCCAATGACAGCAATGAAGGGCTGGCCAGGCGTGCATGTCCATTGATAAAGTGTAAGAACTGGCCATGACCGGCTGTTGTCAAGGCTCTAGTGCCGTGAAAAACGATGGCCAGACGAACTCGGAAACGTGTAGTTAGGCGATATTGGCCTACAACTTCATCCCAAGCAAGGCACCGGTGAAATCTTTGCTTTTTCTGGGGGCCGAAGGGAAGCTTGACGTTCACGGGCTCTCGCTGCCACATAGAACTCTCAAGTTGTTACCGAAGAACAGTCTAGGCGCGCTTCCAAAGTAACACGATCCACAACAGAATGTAGCATCTCGCAGTTTTGGTTGATCACATCACAGCGCTAGGACTATGGTTAACACAAAAAGGAGAAGTGACGACTTAATAAACAAAAGCGCCAAGCTGCCCCACCACAACTTCGCCGGGCAAAACAGTTATCAACGCTGTCTTTCAATTTTCGGTCACACGAGCACAGCTTGTTCACAAGTCTTGGAACGTCAACACAGCTCCACTGTTCACAACGAACATCGTTTCACTCCCGAACGGTACATTGCTCTCAAGTAAATAGAAGCGTACGGGCTAACTAGTGGCGAAGCAAGAACCGAGCGCGTAGTTCATACGTTTCCGTACGTACTTGGGGTCACTCAAGTAACGTGTCAAAACGCTGTCAATCCGAAATGTCGCACAGCACCCAACTGAGAGACTGGAAAGTCAAGCGAACGAACTGTTACCGGCACACAAACACACATTGCAGGCTTCTCGAGTGCTAGTTGCCGTCGATACATCGACGCCGATCCCCGCTTGATAACCACACCGACGCACAGGCTTCGCTGCGCTTCACCGTACACCATTGCACTGCCAGAGCTTTCCGCACTGCTCACACGCACCGAAAGAGCTGCTGTAATCACAACACATCCGGTCAAACGCTGAAGTAACTCGTGCGAGAAGCATTTGCTGAAAGTAGCACCGACCGATATGCTGTTTACGACGCCATGTTGTTTTCGACAACTGCACCGCACGTAAGAGAGCTCTTAGAAAGTACTTGCACTATTTTCACGGCGTGAAAAAAATTTCTCTTTATGTGCGAGGGGGGTGATATGACGAACAGGACAGGCGTGCCAGATGAAAGAAGTGTTTTGGCAACGTCACGGAGTGAGCTGATGTAGAGGGTATTGCTTCACAACCAATCACAAGCTGTGCCTGTCGGTCAAGCCGTCGTCTGCTCGCGTTTGTCGTCTGCTTCGATCAGAGCATGCGACAGGGGATTCGCCTTCGCAACGCTATTATTCTCAGGTCAAGTGGCCGCTGCGTCGCACAAAATACATGTCAGTGGCTCGCTCTACCTTTGAATGATGTTCGTGCGCCAAGTTAAATGGCTGGTAATTGACGCAGGGATGAATTCAGCCAAGGTTTGCTCCAGAATCGTGAGGGTTTGCATATTTTCGGTGTCATACAAAGTTACTAGGGTCATTTTATTCCGATTACTTGCCATATTATCATGGTCCATATCGGTGTCTGAACAGTGAGGGTGAAGATGCATGATTTGTTTGTAGTTCCATGCGTAATCACGCGCACCCCTAATAGGCTTTGGTTTACAAAGTACGCTTTGTTCCAGATCGTCCCAAAGTGTATCGACAGCTGTATTTCAGAGATCGCAACCATTGGACAGTTAGAGCCAATGAAAGTACACTAGAGCACAACTTTTATGAACCACTCACTGAAAACTTCCTCTCATTTTTTATTTCCAATAGCGTGCAAAGAATGTGCTCTCATTAACCTCTTTGGTGGTAATTTCCACCAATGAGGCAAGGATCTCGAGTCGCACTTTCAATTGGATGAGATGGGGCGCAACACAACAACATAACAAATAAGGTTGATCCTATGTCATGTCGCGTTCGAATGCACCGACCATTCATGTATCACATTGGTTTTCATCCAACCACAAATCTTTACATGCGTAGTTTTATGCCATTGACGCCCAATAGAATTCTTCAATTACTGCGACTTCGAACTTATTGGACGGTGGTGGTTGTCAACACCATCCACTGCGTACAAGGGAAACAACACGCGAAGCTCAAAGCGCCGAAAGAAATAAAAATGCACCAGCAGTCATCAGACAGCCCTTAATGGGTGTGAATTAGGTCAAAACCAGCCAGGGCACCAAAGTATACCGCTGCGGCAGCAGGTTCTAAGTAGCCACATTGTTCCTAAGAGTGGTCCGGACCACTCTTGAGATTTTCTCTCAGCCATGCTGTTTTTACGCACAATTTCGCTTCGTGAATCCACTTACGAGCACTTTTCAGTGACGTAAGCAAATATAGCAACTGCATCACCATCGCTGACATGTTCCCGGGCAGTCACAGCGCGCTTTATTTGCAGCGGCCGATGTGACAACTATGGCCTCTTACGACGTTTTTTCGTTTCGTGAATCGACTTACGCAAGAAAATTTCTCTTGCGCAAAAATGTTTTCGTAAGTGAGTTTTGTGAATCCGGGCCCAGTTTAGTCACGGGTTAGTTTTCGAATTTCATTAGCTTTTTTTATTATCCAATAAAAAATCAGCGCGCAATTAGTACGTTGTTGAAAATAACACAGTTAGATGTCACTCGAATATGCCTACGTATGCCTCATTGACATTTTATAGATTTGTGTAGTACTTGTTGAGTTAAAACATAATTTGAATTACTTAACCAAACATAATTAATGAGAGCGAAGTTGTGGTGGCTAACACAGTGTAATTGGAACAATAAACTGTAGGTGTATCTCGCGTTACAATGTTCTTTTTTTTAAATATGGCTGCGTCATATTTTGGACAAAGTGTATATAGCCCATTTGAAAGCTAGGCCACGTGTCAAGTTTACAAGAGACAGTGGGATTGGGCGTGTTGGTATAACATCATAAAGGGTGCTTACCAGCGCTGATTAAGAGGTTTTCACAGACAACCATTACTCTTTTACAAATATAATACTGCACCGAAAAAATTGTGGTAATGGTCAGCTATCTTGTGTTGTTCAATTTATTTTAGATTGCTTTCATAGTTTTGCCTCTGCGAAGGCATCACTTGAGTTTTGTTTTAAACATAACTGATTATGTAACGGGTCAATTGCATGTGCAAGTTACTGCTAGAACGCAGCTAGCATGTGCGTACATTTGAAGTTTTAGGGTATACGCCGACATACCAGTCATAGCAGAGCCAACCAGATACGAGATGCCTTGATTGTTATGTGACATAGCCTGGTCAATCTTAGCGAACCTCGTATAGTATGTACACGAACGACAGTTTCGTGAATCTTGCGTGGTACTCTAAATAAAGTAAGAAACCTCAATGTATCCGGCTATTTCACCTAATATCACAGCTATTGATGATTACGTTCACCGACTTTGCTATATGACAGAAGAAACATTGTGAAGGCGCTGGTGATATAAGCAGATATGGTTTTCTTGTGTATGACATGCGCAAGAACTAGAAGCCATCGTAAACCAAAGTGCAGCTGCCTCAACTTCATTTTATTGCAATAGCAACTATATAGACACTCTCAGCTGCATTTTGCCGCCGGCATCGGCGGCGATGTCATGCACTGTATATGTACACGTATCTATATATAGGAAAACGCAAGAAAGAAAAAAAATCCAGAAAAAAGACTCCGGCGCGCTGAATCGAAGCTGGGATCTCAACGTCGTGAATGCGAGGCGTTAAGTACTGAGCCATCGAGATACCTCCTTAAACGGTCAAACCGCAAGATATTTATATGTAATAGGTTACTTGCATGTGCAAGTTACCGCTAGACCATATCATGTGCGTACACTTGAAGTTTTAAACTACGCCGATTTACCAGTCATAGCAGGGCCAACTAGATACAAGGTGCCTTGTTTTGTTATGTGACGAAACCTGGCTAATCATAGCGAACCTCGTATAGTATGTACTTACCACTGTTGCCGGTCATCTCGGGGCGAGGGGAGACTATCGTGTTTTCAGCATTATCAGCAAGATGGCGCACCTAGCAGGTGGCGGCTCTCATCTCTCACGCGTACTTTGGACCACGGAGGGGAGTGGAGTAGGTGATCTCTCGCACGCCCGTATCTCCTGATGGGTAGGATCATACATCTTGGCTGGCGTTGGGCTTGCATTGGAACGATTCTGTTGTAGTTACGGGATACCCAAAGATCACTGCAATCGTGGCACGGCCTCCGTTTGCAAAAATGGCACGCTTTTTAGACACAATGAAGTAACAACTGAGACGATTATTTGCGTTAATCGGTACCTGTGAGTACGTTTCGTGCGTCATTCGTGCGTGAGAAACACGGGGCACGTTTTGATCTGCTCGCAATTCTACGCAAGCAGCGAAACAGCAAGCAGTGAAACATACATTGTGGAGCGCAGTTTTGCCTCAGTTGTGATGGAGTGTTCTGAAGAAAGAGCCATCTAGTCTTGCGGAGACAATAAGAGCAAAACTGCCTGTGAACGTGCACAGAGTTTCTGCGCAGCGATGACAAATGTCATTACGTGGCCTCCTGGCGATGAACTCTTTTCTGATAAACAATTGTTACAGCTGTTACAACGTTATAAAATGTGGCCAAGCTGTCTTTGTTTCTTGTAGCCGTACTTTCACAACAAAATAAAGTCAGTGTAAAGCCTATTTCAGCTACATGAACTTACACTTCGTTGCTTCTACGCGAAATGTCGTCCGCAACGCACCCGTAAATCAGCGACACGTATAACGTTTTTATAGTTGCGTCCAGGAACACAGTACCGTTTCACGACTATTTATTTTGTTAATGCAATAGCAATCGTATGGACAGTTTCGGCTGATTTTTTCTATCTTGTTCGTTCATTACCACATATTTCGTTTTACCATTGCGCAGAAGAAAACAAAGACGCCAGAGCATACTACAAGCTGACACAAACGCCGACGTGTGCCTTCAGAAAGAATGTCACCTGCAACATATCGCGCTTATTTTATTCTTGTGGTTTTGACGCCATGTATGCTTTAGAACATCATTCGGTCTTCCGTGTAACATAAAACTCTGACAGCGGTGTGAACGCCTAAGTGCGTATGAGTAAAACCGATTCTATCATGAACTTTTGTTGTGGAAAGTTGACGCTCGTGTCCATTTGACTGTGTGCTCATACATCCGTGTTCATTACTGCAGTATGTTCCAAGTGACTTTATGACTACAACAGGACTGACGTTGAGATAGTAGTGTAAAAGTAAACGTCCAGCCTGGTATTCGTTCTGCCGTAGACAACGCAGCAATGAATAATCAGTTTCAAATATAGCCACCTATGCTAGTTTATCTATTTATTTTTGTTTATTTAAAAATACTGCAATCCCAAGCGAGGGATTATAGCAGGGTGCTAAATACAATCATAAGTATAGCAATAGTAATGTGAATCCAGACATGAACATAAATACGAAAGTATGGTACAGTTCACAGAATACTGTTGTAGAAGAAAATCCAAACGAGAAAACTCTTATGCATAATAAGTAAAAAAAAACAGTAACAACCATGAAGAAAACATAGAACCTGCATACAATAAACAAGTTGTACGAGTATTTGGTTAACAACTCTAAAGTCTGCAAAAGTACTCTTCGAAGACACTACATATAGAAAAATAACTCGAAGATTGGTGCTGAATTTGAGTCCATCTTCTCACGGGTCCCATTTCAGAAAGATGGGACCACTGAGAAGCTCTGCCTAATAAGCTTAATTATTCTTTGAATTACTGTACTTATTTCTGACCTTGTCAAGCAAACGAGTGAAAAGCAGTGAACTGAAGAAGCAGGCTTACAGCACATTATGTAGTGGAGAAGCAATCCTGACAGATGTTTTCTCTTGTAGACGACAACATTTGGTAGAGAAAGGCTTCTTTTCACAACAAGTTCTGTAGTGACGTAAGCTTTAGAGGTATTCGATGTTATAGACGAGAATAGTCGTAGGTTGCTTCTCATGCTACAAAATGAAGCGGGAACGCAAGCTGTAAAGTTGCTTGCTTCGTGGACGAGTGATGATCGCTAGGTGGCGTCGAGGAGCGCGGACGTGAAAACGTCGGCTCCCGCTTTTCTAAATGTTTTCGGTCGTTTCTTTGCTCCAAGATCACTTGGCTTTGTGCTTATTCGAACAAGCAAGCTCTGCGGTTTCAGTGAAGACGCCATTTTTGGCGGTGAGTGAACTCTTAGACATATTTTTGGACTTTAAAGTTGCGAAGCGGCGAGCGTCCCCGCTAACCCTAACCACACCTAGGGTTGGCGAGGAGTACGGCCGTTACACGTAGCCAAGGGCTCGGCCAGACGCGGCAGCTAGTGGATCAACCTCCGTACGTCGCAGTCGAAAACCAGGCACTGAAAATGCCTTCCACCATAACCGTGGAGGGAATGGAAGTAAGCGCGGAGATCTTCGACGGACCAGGATGGGCCACCGCCATGGGACGCCGAAGACAGACGACTCCGCCGAACGAGGAGCTGGCCGCTGGGACGGTCGAGCACAGCAACCAGCCGAAGCACCCCAGGGGCTTTAAAAAAAGTCAATCGTCACTACACCGTGTGGTATCCGCTTCCAGGCTACCCCGCCTACCCAAGGACCAGATCAGGGTAATTATGAGACCCAGAGGAGGATTGGACGTAGCCCGAGTCGACCTCGTTCTGCTGGCGAGAGCCGTCATCATGGCCGCCCAGATCACCGACGAACAAGCACGGGAGGACACAATCTGCCCCAACAGTATGCAAAACATCATTGTTATTTCTACGCCGTACCAAAACAATGCTACATCATACGTGAACGTGCAGAAACTGCACACAAACCAAGGCTCTTTCGAAGTTGCCGCATATGTGGCCGCGCCCGATAATACATGCAAGGGCGTCATCAAGAACGTTGACCTCTCCCTTGACGACGCAACGCTCAAACGCCTGATTGTGCACGACCGAAATCCCACTGCCATCGAGGCAAGACGCATTAAAAAGACCAAAGTAGTCGCAATCCTCTTTGACGGGTTGCGCGTTCCGAGCACAGTGATATGCGGAACCGCCATGGTTCCCTGCTCACTCTACAAGCGACAAGTCGATGTTTGTAGAACGTGCGGAGGAGTCGGCCATCGCGCCGATATTTGCCGGCACACAAACGCAACGAGCAAGAAGTGTCACAACTGCGGTGAAACGCTACAAGAAGACGGCATGCATCACTGCGAGCCAAAATGCAAGCTTTGCGATGGAAATCACCCCACCGGAGATCGCGAATGCAAAAGACGCTTCCACATTCTATACATAGTGAGAAGGAGAAGAAGACGCAGAAAGCAAGAGTGGCAAGCACAACAACGTCAAGACGCACCAACATCTGTCACGTTTAAGGGACCCTGCCTCAACCAGGTGCCGGGACGGGAGAACGCCTCGAGCGTCCATCACCGTTCTCCATCCAGGGGGAGATCCCGATCCAGAGGGCGTTCCCGATCCAGAAGGCGTTTTCGATCCAGAGGCCGTTCTCGTTCCGGAGGGTGCCCCTCGACCCTGTCGGGATCCGACAACCGCCTGTCATCTCGGGAGTGCTCCAGATCCCGATCGAGAACGAGACCAACAGCCACGCAGCAGCAGCAGCCGAACAATGGCTCCTTGGCCAGCAGGGTTGCAGGTGAATCACGAAGCACAAGTAGCCAGCCCAAAGGTAAGGTACAGCCAGAGCATGCTCCCGATTCTCGGATTGTAGCGCTTGAACAAGAAAACAGGGCCCTCAAGAAGGAGCTTGAAGAGCTCCGGGCCTCAATAGCTAGAATAGAGAGCTGCCACGGAATTAATCTGTCGAGCTCACCGGCACCACCGACAACACGCTCACAACAAACGATCCACAACACACACAAACGCAAAGCCGTAGACAGCGACAGCAACACGACGGAGGAGATCGAGATGGTCTCGATAGAAAAAGAAGCCCCAATGACAAATGTCGAGTCCGCGACAACTAAGCTCAACGACAAAATTGATACGTTAGCAAACACGCTTGCCAAGTTTATGGAAACCTTTAAGACTTACACTGACAAAGCTGACCAGAGGCTCGTGAGCCTGGAGAAGATGGCAGCCAACCCACCTGTGGCAGGTGCTCCTCAGAACCTAAGCGCGGACAAACCAGCGGTTACGGCAAGCGTGCCGAGCATAACATCTAGAGCTAAGTCCGACCATTCAAAGCACGCCATCTTGCGGAAATAACGAGCCGCGACGCACACAAGCTACCAAGCCAAAATGGCTGCTGACCGTAACGAGATTAAGATCTGGCAGTGGAACTGTAACTCACTTCATAAACGCAAAGCAGCACTAACACAACTATTGCTAGCCTGTAAAAAAAAAAGCCGCATATAATATTGCTACAGGAATGTGGAGAAAGCAAAACTGCTAAAAGCATTGGCATACAGGGGTACAGGGTAGCCAGGTCGACCCTGCACCCCGAGCAGAACAAGACGCGAGGAGTGGCTACCTTCATCCGGAAGGACATAATGTTCGCCGAAAGGGACGCCCCCGTATACAAAAAAGGCCTGGAAACGGTCCTGGTGGAAATCTTACCACACAGGGCTATTAAAAGAAGCATCTTTGTGCTCAATGTTTACAGTCCTCCATCAGATAAGAAAAGAGATTTCAACAGACTGCTTACCTCGGCGGTAAAAATGGCGGGTGACAATCCGCTTATAGTAGCGGGCGATTTTAACGCCAGGAGTACCGAATGGGGATACTTAAAAAGCGAAGGAAAAGGCACCAAGTTAGCAGAAAGCGCGAATGCACTGGACCTGCAGCTGATAAACAACCTTGCCCTCCCTTCAAGAAGAGGTAATTCGGTACAGCGGGACACAATGCCGGACTTAACCTTCACCAAGAACGTCAGAGCTACCTGGGATAACGTCGCCGAAGACCTAGGTAGCGACCACTGCATCCTGGAAATTACCGTTGAGAACGAGGTGAAAGCGCCAAGAAAATTCAAAATCACAGACTGGGACCAGTTCCGTAAAATATGGGAGCAGAAGGGCAATACAGAACTATCATATGAAGCCCTCTTAAATGAATTAAAAATGGCAGCGAATGAGGCCACCAAAGAAGTCGAGACTGATGAATCCATCCAGGCAATGGACTCTCACCTGGCCAGTTTGCTGCAGAAAAAGCATGACCTAAAAGAAGCGTGGCGTAAAAACAAGCTCAACAGACACTTACGCGCAAAAATCGCAGACCTTGGCCGCGAAATCGAATCTCACGCCAAACCACTCTGCGCCCAGCGGTGGAACAACACATGTGACGAAGCAGATAGCAAAATGAGGAAGGGGAGCAAATGGGGGCTGCTCAAACACCTTATGGCGGACAGCGACAAACCCACCAGAGGCGGCACCCAGCTGCAAATTGAACGATTGGTGCACAAGCACGCCCAGGATAGTGGTGGATCCCAAGCTCTCCTCAAAACGCTAGGCCAAAAATATCTCCCACTGGAAAGCAAATCAGTAGCCTGGGAAAACAAAAATCCCTCATATGGAGGTCGACCGCAAGAAAAGCTAGACGAACCATTCAGCGAAGCTGAAATACGGTACGCTCTACAACAACTCAATGGCAGATCGGCGCCAGGGCCAGATAGAATCGACAATAAACTGCTACGGAATCTAGACGATGAAGCAATTGTAATCATTACTAAGAAGATAAATGAGGCATGGGAAACGGGTACCGTGCCTAAAGAATGGCGTAGTGCCAAGGTTTCGCTCGTCCCGAAACCTGGAAAACCGCTGAGCATCGATAACTTAAGGCCCATATCACTCACATCTTGCGTTGGAAAAGTAGCTGAGCATGCAATACTCAACCGTATCACGGACCACATTGAGAGCAATGGGCTCTTTCGACACAACATTATTGGCTTCCGCAGGGCACTGTCCACACAGGACGCCATAATGATCTTAAGAGAACACATATGTTACGGCCTCCTCCACTCGCCCAAAGCCATATTAGCCCTGGACCTCGCCAAGGCCTTTGACACCGTAAAGCATGAACACATACTGGGTGAAATATCGCACATGAACCTAGGCGAGAAATTCTACAACTACATTAAAGGCTTTCTGGCGAACCGAACCGCCACCATACGCATAGGAGAGCAATGCGGCGAACCCGAACGACTCGGAAATATCGGCACCCCACAAGGGTCAGTGCTCTCGCCATTGATCTTTAATGTGGCGATGCACAGGTTGTCGGAGAAGCTCGCTCAAGTCCCATCCGTGCACCATGCCATATACGCGGATGATATTACCATATGGGTCCCATGTGGCCACTCATATGGTGCCTTGGAAGGAATCCTTCAACAAGCACTGACTACAACTGAAGAATTTCTCAAGCCAACTGGACTCGCACTGTCCCCCACTAAATCTACTCTAACGCTCTTTCACCCTCGACGAAATTCGGACGAAGAGGAGCAGCAAGTAGTGCTCAAAGCTGAGAACAACCAAACGATACCGCAAGTATATACGGTCAAAGTACTAGGGCTAACGTTAAGCGCCAAGGAGGGCCACAACAAAGAAGCACTCAAGAGCCTTGAAAAAAGCACGAACAATTTTTCAAGAGGCATTGCTAGAATCGCCAACAAGAGAGCAGGCCTCCTAGAAGACGTATCACGCCTTTCTCGTAAGTCACGTAGCATACGCGTTCCCGTTTCTAAAACTTACGAAGGCTGAAATCAAAAAGGTCGACTCCATGCTCCACAAGGGACTGAAAACGGCACTCGGCTTGCCCAATAGCACGAGCAACGAGAAACTCGAGCAACTTGGTCTGCACAACACAGCCGAAGAAATTTTTGAGGCTCAGAGAGTGGCACAGATCACACGCCTGTCATTGACGCAGGCAGGCCATCTCATCCTACGAGACGCAGGCATTTGCCCAATTTTTCAACCAGAGAAAAGAACACAACTTGGTAATGACGTGAGGAAACACATTAGGGTTGAGCCAATCCCCCGCAACGTTCACCCTACGTTTAACAAAGGGCGAAGGAAGGACAGAGCGAGGGCGCTCATAAACAAGGCAAAAAAACACAACACGCACGCGCTATTCGTAGATGCCGCCCGCTACTATGGCAGGGAGGCGTTTGCCATAGCGGTCGTTGATATAGACGGAAAACTCATAAACGCGGCAACCGTCCAAACAAGCCATGTCCACGAAGCAGAGGAAATGGCGATCGCGCTAGCCTTGCAAAGCTGCCAGGCCTACTCCACAATATACACAGACTCTAAGACGGCGGCACGAACGTTCGCGGCTGGCCTAGTAGCTAGAAGCACTGGAAAACTCACCGTCAACGCAATCAGAGAGTACGAGAGCAAAGAAACCCTTGTTAAGGAAGAGAAAGCTCAAATCTACGTATCCTGGTTCCCAGCCCACATGGGACAGTTACCGGGACTCGACCACTGCAATCCCAACGAAGAGGTCAACCGCCTGGCGCGTGAGCTCACACGCCGCGCCGCGGACAACGACCCCTCAAAGAGTGAGCGGTACGAGAATCTCTGCAGCCAGGACAAAGCACTCACATACCACGAGATCACTTCACATTACCGGGGACAAAGACGTGCCTTCCCAGCACCGCACCCAAAACTTAACAAAGCACAAGCTCTAACTCTCAGAAGATTGCAAACACGTACGTACATAACACCATCCACCTTACACAGAATCGGCCCCGACACACCACCCACATGCTCCCTTTGCAACCATCCCTATTGCAATTTCGAACACATGCTTTGGCTGTGCCCTACCCATAGCGCAGCACAACTGAATACCCAAGAGGCTTGGCAGGAAGCCCTCAAGAGCAATCAATACGAGCTGCAACTACAGGCGGTCCAGAGGGCCCGGGACATCGCTACAAGCCTTCGGCTGCCAGCGCCATCCTGGGCGGAGCTTCCAGGTTGAATTAAGGGTCGGAATGGTCCTTTCTCAGCCTCCTCAGGATATGTTTAAATAAAGTCAATCTCTCTCTCTCTCGTGGACGAGTGTGTACCAAGGAGGATTCTTCTCAAAGCATTTTTTTTTTTTTGTGGCGAAGCAAGCTTTACAAGTGCTTTCTGTTATGAACGAGAACATTGAAGTAAGGCTCTCTCTCACAACACGTTATGAAATAAAAAGCAAGTTTCTCGCCTGTTAAGGCGAAAATATCAAAAGAGGGCTTGTTTTTACAACGCATGATGAAGCAGAGAAACAAGTTTCACAGGTGCCCATCACTTGCACAGAGGTTACTTTGAAGTGCTTTTCAACGAAAGCACGGATAAAACGTCGACGTTGCAACGTTGCAAAATAGTGATAACAGTCTTGGGCCCAATAATGAGCACTGATTTCTGAACAAGTACGTTAATTCTTTAAAAGCGTAACGCTAAGATTTTTTTTTCTGCCGAGTAGTTGAAACCGGAATCATCATCATCATCAAAGGATACATGTTCGCTTCATCCTTTTCGGCAAATGCTACGCTCCCAAAACACGTGCGCCGACTTCACCACCATGGAATGCAACAACTGCTATGGGCGAGTCTGATACGGCACTGAAAATTGCGTAAAACCACGCAACAACCGTTCACGTTGCTGATAACGTAAGTATTTTATCAAAATTTTCTCTAGCGATGTTCTGAATATAGACGCTTAGGTATACATATACTCATAAGTAATTTGCCTTCTATAAGAGTTGCTGTTTGGGCTAGCTGGGCTTGCAAAACTGCAGTACTTATTGGAGTGACGCTATAGTTTCATATGACCTCTAATATATGATTTAGCTGCTTTTGAGACCTTGCTTTATACTTCAATGATAACTCTTAGTAGAAATGAAACACTGTGTCCTTTTTAAACGTTGACAGGACTGTACGCTTTACACGAACACCCAATATGTACTTGCTGGCATGAATAAATTACGTATAATTTGCACTTATTGAGAATATTTGCGTCGGTTTCTCATGTCAAAGTCAAAACAAGAGTAAGAATGCTTTTTTGAACTGGCACCGAAAAGAAAAAATTGCGCTTTACCTCATGCACCACTAAAACATACACTGAATAGCCTTGACTCTAATTAGCTGGATCAAGTGAAACCACCTACTATCACTGCTGTTGCAATTCACACACTGCCAATTTCAATATAAATGAGTGAATTGGGTTTTTATTTTGCAGACCACCCATTTCTTGACTTTATTCGTTCACTCAACATCTTCTTGCTTCATTCCGCTTAAATAAGCTACTGCATGATTATTTCTGTACTACCCTCAGGGTATTCTGAAACACTCGAATGTACATAGACTAACGTAAATCTTGAAGGAAAAATAAAGTAAAATGACCAAATAAATCAATATACAGAGTTGAGCTTCTTGCTTCGGGAGACTTTTTTTTTATTTTTTACGTGGCCGGATATCTTTATGTCTTACAGATGACAGGGCAAAACACTTTGCTTGGCTCCATTTTTTTTTCTGCGTGATTTACATTTTCTTTATCTGATGGCCCGCGCCACACAAGACCTTCTCTTCCGTCTCTGTTCTTGTCACCACGTCAAGCGACGAAAGACGCGAGCGTTGTTGCGGGTCGCCAGCAGCTGTCGCCGTGGACGATGCGATCGAACCGCGCCGTGTCACTCGGAAGCGATTAATCCTGTCGGCGTGGCATCGATTTCTCTGCCACCTGTTCCTTGTAGCATCTTTTGTCGCTTCTCCGCTGAGCGTTCCTTGGTGGTCATGAATTTATTGGTCGCTCCATTGAAAGCATCGCTGATAGCCGCCTTCTTGTGTGGACGTTCATGTGTTGGCAACGTTACGCGTCAATAGTGGTCGCTGTTTAAGGTTCAAAGCGTCCGGCAAGTTAGAATGTTTGGTTTGGTGGTATAGTGTATATAAAACTGTAGCTAAATTGATTTTATTCGTCTCTATAGGTGGGAGCTGAAGAGATAGTGGTGCGAAAAGCGGTCGCCATAGGTCGACAGTGTAAAATGTCGGGCTAGTTGGTATTCCATGAACTAACGGCACTCTATTGCGTAATGTTATTTGCATAAAATGCCTTGTAATAAGATAACCGGTGGTGGCATATGATTGCAGAGATAATAGTTTAGTTAAAGTGAAAAACGTGCGCAGTTTAAGTTAATGTGCACTTAAAAAACAAGCCATCTGGCAAGGTATATGCCGGCACAGTTTCCCTCACATATATTTTTATATATAGTCTACTCCAAACAGGGTCACAAGTATCTGAGTATTACACAAAACGCATGATTTTCATCCTTTATCAACTAATTTGGGGATATATAATGTCACACTCTTATATAATTGACTTCGCGGCGGCGTTTCCTCGAGATCGGCTGTAGTTATCGCTGAAAGCCTTCGCAACTTAGTGGGTAGGTGATCTCGCCTTTACACATTAGTCAAGAATATGAAGGTCTGCAAAGTCTGAAGTCGTACACCTTGACTCAGATTTCGGCAGTTCGCGCGCACGCAAACAAAATGGCCGTACTCGGCCGCCCAACGGCATGAGCTAATCATTCCCTAGAGCTTCACCCCACCCCGCCACGGTCAATGTATTGGCCGGTGTGATTGTAGAATTTCTCCGCTGAAGAAGTGAACCAAGTAGGAGCGTTGGGAAAACTAAAATCGATAGACCCGAACATAGCCGTAACGATGCACGAATTATGTTGGCCTTTCCTTGTACCTTAGCTACTTCAATGACCTGAAGGAGTTCTCGATGAACCTCATAAACAACAGCAAGTTTCGGTATTTGTACCGCAGCTACGTGTTAACATTGGGCTCATTTTGGGTGTGGAAAGGGTTACGCAA